>CM043697.1:97180000-97780000 GCA_023935145.1 Bretschneidera sinensis | reverse complement strand
GTTTGGGGCCTTTCTAAATTTAATTTTGGGCTAAAACATCAATCGAAGACCAGATTGGACCAAAGTCCAACCATTTCAACCGCTAAGAGGGACCCGGGTCTCTGCCAATGTGGTAACCTACTTAAAACCCCTCTCCAAAGTGTACACCATTTTCAAGACAGGATAAATATCTCTTCCCCAAAACATTAACAGTGTGTTTAGGAGTTTGCGGAAAGGAAAAGACTGGTTTTAAAAGAGAGGAAGCGTAGGGAAATGAGAGTAAAGAAGGATTTTAAACTTTCCCTTATTTGAAAGTTTTATAAAGTAAGTGATGGTAAATGAGGGTAAACAAATTCATTTTTTGTATGAAATCCCTATAAATCCTCAATTTGAAGTGTTGAAAAAAATTGACAGTTTGGGGGTGTTTAGAGGGTTATTAGAAACACCCCAAAACTTTTCCCAACATTATAAAAAAAACTCTGAAACACAGTTTTAATTAACTTTTTTTCCCTTTTCTTTACTTAACACTCAAAAACCCCTCCAAGCACGTTGTAACCCATTCCTATCTCTTCATCTGCATCGCATCTCATCTCTCTCTGTCCCTCACTCCTCTCTTAGAAACGTCATTCAACTCTCTCTCCTTGGCATGTCTCTTTCCCTGTTGTCTCTTGGTCTCATGAGTCTGTTCCTCATATTTTTTATTTCAATACACGCTTGCATGGGTCAGGGACATGTCATCCATGTGAGCTCGCGATCGATTTGTTTTGTTTGTTTGTGTAGACAACTATTATGCATGCCTCTGGTTGCGTTTTGTAGTGGTGTTGTTGCAAGGAAATCCATGCTATCACCAAGCCTTTTCTCTCTCTAACCTTTTTGTCTTTAGTATTTTGCCAATATATGTAGGAAAGAGAAAGGAGAAAAAAAATGAAATTTTGGGAAAAGGAAGAAAATAAGAAATTGTCAAAGATTTTAATGAGTTTTTCAAGATTAAAACCTTCACCTAACTCGAAACATAGGACATTTTGAATTTAGAGATTATGGGATTTAGGGTTTCGAGGAGTGGAGAGTTTTAAATTTTTTTTTGTTTGTTTATTGCTATTTAGGGTTTTATTGCATTTTATTCTTGTTGGTTCTTTGGATTTGGGTATAACACTACAAGAAAACCACTTACCACTGAGGAACTATCACTAAGGGACACAAGTCCCTCGGTGATAAGTCTTTTCAACGACAGATATCACCGAGGGCCACGTGTCTATCGATGATAGTGAGCTTAGTTTATATTTTAATTATTTTAAAAAACAACTCAATACCAAGGGATGAATCCCTCGGTGATATGTACTATTATTACCGACTGGCTATCCCTTGGTGTTGGTCAGATTATTTTATTATTATTTTAGAAAAGACCAAAAAATATATATTTTTTTAAAAACTATTACCGAGGGACCTCGGTGATAGTCATCGATGATAACCTATCACCGAGGGAAAATTTTGGCCCTCGATAAAAAATAGTATTACCAAAGAGATTAATATTGAAGGAGTTATCACCGAGGGAATTCCCTCGGTGATAAGTATTGCCGATGTCAAAAGACCCTTCACCGACGAGAAAAATTTGTCGGTGATAAGCAATTTTCTTGAAGTGTAAGGGCTCTTACTGTTGAACTCCTTACAACAACCAAGTTTTGGATGAACTTTGTTGAAATGAAATTTACCATCAATTTTTTAATATTTTGAAAGAAAAATTAATGTCTTTTTCCTCTCAAAATTTCTTCTTCAAATTATTCATATATGAATACTAGGTTAGTTAGTAATTTAGGCAAATATTGTCTCATCAAACTTAACAATGTATAATGTAACCGTGTAACGTTTCGTTTTGTTTTTCTCACTAAAACAGTTATTAGTTGTTTAGTTCTTTATTATTGTCATCTTCATCTCTACTATCTTGTCTTCATTTCATTTCGCTACCAAAATTTAATATATATGTTATGAAAAATATATAGGTTACGAAATGAGGATACGTTAAAAAATTGGTGAAATCATTTTTTATTTACAAAAAAGGTAATCTAGATTATAAAATATGAGGTCAAAGTTATGAAAGAAAATATTTTATGGTTCAATCGATTTAAAGTGCTTCTTGTCTCAAACCCCTGTTCAAGAACATACCATTTATAGCAATTAATTTCTTCCATTTTCTCTTTTTCTTAAGTCAAACTTGTGGATACAATATCCTTCCATTAATGTAACAAAAGTTTTCATCGATATCAAACGAATCAAACTGCAGAAACACCATTTTTAGTGATTCATCGCCTACAATTTTGGTTCCATCATTCTCCCCAAGAGTAGTAAAATGTTTAGACTAATTGTAAAAATTTGTATTTTAATTCTAATACCATTTTATGTCACTTTTATTTATCTTTGGTTTTTTACTTTTTTATCAATTTAATGAAGAGATTTCACAAACAGAATTCAGGAAAAATATCAGGAGGTTCCTTAAACCAAACTTGAAATCCATCTACAAATAGTTAACCAAAACTTTGTAACAGTATAAACTGTGCCATCCAAAGATAAAAGTGTGTATCGGACCGAGCGCCTACAACCCAACCATAGTGTGCTTTGCATTGGCAATTATTGCACCAACAATAGAGAGGTCATCATCCACATTTTGCATACTGTCTTGATACTATCAGGTTCCACATCCAATAGCAACATTGACAACTCAGCAACAACCTCAAGAGAATCACGCGTAGCAACAGCACGACTATAACGACCATGTGGTGCCGACACAGAACCACAGCCTTGCCGCTACACAGTGAGAGAGCATGGACATGAAGAAGAAAAATATAAAAGAATGAAGAAGAAGTCTAAGAGATCCTATGAAGGATTGATCTGAGGAGAGTTAGTGAGACGAACGACGACATTCTTCATGTGAAAATCAAATAAATGGAAGGATAATTTTGTCTTCCACATTATTTGTAACGGAGTTTAGATGACTGGACTAAGTTGTTCAATTTTAAAATTCAAAGAATGAATTTTAAATATAAGTAAAACTTAGAAATGAAGCCCTTCCCGTTTGGTTTTGAAACAACTCCCTTGTGCTCCTTGACCATTGTTCAGTTTAACACTCCCATCAGTATTGAGCTTTTTTAGTTCCCACAATGGGTAGGATCCAAGCCAGGGTTTTAAATTGCTGTTAAGGTAGCAAATGCAGCCACTACAGGTGACGTCGGGCAGAATAGCGATAATTCTGCAGGCTAGTCGTAACAGATATTTCACAGGGAGAAACACAAGAAAAACCCTAAAAACACAGAGAAATAGCTCTTATGCTTTATTTAAAATTATGCAAATCTGTCTTTTTCATATGTGGCCTCCTTATTTATAAGGTCAAATTAAAAAAAGGAAAAAATTCCCGAAAACATAATCCTGGGGAAAACTAAGGAAATTACTAAAATTAAGCGATTGTATTAAGGTAGAATCAACGGCAGTCAATTCTGACTTGAATACAAAAGGAAATTGCGAATGGAAAGTTTCTTAAAACCGAAAATTGCAAATCTGAAGGCCTAAAATAGAATCAATGGCAGTCAACTGTTCTAGGTAGTCCACCTGCTATTTTTGCGTTGATCTGCCAACTCAGCATCATCTGACTCGGATCCTCCTGCATCAGTCGCCTCGGGTTAGAAAGAACTCGTCCTTGAGTTCACAATAGCTTCATCAGAATCCACAAAACAAGGACTCAAGTGTTTCACATTAAAGACATCAGGCGGCAACCCAGGAGGAAGATCCTTTGGCATCAGGTAAGAAAACTCTGCTAGCAGCTGCTGCACCTCAGTTGGTAAATCTGGATTCATGTTTGCTGCACTATTCCCACAAGGCAGCAGAGCATGGACCACATCTCCACGCTTAATCTCAGCTAAAAACCTTGATATCGAAAGCAGATTAGTATTATTGGCTGCCGGGGTAGGAGTGGTTCCTTCCCGACGAGGTGCCAACACAATCTTCTTCATCCTCTCCCAATCTGTGATCTTGGCCTTGCCCTGCCGATCGCGTGAGCGCCTCAACTGCTCCCACCACGCAGATGGTCTGCCTTTGAGTTTGATGGCGACCAGTTTCACTTTGACACGATCTGAGACTTCCTTATACTCGAAAATATGCTCTACTTCAATCAACCAATCGATAAATCTTTCGGCCTGTAATGTACTAGAAAACTCGGGCAGATCCACTCTGAAACTGAGGTCTCCATAACGATACTCCCAACCACGGTGCTCCTAGAACCGAGCAAGATTGTGATATGGGTTTTCGAAACTGGAATCGGAATCATGATCTTCCATCTCACGATCACTGAAATTCTGCGCCGTTAGAAGTTGGGTTAACTCTGCAACTTGCCTCTGTAAATCCTCAATCATCGCATCCTGAACGTTATGATCACAGTGTGAGGCTTCCTCGTTCGAAACCTGCCCGCAATGACCACGACCACGACCACCAGCCATGAAACTGATGAAATCTCACCCCAAGAAGATGCTGAAGCTTTGATACCAACTGACGTCGGGCAGAATAGCGATTATTTTGCAGGCTAGTCGTAACAGATATTTCACAGGGAGAAACAGAAGAAAAACCCTAAAAACACAAAGAAATAGCTCTGATGCATTTTTTAAAATTATGCAAATACCAATAATAATGATAATCTGTCTTTTCCATATGTGGCCTCCTTATTTATAAGGTCAAATTTAAAAAAAGAAAAAATCCTCGAAAACATAATCCTGGGGAAAACTAAGGAAATTACTAAAATTAAGCGATTGTATTAAGGCAGAATCAACGGTAGTCAATCGTTCTAGGTAGTCCACCTGTCATTTTTGCATTGATCTGCCAACTCAGCATCATCTGACTCGGATCCTCCTGCATCAAGAGGTGAATAGCCAGGCTGAACTCAAGTTGGGGTGTGCTTAAACTTAGCAGCGTGAGAGAAAACTTTAATCGAATTGAGCCTTGAACCGAGCCCAAGTCAAGAATACTAAACTTGAAATCGATTAAATTTTTACAAACCTGAACTCGACTCGCACACCACTTTAAAAAATGAACTAATTTAAGAATAAATCAGCTTGAACTGATTTATTTAGATAGAGTAACTTTTAACACTAACTTCCATGGGACCAAACTTTTAACTTATTCATTACTACTATTGATCAAGGTAAATAAATTCAATTTCCATATCAACAACAAAAACTTTAGACTTAATTTAGCCCAAGTAATGTTTCCACAACAGCTGATTTTATGCAATTTTATTGTCAAGTCGACATTATAATTATAGGGCTTGTAGGTGAGGTGGGATTCAACCACGCTCTAAATTATATATATTTAACAATTAACTATATCTATATTTGAAACATAACCTATATTTTAGTCCTTCTAAACATTCATAAATATTAATTGAAATCATTTATAGTGAAATTTAAACAAATAAATAAAGCAAAGGAAATTATTTATAATAAATATATGATGTTAAAAAATAATACTAGTAATAATCTTCAACACATATATCAATTTCCAAATTATTTATAGTTAGTCAAAATTGATGACTTATTCGATTTAATAATAAAATCTCTCAAATTGAGGGAGTAGATTAGTAATTACTTTATTTGATGATTTGTGAAATAATTAGGTTTTAAATTATTATATTTGTTGACAAGAATATATAAGAAATTTATTTATATTTAAACTATATTATTTATGCAATATAAAATAATAAAATAAAAATATATTCTAGGCGCTCTCGAGACGATCTCATTTTATAAAAATTTGAAAGATGACGCTTTTGTGTTTTCACTATCGCTCTCGCTCTCGTTCTATAGACTGGTCACATAGGTTATAGTTGTCTTGCCCAAAAGGAATTTCTCTTGGTCATTTGCACATCTAACTTTTTCTCCTTTTCCTTCTATTGTTATATAATTGACTAAGAGCCAGCTTATTTTGGAAAACATCAATTTATGTCTTTTTATGATTGAATAATTGATCTAATCACAATATAACCACATAGTACTATAGGTGCATAGTACTATCACTAATCCATACAAAAACTAACAATACTACTAGATTTAACTTATAGTGAGAGAAATAACCAATATGCATATTAGACAAATAACTCACATTGTTGTGAAAATCGTATCTGACACCTTGTGGTCCAGAGCCCCAACCTTGATTTCTTTTATTCACTCAATTCAAACATCATGACCAAAAACTTAAATTTAAAATGTATGTTGAATATATATAATATTAATTTGCATTTTGGAAAGATTTGACGAGACTCTAAGTCTATCAATTTTACAACTTTAGAAAGTTATTCAAACCTCATTTTGCCTAAAAAAGAAATTTTCTTAGTCATTTGCCCATGAAACCTTTTTACCTTTATTGTTATAATTGACTAAAAATTTGTTTTCTTTTGGAAACATCAATTTAAAATACATGTATTTGTATATAAAGTTAGTTTGGAAAGTTTAGAACAAATTTTAAGTCTATCGATTTTACAATTTTATGAAGTCATTCAAGGCTCAATAAGATTAGTACTGCTTTAGATTTGTATGGGTTGGACGTACTATATTTTATTTTTTCATTGTTATAATTGCCAAAGAAGAAATTTCCGTTTGTCATTTGCCCACAACTTTTTTGCCTTTTCCTTTAATTTCTATAATTCACTAAGAAATTATTTGTATATAAAATTAGTTTGAAAGCTTAGATGAAATTTCAAGTATCAATTTTGCAATTTTAGGAAGTCACTCAAACTTCATTAACTTTTGAATTTAAAATATCATATTTATAAAATATCGCTTATCTCCATTGATCATATTAATAAACCTTAGGAACTTTTGAACCTACTCTCTAAGATATTACTTACCGCATCTTCTCTTTTTCGTAAGAGTAGTCTTTCCTCCCCTTATTGCTCTTTACAACTCAGGAGAGAAGTGGAGCGAAGTTCAAATATTTAAATCATACAAAAGATAGGCTATATTCTTGAAGGATCCAATGGATCCATATTGGTATGCACACTATATTCCCATAGGCTAAGATGCATAGGATGATATCCAATAGTTCAGGAGATGTGATCTTCTATTTTAAGATCCTACAGTTCTTACTCTTCCTATAGAGGTTCTTCAAATAACCCAAATCAATTTGTGAATTGTTGAGTTTTGCTATCCATTTTAAATGTTAATTAAGTTACTCAAGTAAACAAAGCATTTCACCACAATGCTTTAAATTCCTATTTAAACCAAGCACCATCAAGTCTTTTTACACCATTTTAACGCATTTTCTAGCATTATATCATCCAAAAACAAGTGCCAATATCATATGATATTACATGACGCTACGGAAATAATCGGAAGGATCATCCAAAATCAATCTTTATGGAACGGCACAATGAAAAATATTTCCAATAAAAAAAATTAACAGCTATAGACATTACATCTTTTTCGGTAATCAAAACTACATTACAAGAAAAATATTTCAACTTTAGTTGAAGCGCTCGGAAATGCTGATACTTTCTCACTAATATTGGTTTTCTCCCCATCAATAACTTCAATAGGCTTTTCTAAGCCTCACTGTCCAACATCAACAGAAGCTGAGAGAGTCATCTTAACTAATGCTTTTACATTCTCAAGCAAAAATTTCACAAGGCTTAGCTCATTCCTATCCAACGAAACATAGGTGAGGGTGTTCAGCATCCCAACGGTGGCAAGATTTTCTAAGTTTCATCCAAAGTCGAACACATCTAGAGGACCTGCTTCTGTCTACACATTTCCATATAGTTAGAAAAGAAAAACATGAGCTTCCCATACATAACGGTTAGTAATTTGGTTTTCTATAAACAAAATAAAAGATAATTGTGCTTGAAACAAGGGAACTTAGGAGGATTTTAATGCACATATTATTATCTTCTAAACTTGTTCTTTAGCTAGCCAAATAAACAGTTCTATATCTGTCAAGTTGTCAAATTGAATGACATTCACGTACGATCATGAGCATTAGAAAAGAGAGAGTGTGCCAACAATGCATAACATGAGAAAACAATTTTCCATAAACTAGGATACAAAATGTAAACGATGCATATAAACCAATAGAGAATAAGCATACCTCAATGAACCATTCATAGATAAGTAATTTGGTGACAATGCAAAGTCCCCTAAGAACCTTAAATGCACCGTGACTAAGCTCATTTTAACTCCTATCTTTTGGGTACAGTTCTTCTTTACTCCTATGTTCTGGGTACACTTCTTGGAAGAGAATAAATGTCCTATAGATAGAGGATCATTTCCTAAATTTATAGTCCTGCACAAGGTTAAATGTGAATCCAAGTAACTCAAGAGCTGGGGTACAGAGATTGATCTCACATTCATTGAGCCCATCACATTTGTGGATAATCAGAGTCTTCAGTTTAAGAGCTGAAACATCTAGAATCTTCGGTCAAGATAGATCGCATTTGTAAAGAAGCAAATATTTCAGCACCAGATAACTTTAAAAAAAAAAATCCATGTCAATATGATATCAGTCAAAATGACATAAATTTTTAAATTAGGAAGAGCTATGGATTTGACTTTGAGAACATGGTTGACCCGCTACAAGGTCAATTTTGTTAATGATTTGGAAGCAAAGAGGCAACATGGAAGCCTTTCTAGTTCAACAAGCATGTCTATAAGGGTGAGGTCCGGAACATTGTGCTACACAGCAAAAGTGATCCATTTAGTTTCCACACCAGAGTAAGCCTTGTTTCCTTCCAACGTTGCAGATTAGAGGTCTCTATATCTGAATCATCATGAGGTGAAAGAGTCTGGCCAACGAATTCCACAAAACGATCTTTTTTCCTTCAACAGGAGTGAACTGTCTGTAATCAAATGTCAGATTGAGGAGAGACCAAGTGGATATCCATTTTATGGATAAAATGCAGGTTCTTATCACGTCTTGGATAGAAATCATGGAGAGAATATGTCTGCGAAGATCGTCAGGTAAAATGCTTAATCTATCTTCCGGTTCCGCACTGACGCTTTGATTCAAAGTAGATTACTGCTTCATTCGCTTTCTCTTCATTTGCATTTGTAGGAGAATTGGACCAATAGTTCTCTTATCCTATGCCCCAGCAAACCTAAGACAAAGACGCATTAGCAGCACAAAGTGATTAGTTATATCATATGAATTTGATGAAATAGAGCATATGTTTCACATCCAAATAACTTACACAGGAACATTAATTGTGTACCATTTCTACGAGAATATTATATACGTACACAATACATGCACAATCATGTCTACATACAAAAATCACTTGAAAAAACATTGAAATATCTTGTTAAATAAAATATGGAGTAGTCATAACCAAATATGTTCTATCATACTTGAACCTACAATGTATATCCCTACTTTGAGGTTACAAGTCATGCCCTACCAAAAAAACAAAAAGTATGCCCACCCTTCTAGCTAGGTTCCAATCTAACATCTGTCAACATCACACTTGCACCATAACGGAAAAATCAATAATTCCTGCCAGCACGATAAGAGAGAGCACCAAATCAAATAGAACTAGAGTAGATTATTTGACAGTTTAGATTCTTAAAATCCATTTAATTGAGAATGAACTTCTATAGGTATTATAAATAATATATTCGGCAAGATTATCCAACGAAAATATATAAAGAAATCGTTAATCACAATCAGACTGGATCCGCGATAATCATGATCAACTCCAATGTTCTTAAATCAAATACTATTGTAGCACCAATGGTCCATCCATAGGAAAAACCAATTCTTCTATGCAACACATAATTTGCTAAGTCCACAAATGAGCAAGAAAGAAGCTGACCAACTTACTAAATTTACTATATGAAGGGGTTCAGAGACACCACACAAGTTTCTATGGTCTATTGTTGCTAGGAAAATTTATACTAAATTTACTAAAATTTGCTATGCTTTTTGTTCTTCTACCCTATCTCTAAAACCCCAAACTACACGGATAATAACTAACAATTTATCAAAATAATAATAATTATGAAAATAGTTTGTTAGACATTTAATATGTTCAGAGCACATCCTTTCCATTTTGGAACACTATTTTTTATGTATGATCGAACCAAGGCTTTCAACAGACAAAATGAGAAGTGTGTCTAATAACAAAGCAACAGACGAAAATGATCCTTTCAAAATTTTAAATGACATAATTTCATGAGATCCTTAATGTGATCCTCAACACATGCAATGAATAGACACAAGACAAAAATGAGTATGTGGCATAAGTTAATGCATGTAGGACAACCTTGTGTTGAAATTCATAGAAAAATGAAAGAATAAAAGTAAGAAATGATGTTTTCACATTACGAGAAACTTAAAAGACCATATGTGAAACTAAAAATGAGTGGCAGGTCTGAACCAAGCTAATAAGAGATGATAATGACAAATAAGGTGGATAACAGTAATAACAATACGATATCAGCATATAAAAAATGTCATAGAAATATTAACAATTAAAAAAAAAAGAAGTGGATCCTTATAGTCTGCCAAACCCCACAAAAATTACCCTAAATTTCAATCATTATGTGTTATCAGACTGTGACTTGTTTTTTGTATGCCTAAGAATGTCTTAACCATCATTTCAAAAATTCATTATATATTCATGACTTTTTCATAGAACAATATAAAATAATACTAAAATTCAACTAAGAAAGTATCAATTTTAGTAAAGATTAATATTGAAGAATTACATACACACTCTATCAAAACATTAACTGGAGAAATAAATAAACACCATAATAGAAGGGAAAAATTATTAATTAGCACCACAAATTGATGTCAAAAAGCCCATGTTAGCAAGAAAGTAAAGAAACAAAATTCATGGAAAATGCCCTCATTCTATTAATTAGCAAATGTTTCTCAAACATGAATAAATAGAAACCTATGAATGCAGATGGAAGAAACAATGGCATACCATTTCAAGGGCAATCCCTTGTACTCAGAGGAACTAGCAGAGCAGGTATCCTATATGAGGGGTTAAGGAATAAGAGAAGAGTTCATATATATTATAATGTCTCAGCAACAAAACATGCATCATGTATGTCTAATTTTTATCGGATGCCTGGGAGTGTTCTTTTCAACATAGTAAACATTAATTGAAGTAAAGTGCACCGAAAAGAGTAATAACACTAAAATTTCAGAAAAGAAAGAGTAAACCAGAGAAGCAAAAATTGATTCCCACTAGAAAGATCAATCAATTTGTTAGAGGATTTCAGTACAATTTTAAAGCAAAAAATCTAACGTCTAAAAAGGAAAATGAGCAATAACTTTTCTTTTCAAAGGGGGGAAATAGATAATGGAGCATAAATACAGAAATAAAGCACAACCTACCTCTCCATTTTTCACAACCAAGCACCAGATAAGTTAATTTAATCACAATCAGTCTCAAATTAAGAATTTCCATCAAGCAGAGAATGTTATCTTTTCCAAAAGTTTCTTCTCATTCTCAAAACATACACGCACAACTCTTTTCTGCACTCCATTTATCTCAATAGCTATTATAAAATTATGCCTTGAAATTTTTCTTCTGTCTCTTTAACTAACTTTAAGGGAGAAAATTAAATTCTCTTGCAACAATTTACTTCTACTCCTCATAAATGGTTCAAAATGCAAGTACAATGTCAAAGCCCTTTAGAAGACTCGAACTAAGCCTGCAACAAAGCCAAGACCGTTATAATCAGCCAGATATCAATGGCCTCCTCGAATTGCTGCTTCTTCTTTTTTACCTTAAAACAAGTCAAGTGAAGCTATGATATTCAGTCTTTATTTGTATTCTTAAAAGTTTGTTCTAGGAAGACAGTCTCAATTTCACATACCAAAACTATATATTATGCATAAGGAAACAGAAATGGATATATACTGAGAAAAAACGTTGACCAGAATACCAAGCACAACCAAACAAGAGATAGGTAAGATGCTTCACATAAGCAGGTTGTAAGTCAAGTGAGCAATGGTTGGCAAAGAGTTTTCATGAAACCCAAGACTATTTTAGGTTAATATTGCTGGACAAGTCTAACAAAAAGATAAAGACCTAAGTCAAACATCAAGGGGCAAAGTCAAATAAGATGAATGTGAAACTTCCCACAGAAGTGCAGAATAAAGGCATTCTTAAAGCCTCTATTTTGTACGATTGTACCAAAACTTTAACTAAAATAAAAGTGACATCATTAAGATAAACACGTAGCCACATAACATGAAGTTGAAATATTGCCATATAGTTACTGGATCCAGGTCATACAGCTTCATGCACAGTAAAGAAACATTAAGAGAGGAGAAACTGGAATAGAAGATTCAAATAATTTGTTTATACAGAAAAGATTGAAAATTCCAAGGATTTACCTGCATATAAAGATTATGAAAGCAATAGACTCAAGATGCTGGAATAGATATAAAATTTTCCCAATATCAAAATCTCAGTACCCTTGATTTGCTCATCGCTAAAAGTAGCAATAGACTAATTAAGTGCAGACAGTAAGCAACCTTTACTTTGAAATTGAAGTCCACCAATATATTCAACCAAGGAAGCATCTTCTTCAGTAAAATAATAATAAAAAAAAGCTTCAGATTCTTTGGTAAAGTCCTTCTATATATTATTAAGAGAAACCAAAATAAAGATAACAACAGTTTTGGTGAGTAGTAAAAACAAACTAAATTCTAGAAAGCACAAGTCAAGGTGGATTGAGACTGTAGTCCAATTAAGTGACTATAATTCAAACTATTTATAGTCTCAACTGAACTCAACTAATCCAATTAAATAAACAACTTCAATAAATACAAAAGACATGCAAGCACAAAGAACGTGAAAAGAAATATATAAAGATTACATTTAAAACCATAAAGAATAGTTGGATAATTTACAATAGCAATTTACCTTGGAATAACCATTGCCCATGTCCTCTACAACACAGCCAGAAGGAAGCCTCCTGCAGTCAGCATATGCCTGTGGGTTTGGTCCTTCTTGGCTAATGTCAATAGAAACATCAACCACAAGCAACATGCAGAGACATACCCTCTGCATGTTGCTTGTAGAATCGAAGGAACTTCATTTGACGAATTGGGACCAAGGGCAAAGCACTTGAAATTCAGCATTCATCTGCATCTTCTAATTCATCTTAGTGAGTCCTACCATTAATACATCTAAAATAAAACATATAGCCAAGAAACATACCACTTGAAGAGCACAGTTTCTTGTTCCCCTAGTGCCCAAGGATATCACATCAATGGTAAATATCATGTAAAAAAGGATCATAATTGGCATTAAATGAGAGCTTTAATGTCATCACAGACTCACAATGCAACTAATTTTCCATAGGCCATTGCAAGAATGAGAACTGACGTTAATTATATGTGCTGGCAACATAAACCAATATATCTTACATATATCTAGCATCAATACAGATAAATGTGTAATGACATAGACAATTCAAGCATGTAAAATAACTGAAACCATACACATGAAAATCAAAAGAGAAGATTTAATCATAAAACTTAATATAACAATAATTGTTAACTTTGAACTGCTCTACATGAATCAAAAAGAAAAAATCAAAGACAAGCAATTAAAGGCCAATAAGATATATATATATATATATATATATATATATATATATATATATAATTAGTTGGCCTGACCACTGCAATTGTGCACAACCTAACCAAATGAAAGTTTGACGGCAAACATAGTTGCCACTGGACCCACACATATAAGCAATTGCTCGCAAAAGAATAACAGCCATATTATCAAGTGTACTCCCACACATCAAAGATTTGAAATTTTATTCCATAACATAAGTAACTACCGGAACGATATATAGTTGAGTGAATTACACTCCTCGACCAGCAGTCTCCTTAATGACTTGATTCAAAATGACCACTTGCAAAATGAAGAAAAGGTGAATAGCAAAAACAAAATGAAAAGGAACATGAAACCAATGAGTTACCATGATCTTTTAAACAGTCTGCCTTGTTTCTGGATCCAGGTGAGAGAGTTTTCTGTTCTCCGGTTCAACTTTCTGAGAGTCAATTTTAGGCTCTCCTTTCACATTTCCACTACTCCATTTGGTCATGCTTTATCAAGAGAATAGAGATTGAACTTTGGTCCTCTACAAAAAGTACATGATTTTTTTATAAGTAAAAAGTACAGGATTATGTATATGTAATATATAACCAAAGTTTTTTACTCACGACTTTCATAACCAAAGACAAGTATAATCTTCAGATATCTTCCAAAACTTCCCCAATACTTATAACAATAATGTTCTTAACCATCTAAGGATAAATCAACGTCATTATCGTGATTATCAACTTCTGGGATACAATAAGTTAGAAACAACATCGTCAGTCTTGCTACCTGGACTGTGATGCATACCCAATGGCATGTATATCAGTAACAGACAATTCCATAATTAATTACAATGCAGAATACTAAAAGTAACAAATGAGATTCCAGGAATAGGTAGTGTCCATAATTAACTAAGATGCAGAGAATAGCTTATCCAAAATTATTTTATTTATACTCAAGAAAGATTTTCAAAATTAGTTTAATTAGACAGTGGAGACAAGCCCGGTTCTGTACTACGTCAGCTCACTAGTATTTAATTTTTCCAAAATCATCGAGGCCACAAAACAATAGAAGTATATTAATGACCATGAATGGCTAGGACAAATACTTGTAAGTAGAAGAAATAACTCCAACCTTGTGGCAACATTCAAGTTTAAGCATTAAGTGCAATATAGAAAACTAAGCAAGTCTAAGCATACTTCATGCACGTATATCTCTAGAAACCAACTATCAATGGGCCAAGACTCTATTCATAGAATCATGTTTCTCAAAATGGGATGCAAAGTATTTTATTTTTGTCCCCAAGCAAGGTGAATGCAAGTTCTCACGTTGACAAAATTTCCACATGATTTTAAAGCTTCAAATTCCCCACAAGTGCTTATGGGCACAACATTCAACTATGAGTTCACATATATTTATAAATTCATTAATGATAGTCTTCAAGGTTTGGCATTAAACTATGAGTATAATAGTGTATCCCTCATTCAAACTTCAGTCATCAAGTTCTCTTATTGGTTAGGTTAATTAGGTACAAATTCTTCTTCAAACTCATATCAAGAGAATAATGTATGGCACCAATGCATGAAATTAAGTTTTTAGGTCCTGCACTAATAAATAATTTTCAATTTATATTTATCTTTTTAAGCCTTAAATATTTAGGAAGAGGCTGTGGAGCAATTCTCATCAAATACACAATTATTCGCACCTTAACTAAAATCTCAACGACGGGGAAACAAACCTAAAACGCAAAACCCATAATTCTTCATTAACCATTGTGATATGTACAATAATTACCATCTGCGTGCACTCAAAACAAAGAATATATTTTATACAGTAAAAACAAAGACCTATGGTCAATGAAGTGAAAGGGACAAACCCAAGAAAATCAATCCCAATCTGATTGCAACTGTTTAATTTGGGTTCATTTTACACATTATAATTTATTTTCATAAATCATGAGACACATTAATCAAAATTCAAATTTGTTCTCTTTCTGAACCTTCCTAATTTACAATCTATCTTGTCTCATCTAAGAATTTTCTCAGCAATTTTGTGACAAAATCTACATGAGAGAGGAGAAACAAAGGAAATTTAAACTTCGGTTTTGAAACTACACATAGACTTATCAAAAAGCAACTAAAAACGAACCTCACAGGGTGGACTTTACCAACTAAGCAGAGTATACATTAACATAAAGCCCTAAATTCGCCAACAATATAAACCCTGAATTCTCCATTTCCGCTTCCCCTCAATTCTCCCCAATTTTCCCACATGGCCAAACAAATCAAACCCAAATCGAACGAAACCATACAAACTAAACATGAAGAGATAAAGAGAGTAGAATGTTAGAACTAGTCAACGAAGCTGTTCAAATTGGAGAGCTTGTGCAGCTTCATTTTACTCATTATAATGAAATGAAAGGGACAAACCCAAGAAAATCAAGCCCAATCTGATTGCAACTGTTTAATTTGGGTACATTTTACACATTATAATTTATTTTCATAAATCATGAGACACATTAATCAAAATTCCAATTTGTTCTCTTTCTGAACCTTCCTAATTTACAATCTATCTAGTCTCATCTAAGAATTTTTTCAGCAATCTTGGGAAAAAATCTACATGAGAGAGGAGAAACAAAGGAAATTTAAACTTGGGATTTGAAACTACACATAGACTTATCAAAAAGCAACTAAAAATGAAACCTCACAGGGCACGCTTTACCAACTAAGCATAGTATACATTAATATAAAACCCTAAATTTTCCAAAAATATAAACCCCAAATTCTCCATTTCCGCTTCCCCTCAATTCTCCCCCAATTTTCCCACACAGCCAAACAAATCAAACCCAAATCTAATGAACCATACAAACTAAACATGCAGAGATAAAGAGAGTAGAAGCTTAGAGCTGGTCAATGAAGCTGTTCAAATTGGAGAGCTTGTGCAGCTTCATTTTACACATTATAATGAAGTGAAAGGGACAAACCCAAGAAAATCAAGCCCAATCTGATTGCAACTGTTTAATTTGGGTTCATTTTACACATTATAATTTATTTTCATAAATCATGAGACACATTAATCAAAATTCCAATTTGTTCTCTTTCTAAACCTTCCTAATTTACAATCTATCTAGTCTCATCTAAGAATTTTCTCAGCAATCTTGTGACATAATCTACATGAGAGAGGAAAAACAAAGGAAATTTAAACTTGGGATTTGAAACTACACATAGACTTATCAAAAAGCAACTAAAAACGGACCTCACAGGGGCGGACTTTACCAACTAAGCGGAGTATACATTAATATAAAACCCTAAATTCGCCACCCCAAATTCTCCATTTCCGCTTCCCTTCAATTCTCCCCCAATTTTCCCACATAGCCAAACAAATCAGACCCAAATCTAACGAAACCATACAAACTAAACATGAAGAGATAAAGAGAGTAGACACTTAGAACTGGTCAACGAAGCTGTTCAAATTGGAGAGCTTGTGCAGCTTCAACAAGGGATGGCTCTGATCAATTGAATGCGAGGCCGACAGAAATTCAGCGAGAGAGAGACCGAGAAAATCAGAGAACACTAACGCATGTTTCGAGAGAGCTTAGAGGAAGAAGCCAAATAGATTGAAGAGGATGAATCTACCTTAGAAGGTTTTGGAGACTACGAATCGAGAGTATGTAGCTTTGCTTATTTCAATTTTTACTTAAGCACGGTAGTTACCTTGGTATTTTACTACTGTTTCAGTGCCCAAAATAACCAATATATGATCTATAGAGACACCCAGTTTTGGCACTTACAAGTGTAGACATGAACCACAATGGCGCTTAAAAGTGCCAATATATGATGTATAGTGGTGCTTAAGTCAAACTCTAAGAGTCCCTATTTTGGCGCTTACAAGAGCGGATATATGAATCATAGTGGCGGTTTAAAGCGTCGATATATGTTACATAGTGCGGCTTCCACAATGCGCCTCAATGTCAAATGTACATACATATTGTGGCACTACATATTGTCTTGTAGTGACAAAAGCATCCCATATCCATACCAAATACAAGTTCAAGAGTATTGAAAAAAAAAACAAGTTTAAGAGTATCGAGTATTTGATACATATCCATAATATGTATGTGTGTGTATAAAACACACACATATTTGTATGAGGTATAAACAAAAAGACAGTTGTCTTATGCGAGACCAAGGTGTGACATGGATTTTTATTTATTTATTTAATATTTCAAGCATATAAATTTGTTAAATTAAGAAAAATCGATTATTGATTTTCAAGCATTATTTATCAGAAAGCTAAGAACTAAAACAAAAAATGATGGGTACAGATTAATTATTGACTATTATATTTAATTTATGAGACCTTTGATAGAATAGCAAAACAATAGGGCATATATATGAGTGAATAAAGAAAATGAATCCCACATAAGGTGAGAGGCTCTAATCTAGTTTTAATTTGGATTTCAGAAACATTTAATAAGTACCCAACAAATATCTTGAGTACTGAAAACTTCTATAATCTATCTTGGGTTTGGATCCTTTTCGGAAGTATATACGCCCGTTAGTACTTAATTTTTTAATCAAAAAGAATTTTTTGCAATAATCTAGCCTTGGAGAAAGATTTAGAACCACATTTAAAAAACCATAGTTCCAAATTAATGTTGAGTTTCTAATGCAAAAGCAACAGTGACGGTCACCAATTTACTCATAGCTTATATGCAAAAACCTTTTCTTCACAATACTGGCATCCCTTTTAGGAGAAGGTGGTGGGGGTAGAATAGCTTAATTTGAATTTCTGATCTGTTATAGAGCTACCTAACACTATTGCTTTTGATCATGTAGTCAATTGGTTTGAAGGAAATAAGTTTCCATACGAAAAAAAAAACTATTGTGGTGAAATTTGGCGTAATGCCACTATACCCAAGAAACCCCATTGTCAAAAGATATTGTAATTGAAAAATAAATCATGCAAAAAAAGAAAGTAGACATTTACTACATTTAAAAATTAATATGCAGGTTTAAACTTAGCTTTAGAAAGTATTTTGCATTGTTTTATCTACTTTGGACCCTACTTTAAAAACTAGCTTAACCAACTAAAAGATTGCAAGTATTCCTAAACTAATTGGGTGGCATTCCCACTAAGTAAGGCCTCAACTTCAAGACAATGGTACCTGGTTGGGCCAGAATATGGAACTACCAGAGGACACAAATAGAATGGCAGTATGTACGAACATGTGCATGTCCAAAAAGCTGTAACAGACTTATCTCATTATATTAACAACATTAAGCAAACAAAATGAGGATATTGATAGAACTATTCATTTCTACTCATACTCTTTGGTAATCCTAGTCGAAATGTAGCATGTGTCAAACACCATTTATTAAGGTGTTCATGGCCATAGTGATGTTCTAGTATTGTTTATATTATAATCTATTTCTTCATTAGATAAATGAATGTCACCCAACCAAAACTAACACTAGTTTTAACCTATGCGCAGGGAAATGTCACATTAATAGCCTTATTTTAAATCATAAATGGCACTAGATTGTGAAGAGCACCTCATATGAATATCTACTACAAGATACTAATAATATAATCGTCTATAAAATATGAAAGACATCCACGAATGGACTAAAAGTTCTCACATAATCTCCTACACTAATCCATAAATAATAACCAGAACATTTTTTTACGTGAAACTGACAACCATATCTACTAAGCACTACAAAAGTTTCAATTCCAATCTATAAATGTTGTATTACCTAATAAGCTTTTTACCTGTTAAGCTTAAGGATTTAATTCACATTTTGACAGTAACTTCTATGTATTAATTAAATATGCAAGCTTTGCACCAAAAGGATAAAAATTTATGCATGAAATTTTCTTAATCTAAACAAAACCTACATAAATTTCATTTAAGAAATCATAGAACCCAGATACATATTAATTACAATCAAGATCAATAAATATAATAATATAATTTAAACCCCACTCAACATTCATCCCAACAGACCCGTCATCATCTTCTCCTGTGATCTTTTATAAATATGACCCCAAAAGTCATTTTGTCCAGTCAGGTTCATTGATTTCCTCACAAAACAACAAAAGAATATAAAAGATCAAAGCTTTTCTCTTTTGTTTTCCTCAACTTTCTCATCTACCAAATCTAAATTGTATGTAAAGAGTAGATTAGAGGGAAAAAAAAAAAAGGGTAACAAATAAAATTAAAAGCTCACCAAATGAATAAATTCTTCTGGTAGATCACTGAGCCGACTGATGCTGCAATTGGTAGCATCTGCATGAGTGTATTCTCATCGTCATCATCTTCTCCTGTGGTAACCCAGTTTGTAGTGATCATCTCTCGGCTAAGATTCAAAGAAACCAGAGTGTATTTTGGTTTGATTTCATCTATCTGTGATTCGTTGAACCTAAAAATATACTTTGCTAGTACCAATATATAGAACTTAGAAAGTCATATGTAATTTGTCCTCTTTTGACGCAAATCAAACCTAAACGATGACGTTTGATCTCTAACACCTAACTAAAGTCTATACAAAGTTTTAAAGTTTCAATGAGCACCCTCTCCTTTCAGTTATTTCAATTAAGTCCCTCTTCTTTTACATAACTCCAAATTGATACCTAATGTTAAATTTTCGGTTAAAAATTAACAATAAGGAGAGATATTTTCGGATTTTTGTTTTCATTAATATTCTAATAACAAACCCAAGTTTTCCTTTAAAAAATACAAACTTAATTTATCCTTTGTTCCAGCCCATTGACGATTTTGATATTGAATCCTTTGCATCAATGATTAATGTTAAGGTTATATTCAAACCTGGAACTTGTTTTTTTTTTTTTTTTTTTAAATAGGGGTGGGGGAATCGAACCCTACTCTTTGCTCTGGTACTTGTTGATATGGTGGTTGTTCATAGAATTAATAGATCGATGCCCGTAAAAAGCTTCATCAAAACATGCAAGTTCAAGTAAGATTATATCTCTTTGAAAGCTAACTTACTAATATTATCAAAATCCAAAACTTGCAACAAAAATTTACCTATAAACATTATTGATGTTGTCATAAATCCAATTTTACCCAGAATTTAAACTCTAATCATTTTTCTTGTACGTGCTTAATTTTTTTTAATCATGACGAGCCAAATAGGAAAAGAGAGAACCTAAAAAATTCATTTGACTTTCTAAAAAAGAACAAAATTCAATTTTTTAAGGAAGATTTTTTTGTGCAATGAGAAAAAAGAATTGAAGCCTTAGAACTGTTGTAAATTGTCATTTTAATTTGAATTATGGTTTAGAAGAGTTTGGGCCCTTGATGATTTTAATTTTGGCCTAAAACATCATTCCAAGACCGGACTGGACCAAAGTCCAACCATTTTGACCGTTAAAAGGGACTCAGGTATCTGCCAACCTAGTAACCTACTTAAACCCCCTCTCCAAAGTGCACACCATTTTCAGAACATGATAAATATCTCCTCCCCTAAACCTGAACAGTGTGTTCGGGAGTTTGTGGAAAGGAAAAAGATGGGTTTTAAAAGAGAGGAAGCGTAGGGAAAGGAGAATAAAGAAGGGTTTGAAACTTTTCCTTATTTGAAAGTTTCGTAAAGTAAACGATGGTAAATGAGGGTCAACAAACTCATTTTTTTTATGAAATCCCTACAAATACTCAATTTGAAGTGTTAAAAAAATTCACAGCTTGGGGGAGTTTAGAAGGTTATTAGAAAAACCCCAAAACCTTTCCCCTCATTAAAAAAAATCTCTGAAATGTAGTTTTTAATTAACTGTTTTTGCCCTTTTCTTTACTTAATGCTTAAAAAAAACCCTCCAGACACATTGTAATCCATTCCTATATCTTCATCTGCATCACATCTCATTTCTCTCTCTCCCTTACTCGTCTCTTAGAAACATCATTCAACTCTCTTTCCTTGGCATGTCTCTTTCCTTACTATCTGTTGCTCTCATGAGTTCGTTCCCTCATTGATCTTATTTCAATACACGCTCGCATGGGTCAGTGACATGTCCCTTTATCCAAGTGTGCACGCGATCGATTTGTTTTGTTTGTCTGTGTAGACAACTACTATGCATGCCTGTAGTCACGTTATGTTGTGGCGTTGTCGTGATTGTAAGGAAATCCATGCTTTCACAAGCCTTTTCTCTCTCTAACCCTTTTACCTTTGGTATTTTGCCAATATATGTGCTCACTTAGTTTCGATTTAGATAGGATAGAGAAAGGAGAAAAAAATGAAATTCTGGGAAAAGGAATAAAAAAAGAAATTGTCAAATATTTCAATGAGTTATTAAAAATTAAAAACCCTCACCTAACTCGAAACAAAGGACATTTTGAATTTGGAGATTTTGGGATTTAGTTCAGTGAGTGGAGAGTTTTTAAATTTTTTGTTTGTTTGGTTTCTATTTTGGGTTTCATTGCTTTGTATTCATATTGGTTCTTTGAATTTGGGTATAACACTACAAGAAAACCACTTTTCAGCAAGGTACTATCGTTGAGGGACACGTGTCCCTCAGTGATAAGTGTTTTCAACAATGGATATCACTGAGGGCCACGTGTCCGTCGATGATAGTGAGCTTAGTTTATTTTTTAATTTTTTTTAAAAACAACTCATTACTGATGGATGAATCCCTCGGTGATAAGTACTATTATTACTGACAAGCCATCCCTCTATGTTGGTCAAATTAGTTTATTATTGTTTTAAAAAATTCCTTGGTAATAGCCGTTGATGATAACCTATCACCGAGGAAATATTTTAGCCCTTAGTAAAAACAGTATTACAGAAGAGTTTTAACTCCGAAGAGGTTATCACTGAGGGAATTCCCTCGGTTATAAGTATTACAGTCGGTAGAAGTCCCTTCACCGACGAGAAAAATCCATCGGGGATAAGCGGTTTTTTTGTTGGATAAGGGCTCTTACTGTTGAACTCCTTGCGACAACCAAGTTTTGGATGAACTTTGTTGAAATGACATTTAGTGTCAATCTTTTAATGTTCTAAAAGAAAAATTAATGTCTTTTTCCTCTCAATTTTTTTTCTTCAAATTATTCATATATGAATACAAGGTTTGTTAGTAATTTAGGCCAATATTGTCTAATCAAACTTAACAATGTATATTGTTTTCCAAATTGTCACTTAGTAACGTTTTGTTTTGTTTTTCTCACTAAAACAGTTATTGGTTGTTTAGTTCTTTATTATTGTCATCTTCATTTCAACTAACTTGTCTTCATTTCATTTCGCTACCGGAATTTAATATGCATGTTATAAAAAATATATAGGTTATGAAATGAGGATACGTTAAAAAATTGTTAATATCATTTTTTCAGTTACAAAAAATGTTATCTAGATTATGAAATATGAGCTCAAAGTTATGAAAAAATATTTTTATGGTCCAATCGATTTCAAGTGCTTCTTGTCATAAACCCCTTGTCAAGAACATACCATTTATAGTAATTAATTTGTTCCATTTACTTATCTTTTTCTCAAGTCAAACTTGCGGATACAATATACTTCCATTAATGTAACAAAAGTTTTCACCAACATCAAACGATTCAAATTTCAGGAACACCATTTGTCGTGAGCTATCACTTGCAATTTTGTTTCCATCATTCTCAACAAGAGTAGAAAAATGTTCAGAATAATTGTAGAAAATTGTATTTTAATTCTAATACCATTTTATGTCACTTTTATTTATCTTTGGTTTTTTTCTTTTTTTTATCCATTTAATAAAGAGATTTCCCAAACAGAATTCAGGAAAAAAATCTTAAACCAAAATTGAAATCCATATACAAATAGTTAACAAAAACTTTACAATAGCATAAGTTGCCCCATTCAAAGAACGAGCGCTCACAACCCGACCATAGTGTACTTTGCATTGGAAATTATTGTACCAACAATAAAGAGGTCATCTTCCACATTTTGCATACTGTCTTGGTACTATCAGGTTCCACATCAGATAGCAACATTGACAACTCAGCAACAACCTTAAGAGAATCACGCGCAGCAACAGCCAAGCAGCAGCACGACTGTAACGACCATGTGGTGTCCACACAGAACCACTACCATGCCACTACACACACACAGAGAGCATGAACATGAAGAAAAAATAAAGAAAAGAATGAAGAATAAATCTAAGAGATCCAATGAAGGATTGATATGAGGAGAGTTAGTAAGAGGAACGACGACATTCTTCATTTCAAAATCAAATAAATGTGTTAAAACTATTTCATAATGGAATATCGGGTACTCACCGATTCGACCCGAAATCTTCTTGTATCTTGGACTCCTCTCCATATCTTCTATCTTCAATCTTGCTAGAGGTCATGTGTGTAATCACGGAACAAGAAAACACACTTGTTTTCACCACCCAAGAACCTTTGTTATCACTGAAGGAATAATATGAACTTTCTTTCTCCTCTGTCTCTTTCTCCCTCAAGAATTCAATTTTTCCACAGCAATTTTCTCCCTGGAAATAAATACTTTACAATAGCATAAGTTGCCCCATTCAAAGATAAAATCGTGTATCAGAACAAGCGCCCACAACCCAACTATAGTGTATTTTGCATTGGCAATTATTGTACCAACAATAGAGAGGTCATCTTCCACATTTTGCATACTGTGTTGGTACTATCAGGTTCCACATCAGATAGCAACATTGACACCTCAGCAACAACCTTAGGAGAATTATGCGCAGCAACAACCAAGCAGCGGCATGACTGTAATCACAATGTGGTGTCGGCACAGAACCATTACCTTGCCGCTACACAATGAGAGAGAGCATGAACATGAAGAAAAAATAAAGAAAAGAATGAAGAAGAAATCTAAGAGATCTCATGAAGGATTGATCTGAGGAGAGTTAATAAGAGGAATTACGACATTCTTCATTTGAAAATCAAATAAATGTGTTAAAACTACTTCGCAGTGGAATATCGGGTACTCACTGATTCAACCCAAAATCTTCTTGTATCTTGGACTCTTCTCCGTATCTTCTATCTTCAATCTTGCTAGAGGTCGTGTATATATATATATATACACACACACACACACACACACTTCCAACAGCAAAAATTTGCATCCATTCTTCTAAGAGTTGTATGGTTTTTTCATCCCTTTTGGATTGTTGTTAAATGGGTGGGTCGAGTCGCCCATCATGGGTGCCCAACCCGGCCCATATTTCCTACATCTTTCACTCACACTTGATGTGCTCGACATCGTCCAACAGATAAAGATAGAGAAAACCTCAACATCAAATTTCCTTTGGAGAACTTCTTACTAGCAAATGGGTTGTGCGACCTACAAGTACACCTGCACTTGGAAGCTAAATACTATGCACTTGTTAAGGATACATAGAGACTTCTACTCTAAATAAAAAAATAAAAAAATTTGAAAAATGTCTTGTTTTGCCCAAGACTTATTTTATTATATCAGTCTTAGCATACCTAATCCCTCAAAGGCTATGCTAGACTTTACTTTCCTCATCAAGATCCACAATTATGTCCATGCTTCAACAAAGCAACATAATTGGTCGACTTGCGAATACATGTGGTGGATGTAAATAATATAGCTTTGCTTCCGCACTCAAGTCTCTCTGTTTCAGGCTAATTGCTTTCCTAGACATGCCCCATAAGGCTAATTATTTCATTGTCGTTGGAAACATGTTAAAGTAGCAAACATCAGCATGTCCCTTTGAAAATATAATCGAAAGTCACAAAGGGAACCAGTTGAGGCTTTTAAATTTGCATAAGCTTTTAGGTCTCACATAGTGAGGACACGGAGATTGCTTCACTCACTCACTTCCCATCGTACTAAGCACAAGTAGTATGAAATTCATGCTATAGTGGTTTACTCTTTCTTGATAAAGGTGTATGTCCTTTTAAGTTGCATACCACTATACGAATCTTAGCTTAGTAACAATTTACATTCTTATGCTTTCACGCACCTAGTTCGAGTTCTTTATTAGCTCACTTCTTTGAGCGCCTTAATAAGTACTCACATATGGCTTCCATCTAGGTTTCTATGATTGGGGGATGATCATGATTGGTCTAAGTTTTTTAAGCTTTGGCTCAAGACCTCATCTTGACTCTAGTCAAAGTGACTTTTAATAAGGCACACTATTTATGAATTCCTCACATTCATTATATACCTATCTTGCTTTCATTAGCATCAAAATAGTATACCAAGTCTCATCTCACCTCTTTCACTAAATTCATTCACCCATCGCTTTTTGGGTGATTTTGAGAACTCACTTGTTCTCATTTACTCTATAATAGCTAGGAGTTTGACCAAGTCCCAAACAAGGTTAGTTTACTCTAAACTCTAATATTTTCTCTATTATTTTTTATTCATTTTCTTTTCAAAGGATGATCTCAAAAACTTATCTCTTAAGCTCACATCGATTAAGCTCATATCAAAGACAAATGACCTTTTTCAGTTGCTACCACGCAACTATGATTCTAGAGGTAAGCCTCAAACAGACATCAAATAGAATCACCAATCAAATGACCCTTTTTTCCAGTTACTACCTCAAAACTATGATTCTAAAGGTAAGCCTTAAATAGAATCACCAATCAAGTGACCATTTTTCTAGTTGCTACCACACAACTATGATTCTAGACGTAAGCCTCAAACAGACCTCAAATAGAATCACCAATCAATGGATCTCTCCCACTAGGTTGATAAGGTTTAGGAATAACCTCGTTAACCTCAACTTACTAATTGGATATGCTAACATGATTAGGATCTTTCATCTCATTGAGCAAAAAGGAACTTATCGATCTAACCTTATCTTAGGAAAAAATGATTTTAGGACATTGCTTCTATCAACTTTAGTCAAACTTTCAGTTGCTTATTTATAAATAAACATATCCTTTTTGGAGTATTCTTAGTATCTACTAAATATACACCTCTATGTTTTTTACCCCAACTTTCCAAACTTATGAGAATGGCCATGAACACAAGCACTTGACCCCAATTTCATCAATCGACTTAGAGTAGGTATCAGACCTATTCATAGTCAATTAAATAGAACTAACTAGTAGAAAATGTACATGGTAGCAATTAACAATGAATCTCAAAAGAGATAGATTGCACTAATAATTTAACTATTTATAATAGTGACCTATCTTATATTTCTGCAACAACGTTTTGTTGCGAAATTTTTGAAGGAATGGACAACTCTTTTTGAAAACCCTTTCAAAAATGTCCTGTATAAATTCTTCTTGACCACAAAAAACCAAATGAATTACTAACAGTGAGATCTTAGTTCTAAGTTTTGTTTCAAATGGTTCTTAGTTGTTTTACCAAATTTCACATGTAGGCAATAATAAAACTAATGAGTGAGACTAATATGCTTTCATTAGTCAGATCATATAAAAATTCACACGCAATGTGATCTAGTCTGGCTTGTCAAATAGTTTTGCATAAAAAATTTACACTGAAAAGAGATATAGTTATATAAAAATAAACACAATTATGATTATATTACAAAACATAAACAAAATCTAAGTGTTTTGGAACCATTTAATACATCAACACAACAAAGAAGTATGCTTCTTAAAATACACCAACCCCACACCAAAGCAAATAACATTAAAACTAGACCCAAAAAGACTAAACACAAAACACAACTCCATTAAAATAAAGTACAAATAAGACATTAGTAGGGCTCAGGTTTGACCACCAGTCAACCTTAGCTGATAGGTGTCAAAAACCGTGTATTCAACTCTTAAGAAGCTCCTCATATATATACGGCGTACACTTTGTCAAATTTGACGGCACCCCACAATGTTCCTTGTTCTCCAGCTGCATAACATGCCCATCCTAAGTCTACAATCCATAAAGGAAGAGATTCGATAAGCAACACATAGCTAGAAATTTAAGCATTAAACAAAATAATTAATGTAGGTAATATCTTCTTTGGCTCAGTGCAATCACGAGGGAAGTGACTCAACTCGCCATAGTTGTAGTAGCTCATTTTGGTCTTATCCTACTTACCACCGTGCTTACCCCTCTTGCACCTCTTGGTCTTCTTGGGTGCTAGAACATTTTCTTTACCTTTCTTGTGCTTCAAGCCCAATGCCTTGCGTAATTTGAATTCAGCAATGCAAGCTTGACTTGAATATTGAGCAGCATCAAAATGCTCATCTTCAAGTTTCAAGTGATGCACAATGTCATCAAAACTTTTAAGTTTCTCATTATGCATCTTAGCTTTCAAGTGCTCACATTCCTTAGGTAGAGACTGAATGACTACATGAACCTCTTATTCATCAGTTAAGGCGTAACCTTTAGTTTTAAGTACCTTTATCATTTTTGACATCTCAATAATGTGTTACATCATTGAATAAAGTAGGCATTTCTCATAGGTGCAAAATTTTTCAACGAGACATCTCAATTCGGTAGAGAAACCCCAGTATTTCTTTTTTAAGGCAACCAAGATTTCCTGAGCGGTGTCATGCTTCATATGCTCATATGCGAGATAATCTTGCATATTACTCAGCATCACCATTTGAGCAATACTATCATTATTTTTCTATGATGCATAAGCCTCATGATCTCTATCATTGTGAGTAGACGTTCCTCGCTCAAGTTCACTAATGGTGTAGTTGATGACTTCTTCAACAGCTAGTGCTTCAAGGATGCACTGAACCTTTTGGTGCCAAACTTCAAAGGTTTCAACATTCTGTTTTTCATCCTCATCAAACTCAGCCTTTATGATCTTTGGATTTGAAGCCATGGTCTAAATAACTACACGGAGACTTATCACTAATTAAATACTAGCACACGCATAACCTTTTCCACACACGATTATTTTGAAGCTAATTCAAATTAATTCGATAATAATTTTACTAAAGACACGAAATAGAAAGTTTGCTATGCTCCCAATCATCTCCCATGTACAAAAGTTCAAACATCATAAATTTAGTCCAATCAATGCGAAATTTAAGTCCGAAGTGAGAATTCATCTTAACTTTACCAACCTAGAACTCCCACTTAGTTCATATTTATCAAATACATTATATAACATGCATATTGCATGATCATGAACATAACAAAAAAATCTAGAAAGAAACCACTTCATTTCATTCATCATGCAAATAAAAAAATGTACATAAGAAATACCAAAGTTTCGCTTAATTAACTTAGATTCATTCATACAATTATATACATATTACAAACTTTCTAGTACGGTTTACATTTTTTTTTTATCTATTGCTCATTTTAATATCTTAATGATCTAAGGATCTATCTACCCTACAAAAAACTGAAAAATCTGGCACTACAGAGATTTGGAATAACTATGCTAATACAGCAATACGTCAGCATTCCTGAAAGAATACGACATTTTTATGCCTTTTCCAACTCACTGGCGACCTTAGAAACCTTTGGTCCTGCCTCAGAGTAGTCTTCACAGTATCATTTTCAGCATCCTAACGGACTCAAGGGTTAAGACATTTAGAAATAGTGGGATAAAAAACAATTACTTTATCCCACTTATATGCCACTACCTCTATGTGCTTATTTATTATAGGTTCTAGATCCTTTCCAGACAACTCTAATATAAGTGACAAGTTCACTACATTTTAGAGTAACTAACATCTGTAGATATGTTAAAAAGGATACTCAGTTGATTATTAAAATCATTTACATGACAACAAATATATGTGCACGTAATTTGGATTGAATTCTATTTTAACTGTAGAGAAAAATAGAAATCGAGAAGCTTTCATGATCTCCCACTGGATATTAACCCCATTAAAAAAAATTATACAAAAAAATAAGTTTCCACACTCAAATAATGCGCAATCTTAAATTTAGAAATCATATAATTTTTTTAAAAAATAAATAAATAATTAAATTTTTTATTCAAAAAATTATATTAAATAATATAAAAAATAATAGTTTCTGAAAAATTTATTGAAAATTAAAAAATATGCTGATCAAATTTAATTTTTTCGCGTTGCCATGCACCAGTGGTGGTTTTGATTTTTATGAACAACAGAAAATACAAAGGGACCGTTCCACTTCCATATAGGCGCGTGCAGTCCACACCACCCTCCAAGTGTTGCCTCTTGACCGGACCAGTGGCAAACGGTTCGTCCAGCCATACTGATCACGCTAGTGATCTCTGTTTCATGGTTTGGTCATTGGAAGAAGAGTGTGTTCATTCTCTCTCTTGCATGTGGTGCACTGTACTGGAGGTTAAAGAATTGATGAAATTTGGCCAAAAATGACCAAATTTTCGGGCTTCATATCCTTTTCAACAGATATCCAAAAACTTTGTGCAATGTACCATTGGAAAGATTATGAAAAAATCTTTTTAACCATATAAATTATATATCGTGAAATTAAACGTACAATTTATGAAAAAATTTCAATTTTTCGGGACTTATGGTTAGGGTTTCAATTTGCTCTCTCGTCTTTGAGAGTTAAAAAGCCATATTTTCCAGATTTAATCTACATACTATAGAATATACTATTCTAGAAAATTACAACATATAGTAAAGAAATAAACTATTTGCCATTTTCAACCATTAAAACTCCATTATTTTGGGTTTTATGAATTTACATGCATTTTCTATCAATTTGAAACATGCATTTATAGTCACAAAGACTATATACATCCAAAAAGCGTAAACCTGGCTCTGATACCATTGTTAAAACTATTTCGCAATGGAATATCGGGTACTTAACTATTCGACTCGAAATCTTTTTGTATCCTGGACTCCTCTCCATGTCTTCTATCTTCAATCTTGCTAGAGGTCGTGTGTGTAATCACAGAATCAGAAAAGACACTTGCTTTCAGCACCCAATAGCCTTTGTTATCTCTAAAGGAATAATATGAACTTTTTCTCTCTTCTGTCTCTTTCTCTCTCAAGAATTCATTTTTCCAGCAACTATTTTATCCCTAGAAATACACACACACACACACACACACATATATACATATATATATATATATATATACATATGTATATATGTACATATACATATCTATATATATGTATACATATGTATATATATGTATCCATATGTATATATATGTACATATGTGTGTGTGTGTGTGTGTGTGTCTATATATATATATACACACACACACACACATATACGGCTAGAAGAAAGGTGGTTGTGGGCAGTTAACTTTAACCAAAACTCGCATCAATTCTACTAAGAATTGCATGGTTTCTTTATGCCTTTTGTTTTTTAGTTAACCGGGCGGGTCGGGTCGCCCATCATGGGTGCCCATCCCAGCCCTTATTTCTTACAAAATGGAAGAGTAATTTTGTCTTCCACATTATTTGTACAGGAGTTCAGATGATTGGACTAAGTTATTCAATTTTAAAATTCGAACAATGGATTTTAAATATAAGTAAAACTTAAAGATGAATTTTTACTTAACCAACTAGTAATTCCTCTCTGGAATTAGAGGTATGTTTCTTCTATGGCCATCCTTGTCTGGATTGACTTCTTTCTATGGATTGAAAATTTTAAATGCATTTTGTAGTTTAATTGTACCAAAGAGGAAGCTATTGAATTTAGAGAATAGACAAATTCTTAACTTTTTAATCATATGGATTAACAAAAGCAAAAGCTACAGCCTAGGAAAGGAAACCCCTAAGGCATCAGGCAACGGAACAACCTGGAAGAGGGTCCAGATAGTACACCAGCCTTGACTTATAGTGACCTAAATTTCTAACCAAAATTCCCTCCAGTCTCCTGCTCGGTTGGTTGCGAAACAACTCCCATGTGCTCCTTGACCATTTAAGAATACTAGAGTCAAAATCGATTAAATTTTTACAAACTCGAACTCGACTTGCAAGCCACTCCAGCCACTTCAAAAAATGAACTCATTTAAGAATAAATCAACTTTAACTGGTTTATTTAGATAGAGTAACATTTAACACTAACTTCCTTGGTACCAAACTTTTAACTTATTTATTACTACTATTGATCAGGTAAATAAATTCAATTTTCCTTATCAACAAGAAAAACTTTAGACTTAATTTAGCCCAAGTAATGTTTCCACAACAGCTAATTTTATAAAATTTTATTGTCAAGTCAACATTATTTTATGGGGCTTGTCCCTTTCCCCTACTGGTATGTAAGTGATGTGGGATTGAACCACGCTCTAAATTATATATATATATATATATATATATATATATATATATATATATATATATATATTTAACATTAACTATATCTATACTTGAAATGCAACCTATATTTTAGTCAATCTAAACATTCATAAATATTAATTGAAATAATTTATAGTGAAATTTAAACAAATAAATAAATAAGGAAATTACTTATAATAAATATATGATATTAAAAAATAATACAATTAATAATCTTCAACACATATTGTGAGGGCCCGGTCCAGAACAGTTACAATATTGTCCGCTTTGGCCCCACTGGGCCTCACGGCTTTGTTCCTGGTAAAGCCCACTGACTCCCCAAAACGCGTTGTAACCATTAAGGAATGGAACACCTTATATCTAGCACATCCTCTTCCCCTCTAGCCGATATGGGATAACACGCAGCACCACGTGCCATGCGGCTGACCCCTCACTGGGCCTCCAACATCGCAACATGGGCACCTCTCTCTCTTGGAGCACAGCGTCCCCGTTGTGTGGCCATAGCCCCCAACGGCAGCCGACCCCTCACTGGGCCTCCAACATCGCAACATGGGCACCTCTCCCTCTCGGAGCACAGCGTCCCCGCTGTGTGGCCATAGCCCCCAATGGCAACCCATCTCGAGCTTTCAAGGGTCCGGCTCTTATACCATCTGTAAGGGCCCGGTCCAGAACAGTTACAATATAGTCCTTTTTGGCCTCACGGCTTTGTTCCTAGTGAAGCCCACTGGCTCCCCAAAACGCGTTGTAACCATTAAGGACTGGAACATCGTATATCTAGCACATCCTCTTCCCCTCTAGCTGATGTGGGATAACACGCAGCACCACGTGCCATACGGCCAACCCCTCACTGGGCCTTCATAGTTAGTTAAAATTGGTGATTTATTCAATTTAATAATATAATCTCTCAAATTGATGGAGTAGATTAGTAATTACTTTATTTGATGATTTATGAAGTAATTAAGTTTTAATTTTTTTATATTTGTTAACAAGAACTTATAAGAAAATAATTTTTATTTATACATTATATTATTTATGCAATATAAAATAATAAAATAAAATATATTATGGGCCCTCTCGAGACACTCTCATTTTATTAGAATTTAAAAGATGATGCTTTCATGCTTTCGCTTCTACTCTCGCTCTCGTTCTCGTTCTGTAGACTCGTCACTTAGGTTATAATTGTCTTGCCTAAAAAGGAATTTCTTTTGGTCAGTTGCTAATCTAACATTTTCTCCTTTTTCTTCTATTGTTATACAATTGACGCCGGGCAGAATAGCAATTATTCTGCAGGCTAATTTCAGCAGATAGTTTGCAAGGAAAAAAACGTAATTTTGTTCAATAATAATAATCAGCTGTCTTTTCCGTATGTGGCATCCTTATTTATAAGGTCAAAACAACCAAAATAAAAAATAAAAAAAATCCTTGAAAACATGATCTTGGGGAAAAAAATTATGGAAATTACTAAAATTAAGCATTTATATTAAGGCAGAAACAATGACAGTCAATTCTGACTTGAATACAAAAGGAAATTGCAAATGTAAAGTTTCCTAAAATTGAAAACTGCAAAATTGAAGGCCTAAACATCGTTTTTTTGGCTTAAAAACAACTATGCTTAGGATAATCCTAAGTTTTGACCGGGGGCTCGTTTCCAATCAGACTAGGGTCTTCGGGGCCTGATCCGAGCCCGTGGCATGCAAAACGATGTAACTGTTCTAGGTAGCCCACCTGCCATCTTTATGCTGATACTGCTAACTCAAGGTATCTCAGTGCCAATAACATGCTATCTGAAAACTCAGCATCATCTGACTCGGATCCTCCTGCATCAGTCACCTCGGGTTGGAAAAAACTCATCCTCGAGTTCACAATAGCTTCATCGGAATCCACAAAACAAGGACTCAAATGTTTCACATTAAAGACATCAGAAGTCCTCAAATGACTAGGGAGGCATAGTTTGTAGACGTTATCATTGATCTTCTACAGGATCTCATAGGGTCCAATCTTCCGCTCCTTAAGCTTATTATACTCTCCCGCAGGAAAACGATCACGAGTTAATACTGCCCAAACAAAATCACCCACATCGAAAAGTACCTGACGACGGTTCAGTGCATCTGCGATACGGTTCAGACTTCCTGCTTTGTGCTTTAGCGCAAACGTGAACTCCTGCAAGTACGCCACCCACTTAGCATGTCGTCTACTTAGCTTTTGTTGGCCATTGATGTACTTCAGGGCCTTATGATCAGTGATAAGAATGAACTCCCTCTGCACTAGGTAGTGATGCCAATGCTTCAAGGACTGAACTGTGGCATAAAACTCCAGATCATAGGTGAAATAATTCTTCTTTGATCCTGATAGCTTCTTACTGAAAAAAACTATCAGGTGCCCCTCCCGACTCAGAACACCACCAATACCAACCCCAGATGCATCACAGTTTACCTCAATCACCTTTTCAAAATCAGGAAGTGCTAAAACTGGTGCCTATGTCATCTTCTGCTTGACCAATTGAAAACTGGTTTTCGCCTCCTCGGACCACTGGAAATCACGTCCCTTGAGGCACTCTGTGATAGGAGCAATCAGAGTACTGAAATTTCTGATGAACCGACGGTAGAAGGATGCCAATCAACGGAAACTTTTGACATCGTGCAAGGTCTTTGGTTTGGGCCACTCCAAGATCGCATCTATCTTCGACTGATCCGCATGAACACCATCAGTAGATATAACAAAAGCCAAAAAAGTTACGGAAGTAGTGAAGAAAGAGCACTTCTTCTTATTGATGAACAGGCGCTCCGTCCTCAACATATAAAAAACAGCATGGAGGTGATCAAAATGTGACGCCCACGTCGGGCTATAAATGAGGATGTCGTCGAAGTAAACTACAACAAATTTCCCCATGAAAGGCCGTAAAACCTGATGCATAAATCTCATAAATGTACTGGGCGCATTGGACAGCCCAAAAGGTATGACCATCCACTCATATAACCCATGCTGCATCTTAAACGCTGTCTTTCACTCATCTCCAGGCCTTATTCTGATCTGGTGGTATCCGCTTCTAAGGTCAATTTTTGAGAAGACCCTAGAACCAGACAGCTGGTCTAACATATCATCTAGGCAGGGAATTGGAAACTTGTATTTCACTGTAATCCTGTTGATTGCTCTGCTATCAACACACATACGCCAGGAGCCATCTTTCCTCGGCACCAGTAGGGCAGGAACTGTGCATGGGCTCATACTCTCACGGACGTAGCCCCTCTCCAACAACTCTACCATCTGTCGCTGCAATTCTTCAGATTCCTTGGGATTGAGGCGATACGCTGGTAGATTAGGCAAACTGGACCCTGGAACAAGATCGATCTGATGTTGAATATCCCTCATAGGCGGCAACCCAAGAGGAAGATTCTCTGGCATCAGGTTAGAAAACTCTGCTAGCAGCTGCTGCACTTCTACTAGTAAATCCAGATTCATGTCTGCTGCACTATTCCCACAAGGCAGCAGAGCATAGACCACGTCCCCACGCTCAATCTTGGCTAAAAACCTGGACATAGAAAGCATATTAGTATTGTTGGCTACCGGGGTAGGAGTGGTTCCTTCCCGATGAGGTGCCAGCACAATCCTCTTCCCTTTGATGCTAAGGGAATAAGTATTTTTTCGCCCATCATGAATAACACTGCGATCATACTGCCAAGGTCTACCTAACAATACATGACCAGCATCCATAGACATAACATCGCACCAAGCATTATCAAAATATTTCCTACCAATCGAAAAAGACACTAGGCATTGCCTATCTATTGTTACCTCACTGCCTTTATTCAGCCATGACAATTTATATGGCTTATGATGATGATCTGTCTTCAATTGCAATTTTTGGACAGTCTCTTCAGACACTACGTTCACACAACTACAACTGTAAATGATCATCTTGCAGACTTTATCTGCAACTGTGCAGATCGTGTGAAAAATATTGGTTCTCAACCAATCATCCCCTGAATCGCCTTTGGGGGTCAGTAGACTCTTACAAACCACCAGAGTCTCATGGCCATTCCCATACAACACATCTCCATCTTCATCATCGTTATACATAGGCTCTCCAATCTCCTTAGTTTCGTCTACCCCGTCGTCCTCAATCAAGAGATTTTTGCCTTTCTGACTAGTAGGCTTCCTACACTTAATCGCTTTATGTCCATGTTCACTACATCTGAAACATCTAATATCTGAGTTAGAGTTACCTTGGGGTGGCTGCTGGGCAGGACGAGATTCTTAAGGGTGAACTAGACGACTGCTTTGATCGCTTATGTTCATTGGCCTCATGTTCTACTTTTTTTCCACCGCAAGTGCATGCTAGTATGCTTAAGAAACGGTCCACAGCGAGTGAAGGCTAAGGACATCCTGCAGGGGTTGTTGTAATCCCCCCCAATACCGTGCCACCATCTACTCTTCCGTCTTAGATAAATCATTCCAGGTTATCAATTGATAGAACACCTCCGTGTAATCATCAACCGATCTCGTGCCTTGCCTCAACGAATGAAGTCGCTGAAACAAGGTTTGAGTGTAGCCGAAAGGAAGGAAGTAACCCTTCATCTTCTCCCAATCAATGATCTTGGCTTTGCCCTGTCGGTCACGTGAGTGCCTGAACTGCTCCCACCATGCAGATGCTCTGCCTTTGAGTTTGATGGCGACCAGTTTCACTTTGACACGATCTGGGACTTCTTTATACTCGAAAATACGCTCTACTTCGTTCAACCATTCGACGAATCCTTCGGCCTATAATGTACCAGAAAACTCGGGCAGATCAACTCTGAAACCGAGGTCTTCATAACGATCCTCCTGACCACGGCGTTCCCTGAATCGAGCAGGATTGTAATACGGGTTTTCGAAACTAGAATCAGAATCGTGATATTCCATCTCACGATCACCAAAATTCTGTGCCGTTAGACGCTGTGTTAACTCTGCAACTTGCCTCTGTAAATCCTCAATTATCGCATCCTTAATGTTACGATCACGGCATAGGGCTTCCTCGTTCGGAACCTGTCTGCGATGACCACGACCACGACCACCAGCCATGGAAACTGATGAAATCTCACCCTAGGAAGATGCTGAAGCTCTGATACCAACTGACGCCAGACAGAATAGCGATTATTCCGCAGACTAGTTTCAATAGATAGTTTGCAGGGAACAAACACAATTTTATTCAATAATAATAATTAATTGTTTTTTATGTATGTGGCGTCCTCATTTATAAGGTCAAAACAACAAAAAAAAAAAGGAAAAAAATCCTCGAAAACATAATCTTGGGGAAAAAATATGGAAATTACTAAAATTAAGCGATTGTATTAAGGCAGAATCAACAACAGTCAATTTTGACTTGAATACAAAAGGAAATTGCAAATGAAAAGTTTTCTAAAACCGAAAACTACAAAATTGAAGGCATAAACGTCGTTTTTTTGCTTAAAAACAACTACGCTTAGGCCTAAGTTTTGACCGGGGGCTCGTTTCCAACCAGACTAGGGTCTTCGGGGCCCGATCCGAGCTCGTGGCATGCAAAACGATCTAACCGTTCTAGGTAGTCCACCTGCCATCTTTGCACTGATATGCCAACTTAAGGTATCTCAGTGCCAATAACGTGCTATCTGACAACTCAACATCATCTGACTCGGATCCTCCTGCATCAATAATTGACTAAGAGCCAGCTTATTTTGGAAAACATCAATTTATGTCTTTTTTTTATTGAATAATTGATCTAATCACAATATAACCGCATAGTACTATAGATGCGTAGTACTATCACTAATCCATACAGAAGCTAACAATACTAATAGATTTAAAATGTATGTTGAAATAAGCAATATACAAATTAGACAAATAATTCACATCGTAGTGGAAATCGTATCTGACACCTTGTGGTCTCAAAGCCTTAAACTTGATCTTTTTTATTCACTGAATCCAAATATCATTGACAAAAAGCTTAAATTTAAAATGCATGTTTAATATATATAAAATTAATTTGCTCGACAATCAAGCCAAGTTGGAATGAGACTGTAGGGCCAATTAAGTGACTATAATTCAAACTATATATAGTCTCAACTGAACTCAACTAATCCAGTTAAATAAACAACTTCAATAAATACTAAAGACATGCAAGCACAAAAAACGTGAAAAGAAATATATAAAGATTACATTTAAAAGCATAAAGAACAGCTGGATAATTTACATTAGCAATTTACCTTGGAATAACCATTGCCTATGTCCTCTACAACACAGCCTGAAGGAAGCCTCCTGCAGTCAGCATATGCCTGTGGGTTTTGTCCTTCTTGGCTTACGTCAATAGAAATATCAACCACAGCGTACATACCCTCTGCATGTTGATTGCAGAATCAAAGGTACTTCATTTGACGAATTGGGACCAAGGGCGAATGCACTTGAAATTCAGCATTCATCTGCATCTTTTAATTCATCTAAGTGAGTCCTACCATTAATACATCTAAAATAAAACATATAGCCAAGAAACATACCACTTGAAGAGCACCACTTCTTGTTCCCCCAGTGCCCGAGGATATCACATCAATGGTAAATCTCATGTATACAAATAATTACTTCCATGTAAAAAAAGATCATGATTGGCATTAAATGAGAGCTTTAATGTCATCACGGACTCACAATGCAACTAATTTTCCATAGGCCATTGCAAGAATGAGAACTGACATTAATTATATGAGCTGACAACATAAACCAATCTATCTGACATATATCTAGCATCAATATAGATAAATGTGTAATGACATAGACAACTCAAGCATGTAAAATAACTGAAACCATATGCATGAAAATCAAAGGAGAAGATTTAATCATAAAACTTAACAGAACAATAATTGTTAACTTTGAACTGATCTACATGAATGAAAAAGAAAAAATCAAAGACAAGCAATTAAAGGCCAATAAGATCATTAGATATATATTTTTAATTAGTTGGCCTGACCACTGCAATTGTGCACAACCTAACCAAATGAAAGTTTCCTTTGAGGGTAAACATAGTTGCCACTGGACCCACACATACAAGCAATTGCTCGTAAAAGAAACACAGCCATATTATCAAGTGTACTTCCCACACATCAAAGATTTGAAATTTTATTCCATAACATAAATAACTACCGGAACGCTACATAGTTAAGTGAATTACTGACGCAGGAGGATCCAAGTCAGATGATGCAGAGTTGGCAGATCAGTGCAGAACTGGCAGGTGGACTACCTAAAACGGGCCACGGGCTCAGATCAGGCCTGGAAGACCCTCGTCTGATTGGAAACAGGCCAACGAATAAAACCTGATTTCTTTTTAATCAGTGTCGTCGTTTTTAAGCCAAAAAACGACGTTTAAGCCCTTAAATTGGCAATTTACAGTTTTTAGGAAACTTTTTATTCTAGTTCTTTTAATTTCAGCCTTAATTTAATTTTCCTATTTTGTTTCGATCTTATAAATAAGGTCTTAGGGTTCGTAAACATTATTATTGAATTTGCATAATTTTAAATAAAACATCAGAGCTGTTTCTCTGTATTGTTTTTTAGGATTTTTTCTTGTGTTACTCCCTGTGAACGATCTGTTCGACTAGCCTACAGAATAATCGCTATTCTGTCCGACATCAATTACACTCCTCTACTAGCGGTCTCATTCATGACTTGATTCAAAACGACCACTTGCAAAGATGAAGAAAAGGTGAATAACAAAAACAAAATGCAAAGGAACATGAAACCAACGAGTTACCATGATCTTTTAAAAAGTCTGCCTTGTTTTTGGATTTAGGTGAGAGAGTTTACTGTTCTCAGGTTCAACTTTCTGAGCGTCAATTTTAGGCTCTCCTTTCACCAAACATTTCCACCACTCCATTTGTTCATGCTTTGTCAAGAGAATAGAGACTGAACTTTGGTCCTCTACAAAAAGTACATGATATTTTTATATGTAAAAGGTACAGGATTAAGTATATGTAATATTTAACCAAAGTTTTTACTCATGACTCTTTCAAAACCAAAGACAAGTATAATCTTAAGATATCTTCCAAAAGTTCCTCAATAATTATAACAATAATGTTCTTAACCATCTAAGGATAAATCAATGTCATTATCAACTTCTGGGATAAATAAGTTAGAAAAAACATCGTCAGTCTTGCTACCTGGACTGTGCTGCATACCCAATGTCATGTATATCAGTAACAGACAATTCCATAATTAATTACGATGCAGAATATTAAAAGTAACAAATGAGATTCCAGGAATAGATAGTGTCCATAATTAACTGAGATGCAGAGAATAGATTATTTTAAATTATTTTAGTTATACTCAAGAAAGATTTTCAAAATTAGTTTATTTAGACAGTGAACACGAGCCCAGTTCTGTACTACGTCAGCTCACTGGTATTTAATTTTTCCAAAATCAACGAGGCCACAAAACAATAAAAGTATATTCATGACCATTAATGGCTAGGACAAATACTTGTAAGTAGAAGAAATAACTCCAACCTTGTGGCAACATTCAAGTTTAAGCTTTAAGTGCAATACAGAGAACTAAGCAAGCCTAAGCATACTTCAAGTACATATATCTCTAGAAACCAATTATCAATGGGCTAGGTTTCTATTCATAGAACCATCACTACAAAATAAAAGGCAAATGCCAATGCTTTTTTTAGCATATTTCAGCGCTTTAAAGTCCCGCAATATGCAATACCGGCGCTTATGAAAAGCGCAAGATAAAGCGCCGGTATGAGTGGTGTCGAAGCGCCAATACCGGCACTTTATGCATTTTTTTTTTCGGCGCTTCTAAGTGCCGCTATATTACGGTGCTTTTAAGTGCCATAATATAGCGGTGCTTAGAAGCGCCGGTATATTTCGGCCCTTTTAAGGGGCGTAATATACCGGCGCTTAGAAGCGCCGCTATATTGCGAACATATTATGCATATTGCGGCAGCCGCAATAGAGTGGGTTTAAGTGTGTTTTACATTATTTTGGCTTAAATATCAACACTATTCACCCTTCAATAAATAAAATGAACCATCAAATCCATAAAAATTCAAATGTTCTTCAATATATAAAATGTACAATCAAATCCATAAAAATTCAAATATCAATACAAAAGTCATCTCATTTACACAAAAAACAATTATAGTTAACATATAAAATTCATACAAAACAAATGGAATGTAGTCTGGAAAATTATTTTACCATCGCGAAATCAATTATGAGGTCCACTATTAACCAACTGTTGTAGTAAAGACTTCAGCTTATCAACTTGGGATTGCATATTGTTCATTTGATCATCGTGCCTCGCTGCTATTTCTTGAATCTGATGCGCATGCTGTTGATTGTTTTCTTCTATTTTTGCTCTCAAACTATTTATCTTTACAGCATAAGCACCATTGTATCCCATATCATTCCTAATTTGAGCTGAAAGTCCATACACGGCAGGGTGTAACTCCAAACCCGTGACCTCGGACACAACCAGAACTCTCTTCACCCATAAGCTCGGTGAAGACTTCATTTTGTATTGCTAAATTATTGCTAGCATCAGAGGATCCTGAAGCTGCAACAAGTTCGGCAACACGAGCTTCAACTATCACCTATAATTACGAAACAGTAAAGATTAAACTCCCCCAAAGATTATGCAGTGAAAGTTTCATCAAGGAATGCTTATTAGATTTTATAGAAAAACGGGCAGAATTTTCCCTATATTTCCATAAAACCTCATGCAAATGAAAAACAAAAATATAGTCCAACGCTTATTTGCATAATATGTATATATATATTTTATCTTTTTTCATAATAGTGTTATCAAAGCCGTGTTGACAAAGAAGTTAACAATGAAGTTGTGCTTATCAAAGCCAATGCCAACAACTCAAAGTTAGCTCTACTCATCAAATAGCCAATGCCAACAACAAATGCAAAGACTTGACCAATTTTCTTTGAGGATGATTATGTCGCTAATTAACTAGGACTTTGAAGTCATCCCATTACAAGAATCCATATATACATGGCAAGATTAGTCTAAAAAGTGATGCAGCCAAAGATTGGTAACCTTGTCCCTAACACCTCAAACAGCCTACCAATTAAAAAGCATAGTTGACAAGAATACTTGAAAACTCAAATATATTCTCCACACATATGCACATGGCCTTGAATTAAAATTAATTAGTAAAAATATATAAATATATGCTACAATGTGAAATCAAATTGTGGGTCTAGCAAAAGACGGCCAATTTCTAATTCAAAGCAAATGTTCTTTCTTTGGAGGATGATTTTATTCAGAGCCCAACAATTCCTCAGAGGTGCTCAGAGTTGCATATGTATGTGCTCTATAGGTTTTAACAGTAAAATCAAAAATAAATACAATAAATTTTATCATATAATTACTAATCACCTAGTCAGATAGCATTTGACCAGGTCATGAGAAGTGGCTCACAAAAAGTGAAGTATTAATCGTCAGTTTATATATGTATTAATAAACATAAGACGAAAGCACTACAAAAATACAGAAAAAACATGATAGTATAAACCCACATAGAACCTTTAAAGAAAGAAATTCAAGTCACTAATAACAAATTCCACATCAGACCAATAATGGCATAACCTTTTCAAATTAAAATCATCAGAAAACAACTAAAAATCACATCTAAAACCAATTAAACTCAGTTATCAATAAACCTATATACCATCAGACATTAGTAATAACAAATAATCTTATCTAACAAACAACTAAACCAAACTTAGCTTCAGATATACAAATAGAAATTAAAATATATAATCTTTAACACCACCTTATTCAGACAGAAAACCCACCAAAAACCTAACTCCTATAATAATAAAACCCAAATGCATCAATATCAACACAGCTATAAGCCTGTAAACAGCCATGCTCAAACTTAAGACAAAATACTATCAACAGAACTTAATGTCAAAAGAGAGTAGCAACATGTAAAATACAAGCCAATCAATCCCACCACAGAACTGATGGCTGTTCCTCTACTTTTTTGTAAGAATTTTTTCATTCGTTTTTTGGTTCTAGATTTTCAGGAAAATTTTTCCTGCTTCCACATCCATTTGTCACAGCTTTTGCTATACAACAGTATCAGAAATCTTTCACTACATATGATACTGAATTATATTTGTGAATAAAACCTGCAGTTAAAGCTTGGGAACTATTTCTGCAAGATCTATGCGACCGGACATATGAAGTGTTAGAATTTAAGAGAGTAAAGAGATGTGAGAATTGAAGAGAGTAAAGAGATTGTACAAATGCTTACTTGAGTTCATCTTATTGAGAATACAATTAAGAGTATATATAGGTTGTTAAAGGAAAAAGACATTCCTTAAAACAAGGAAGAAAACATGGTCTAAAGTAAGCCTTAAAACAAGGAAGGAAACATGGCCTAAAGTAAGCCTTAAAACAAGGAAGGAAACATGGCCTAAAGTAAGCCTTAAAACAATGATGAATATATGGCAAGTGTGGGTGAAGTGGAATAGTTAGTGACTATAATTAAAGAAAAGAATATGGACTTTGCTATCCATTGACAGCCCCCCTCAAATTGATGCAGGTTGATCAATAAGCATCAATATGCTGCTTAAGAAGCAATGTCGATGGCGAGTGAGCGCTTTGGTGAAGATATCAGCAATTTGTACGTCAGTGGAAACATGTGGAAGAGTGATAACACAAGCTTCAAATACTTCGCGGATAGAATGATAGTCGACTTCAATATGCTTCGTGCGCTCATGATAGACAGGATTGGCCGTGATCTGAATAGCACTTGTATTATCAGCATGTAGAGGTGTAGGATCAGTTGCAGAAAAATCTAGCTCAGCAAGCAAACCTCGAAGCCAAATAATTTCGGAACAAGCAAGAGACATCGCCCGATACTCAGATTCTGTAGATGACTTAGAAACTCTGTCTTACTTCTTACTCTTCCATGAGATCAATGCATCACCTAAGAACACACACTAGCCAGTAATGGAGCGACGTGTATCAGCACAACCAGCCCAATCAGCGTCGCTAAAAGCAGTAAGTCGATGAGAATTGCCTGCAGGAAAGAATAAGCCACTGGCAGAAGTTCCCTGAACATAGCGTATGATCCTACGGACAGCAACTAAATGAAGGTGACGAGGGTATTGAAGAAACTGGTTGACTTGTTGTACTACAAAGGAAATGTCCGGTCTAGTAATGGTGAGGTAGACAAGACTGCCCACCAACTTTCGGTATAAACTAGGATCAGCAAGTAAATCACCCTCCTCTTTGCGAAGCTTGACATTCAATTCCATGGGAGTATCAACAGAAGTGGCCTCCTGTAGGCCTGCTGTAGCCACCAGGTCACTAGCATACTTATGTTGATTGAGTGAAATACCCAACGGACTACGATGCACCTCAAGACCAAGAAAATATGTAAGAGACCCAAGATCTTTCATATGAAAGGACTCGGAGAGATGGGTCTTGAGCCGGCCAAGTAAAACAAAATCAGAACCAGTAATCACAATATCATCAACATAAACTAAAAGAACAACAATACCCATGTCTGATTTTCGAAGAAACAAGGAAGTGTCATACTTGCTCTGCTTGAATGAGAATTGTAATAAATTAGTTCAAAATTTATCAAACCAAGCCCTTGGAGCTTGTTTGAGACCATAAAGGGAGCGACAAAGCTTACACACATGTGAGTTTGGAGAAGGAAACAATCCTGGGGGTGGCTTCATATAAATACACTCTTTAAAATCCCCATGAAGAAAAGCATTCTTGACATCCATCTGATGTAGTGGCCAATCATTGGAAGCAGCAAGAGCTAGAATCATACGAACAGTGGTCATCTTAGCCACAAGAGCAAAAGTTTCTTCATAATTAACACCATATTCCTATTTATTTCCAAGTGCAACAAGCCGAGCTTTATAACGATCCAAACTTCCATCAGATCAAACTTTGACGGAGTAAACCCATTTGCAACCCAGGGAGACTATAGTGGAAGGACAATGTGCAATGTCCCATGTGTGATTGGCCTTTAAAGCAGCAATTTCTTCCTGTATAGCTTGTCGCCAACAATCATGCTTGACAGCATGTGAGTAGCATGTGGGAATATCAAAATTGGACAATGCAGCAGTAAGAGCAGAAGTAAACCACCCATACCTTTCCGGAGGTAAAGATATTCGAGAAGAGCGACGTACCAAGTGTTCTGAAGGTGCTGCAACTGATTGGAGCATGGTAGGATCAGATATCGGTTGAGCCATCGGAAGAGAGTGTGGGTGAGAGCGTTTCGTATATACAATACCTGGTTTAAAGCAAGAGATGACTTGATGAAGATCTGAAAATTGTTGCTCAAATGAGGGGAGGACCACCGTAGAAGAAGAGGGCTCAGAGGACATAGGAAAGAAATGTTGATTTTCAAAGAAAATAATATTCCTAGAAATACGTGTACGATGTAAGGTAGGATCATAGCAAACAAATCCCTTTTGACACATATTATATCCCAAGAATGCACATCTAACAGATTGAGCAGATAATTTATGTCGCTCATGGGGAGGTAAATGGACAAAACATACACAACCAAAGATACAGAGATTATCATAACTAGGTTGTTTAGCAAACAAGCGAAAATAGGGAGACTCCATGTGTAAGATTTGGGAAGGTAAACGATTAATCAAGTGAGTAGAAGTTTTCAAAGCCTCGACCCAGAACATTGATGGAACAAATGATTCTAACAAGAGAGTACGTACCACATCAAGAAGATGACGATTTTTGCGTTCGGCTACTCCATTCTGTTGGGTAATACCTTTAGAAGCCAAGAATTCCTGAAACTCAGTAGACAAATATTCACCACCAGAATCTGTGCGTAATGTCTTAATAGTCGCATAAAATTGATTGTCAACATACGCTAAAAATTTAGTGAAAGTACGAAAAATCTCAGATTTAGAGCGAAAAAAATAAACCCAAGTGAATCTGCTATAATCATCAATAAAAGTCACATAATATTTAAATTTTTCATGTGAACTAATGGGAGAAGGTCCCCAAACATCACTATGGATAAGATCAAAGCAGTGAGAAGCTCTGCTAGCATGTAAAGGAAAGGGAAGAATTTTGCTTTTACCAAGTTTGCAAGAATCACACTTAAGAGATAGAGAAGAACGTTCTTCATTATCAAGAAAACCAGAGTGCAATACATGAGATAAGATCTGAGTATTGGGATGGCCTAAACGACGATGCCACACCATACTCAGATTTGGAACATTATTGCAAGCAAGAGACTTAATAGACGAAACTGGAGAAATTACTAAGACAGATAAAAATAGTGGAAACAAGCGCCCTACTTTAGGTCCCTTCGCGATTAGCTCTCCCGTTACCTGGTCCTGTACAACACAACCATCACCAGAAAAGTTAACAACACAATTGTTATCAACTAATTGACCAACAGAAATAAGATTCGTGGAAAGTTGAGGAGCAAGAAACACATCAGTGAATTTAGAAGAGGCATCTCCGACAGCAGTAATTGGTAAAGAACTGCCATTGGCAGTCTGAATGGCAGATGGACCAACATAGGGTCGAACATGACACAGAGCGGTGGGAGTATTCGTTATATGATTAGAGGCCCCCGAGTCTACGTACCAGAGTTTGGTAGAATTTTTACCTTGAAACCCCATTGCAGATAATGCTGAAATTAGCATCTGTTGCACCATTTCGGGTGTGCAGTAATTCGCTGCAGGAGGTCCCGGAACTGGAGAGGCACTGGAAGAAGAGCCAAAAGCTGTGGAGGGTACAATAACAGAAGTCTGGAATGCTTGAGCCTGACGATTCTGTGGGCGGAGACGACATTCTTTGATGATGTGACCCTTCTTCTTACAATAAGAGCAGTATTTCTTGGGACAATTGGCAGCAATATGCCCATATTCCTTGCAGCAAAAACACTGCAAGTTTTTAGAATGCATCGGCGATCTGTGTCCTTAGGCAGCATAAGCAACAGTTCCTGGACTACCATAAGATTGCTCCAGAGTGGCTTGAGTACTAAGACGTTGTTCTTCACGAAGTAACTCACCAAAACAAAAATCAAGAGAAGGAACAAGAGATCTATTCAGCAGAGAGGAGCGAATAGATTCATATTCCGGGCGTAGTTTCATAAGAAATTGATCATGCTATCTAATCTCGTGGAGTTGCTGAATAGTCGAAAGAGTGGCAACAGGAACAGCTGCTGTAACAAGATCAGTACAGTCAGTCCAAAGAATCAGAAAGGCCGAGTAATAGTCTTGGATGGAAAGACTGTCATGTCGAAAGGTGGCAATTGCATGCTCTAACTGAAAGCGATAAGCATCATTATCTTGATGATAAACTTTCTTCAGATAAGTCCACATGGATTGAGCAGAGCGATGAGTACGCAAGTTGGTGACAATATGTGGCTCCACTGAACCAAGAAGCCAAGACATGATCCGAACATCAAGCATAGTCTAAGAAGGAGAAGACCTAACATCCTTTGATTGGTCTGTATTGGATGTTTGTGCGACATCTGTGCCATCGATATGGCCCCAAAGTTCTTTTCCCTTGAGGAAAATTTCAAACTGAAAAGCCTATGTAGAGTAATTTTTGCCCGTAAATTTGACACACACAGGTGCAGAGTCCATTGCAAATAAGTGCAAAAAAAATAGCCCGACCAAAAAAAATTGCCGAAACCACCCAAAGCAGAAAAAAAACAAACTGCCAAAGAGATCTGAGAACAAAAAAAACACCGAGAAATCTGAGACCCAAAGCCATAAAACACCTCTCTGAAAATAGAGGATGTTGTGAATGCTGAAACTGCTCAAATCAAAAAAATAGGAGGTGCCGACAACACCAACCCAGAAAGAGAAGACCGAAAAACAACAAAAAAAGACTTTCACGTCGGGTTCACCGAGAACAACACAGAACACGCCGAAACAAAAAACCGAGAAAAATTACAAACGAGAGAAGAACCTAAGCAACTGTCTCTTATACCATGTTAGAATTTAAGAGAGTAAAGAGATGTGAGAATTGAAGAGAGTAAAAAGATTGTACAAATGCTTACTTGAGTTCATCTTATTGAGAATACAATTAAGAGTATATATAGGTTGTTAAAGGAAAAAAGACATTCCTTAAAACAAGGAAGGAAACATGGTCTAAAGTAAGCCTTAAAACAATGAAGGAAACATGGCCTAAAGTAAGCCTTAAAATAAGGAAGGAAACATGGCCTAAAGTAAGCCTTAAAACAATGATGAATATATGGCAAGTGTGGGTGAAGTGGAATAGTTAGTGACCCTAATTAAAGAAAAGAATATGGACTTTGCCATCCATTGACATGAAGTAACTCTGCAGAGGGGAGCTAAGACGATGAATTCTTTGCATTTGTAAGTGAAAGCTGTTGATATTTATTTATATACCTTTTTAAATGAGAAATGGACTTTTGAACAAACAACTTTCTTTTATTCTAGATTTGGTTGACTATGGGATTTCAATTCTATACCCTTGCATTCTTGACTAGTGTTCTCAACATGAAGTCTGGGTGCATAAAGAATGAAGAATGGGAATTCTCATCAATCTCCTTTTTCTCATGTCTGTGCCATTGAATGAATGGGACCACAGGTCAATCAAAACCTGACATTAGCCAGAATCACCATTCCTTACACTCAAAATCCGTCTCTCTTCAAGATCAGTGGCTTTTATCTGAAAAAAGTTTTAACTAGAGTGATGATTCAAATTGTGCCAGTATTAAATTTTGGTATTCCTGTAGTGGCTCCTTCTGTGGTGCTAGTCCTAGTCAAAATCTTGATGAATGCGTTAATTTGTTATCTTGGTCCATGTTGATGTGGTCTACCCAACATCTTTAATATTTGCTAGGACTGAAGTATTAGATATGTCAATGCTCATGACTGCTTTAGAAGCTCATTTCATTCAGGATTTGGTATAAGATATGTAGTTGACACTTGTTCTCCTCCCTGAACTTTTACACTTTGAGGTTATCTAATTTTGATTTCACATTTCCAGGAAACAATGTGTACAGACCTTCAATATTTTTGATTTTCTAAGAGGGATCGTTAGCAAGGTTCCTGATTTAGGTGGTTCTGATGCTACTGTTGAGGATCGTTCTGCTATCAAAAGGAGGTTTGTAAAGTCTAATATTTGTATAGTATTGGTAGTGGATGAAGAATCTCGACATATTGATGGCTAATAATATTGTTGATACTTTTTGACTTATCAGGAAAGTTGATGATGAAAACAATGACAGTGATGATGAGTCTAAGAAGAGTAGAATGGTATTTTATTCTCTGCTTTTGTTAATCTCACTTTCATTAATTAATCCATATATAAAATGAGGTGCTCAGAGTTGCATATGTATGTGCTCTATAGGTTTTAACAGTAAAAGCAAAAATAATACAATAAATTTTATCATATAATTACTAATCACCTGTTCAGATAGCGTTTGACCAGGTCATGAGCAGTGGCTCACAAAAAGTGAAGTATTAATCATCAGCTTATATATGTATTAATAAACATAAGATGAATGCACTACAAAAATACAGAAAAAACATGATAGTATAAACCCACATAGAACCATTAAAGAACGAAATTCAGGTCACTAATAACAAATTCCACATCAGACCAATAATGGCATAACTTTTTCAGATTAAAATCATCAGAAAACAAATAATAACCACATCTAAGACCAATCAAACTCAGTTATCAACAAACCTATATACCATCAAACATTAGTAATAACATATAATCTCATCTAACAAACAACTAAACCAAACTTAGCTTCAGATATACAAATAGAAATTAAAATATATAATCTTTAACACCACCTAGTGCTTTCATAAGCTCAAACTTATGATGATAACTAGAATGTGACGAATAGAGATAAACCTCACAAGCTATACCCTCTTGTAGGATATAGTCTTTCATCACTAAACATGCCTTCCACCTCTCACTAAATTCATTCACCCATCGCTTTTCGAGTGATCTTGAGAACTCACTAGGTCTTATTTACTCTACAATAGCTAAGAGTTTGACTAAGTCCCAAACAAGGTTAGTTTTCTCTAAACTCCAATATTTTCTCTATTGTTTTAATCCATTTTCTTCTCTAGGGATGATCTCAAAAACTTATCTTTTAAGCTCACATCTCTTAATCTCATGTCAAAGACAAATGACCCTTTTTTTTTCTATTGCTGCCACACAACTATGATTCTAGAGGTAAGCCTCAAATAGACCTCAAATAAAATCACCAATAAAATGACTCTTTTTTTCAGTTGCTACCACACAACTATGATTCTAGAGGTAAGCCTCAAATAGAATCACCAATCAAGTGACCAATTTTCCAGTTGTTACCACGCAACTATGATTCTAGAGGTAAGCCTCAAATAAAATCACCAATCAATGTATCTCTCCTGCTAGGTTGATAAGGCTTAGGAATAACCTTGTTAATCTCATCTTATTGATTGGATACACTAACATGATTAGGATCTTTCATCTCATACAGCGAAAAGTAACTTATCGATCTAACCTTATCTAAGGAAAAATTTATTTTAGGACATTGCTTCGATCAACTTCAGTCAAACTTCTAGCTGCTTATTTATCAATAAACGCATCCTTTTAGAGTGTTCTCAGTATCTACTAAAGATACACCTTAATGTTTTTTACCCAAACTTCCCAAGCTTATGAGAATGGCTATGAGCACAAACAATTGACCCCAATTTCATCAATCGATTTAGAGTAGGTATCAGACCTATTCATAGTCAGCAATTAACAATGAATCTCAAAAGAGATAGATTGCGCCAATAATTCAACCATTTATAACAGTGACCTATTTTATATCTCTGCAACAATGTTTTGTTGCGAAATTTTTGAAGGAATCAACAACTCTTTTCTAAAACCCTTTCAAAAATGTCCTAAATCAATCCGTCTAGACCACTAAAAACCAAATGAATTACTAAAAATGAGATCTTAGTTCTAAATTTTGTTTCAAATGGTTCTTAGTTGTTTTAGAAGCTAGACAAATTTCCCATGTAGGTAATAATAAAACTAATGAGTGAGACAAATATGCTTTCAGTAGTAAAATCATTTAAAAATTCACACGCAATGTGATCTAGTCTGGCTTACCAAATAGTTTCACATCAACAATTTATACTTAAAAGAGATGCAATTATATAATAACAGTCACAATTCTGATTATATTACAAAACACAAATAAAATTTAAGTGTTTTGGAAACATTTAATACATCAACACAACAAAGAAGTTTGCTTATTACAATACATCAACCCCACACCAAAGCAAATAACATTAAAACTAGACCCAAAAGGACTAAAAACAAAAACCAACTTCGTCAAAATAAAGTACATATAGGACATTAGTAGAGCTCAAGTTTGATCACCAGTCAACCTTAGCTGATAGGTGTCAAAAACCTTGTATTCAACTCGTAAGTAGCTTCTCATATATATCTAATGCACACTTTATCAAATTTGACAGTACCTCAAAACGCTCCTTATTCTCCAGCTATATAGCATGCCCATCCTAAGTCTACAATCCATAAAGATGAGATTCAGTAAGCAACACATAGCTGGAAATTAAAGCATTAACAAAAAAAAAGAAGGTAATATCTTCTTTGGCTTAATGCAATCACGAGCGAAGTGACCCAACTCACCACAGTTGTAGTAGCTTATTTTGGTATTATCCTTCTTGCTACCATACTTACCCCTCTTGCGCTTCTTGGTCTTCTTCGGTGCCAGAACATTCTCTTTGCCTTTCTATGCTTCAAGCCCAAAGCCTTACGCAATTTGAATTCAGTAATGCAAGCTTGACCAGAATATTTAGCAGCCTCAAAGTGCTCATCTACAAGTTTCAAGTGATGCACAATGTCATCAAAACTTTTAAGTTTCTCATTATGCATCATCTTAGCTTTCATGTGCTCACATTCCTTAAGCAGAGACTGAATTACTACATGAACATCTTGTTCATCAGTTAAGGGGTAACCTTCAGTTTTAAGTGCCTTTATCAAGTTTGACATCTCAATAAGGTGTTACCTCATTGAATGATCTAGGCACTTCGCATAGATGCAAAATTTCCAATAAGACACCTCAATTAGGCAGAGAAACCATTATATTTCTTTTTCAAGGCAAGCAAGATTTCCCGAGCGGTATCATACTTCATATGCTCATATGTAAGATCATCTTGCATATTACTCACCATCACCATGTGACCAATGCTATCATTACTTTCCATGATGCATAAGCCTCATGATCTCTATCATTGTGAGTAGAAGTTCCTCACTCAAGTTCACTCATGGTGTAGTTGATGACTTCTTTAGCAGCTAGTGCATTAAGCAGCTAGTGCATTAAGGATGCACTGAACATTTTGGTGCCAAACTTCAAAGTTTTTACCATTCAGTTTTTCATCCTCATCCAACTCAGCCCTTACAATCTTAGGATTCGAAGTCATGGTCTAAATAACTACATGGAGGCATATCACTAATTAAATACTAGCACACGCATAACCTTATGCACACAATTATTTTTTAGCTAATTCAAATTAATTCCATGATAATTTTACATAAGACACGAAATCGAAAGTTTGCTATGCTCCCAATCATCTCCAATGTAAAAAAGTTCAATCATCATAAAGTTTAAGTCCTAAGTGAGAATTCATCACAACCCTGCCAACCTAGAACTCCCACTTAGTTCATGTATATTAAATACATTATATAACTTGCATATTGTAGTCTTCACAGTTTCCCTTTTAGCATCCTAATGACATTTGGAAATAGTGGGATCAAAAACAATTACTTTATCCCACTTATATGCCACTACATTTATGTGCTTATTTATTATAGGTTATAGTTCCTTTTTAGACAACTCTAATATAAGTGACAAGTTCACTACATCTTAGAGTAATTAACATCTGTAGGTATGTTAAAAATGATATTCAATTGATTATTAAAATCATTTACATGACAACATATATATATATATATATATATATATATATATATATATATATATATATATATATATGTGTGTGTGTGTGTGTGCACGCAATTTGGATTGAATTCTATTTTAACTGTGGAGAAAAACAAAAATCCAGGAGCTTTCATGATCTCCCACTAGATATTAACCCCATTAAAAAAAATTATACTTAAAAATAAGTTTGCCGCACTCAAATAAAACGCAATCTTAATTTTATAAATTTTCAATTTTTTATAAAAAAAATAAATAATTAATTAAATTTTGTATTCAAAAATATAAAAAAATATTAATTTCTGAAAAAATTATAGAAAATCAAAAATAATTCTGATCAAACTGAAATTTTATTGCACCACCACGCGCCAGCGGTGGTTTGGATTTAAATGAACAGTAGAAAATACAAAGGGACTGTTCCACTGGCCATGTAGGCATGTGCAGTCTAAGTACCACCCTCCAAGCGTTGGCTCCTGATCGAACTGGCGGCGGACAGTTCGTCTGGCCATACTGATTACGCTGGTGATCTCTGTTTCATGGTTTGGTCATTGGAAAGTGAGGAGAATGTGTTCACTCTCTCTCTCTCTTGCGTGTGGTGCATTGTGCTGGAGGTTGAAGAACATATGAAATTTGGTCGAAAATTACCAAATTTTTTAGCCTCATATCTTTTTCTATAGATATCCAAAAATTTCGGGCAATATACCATTGGAAAGATTATGAAAAAAAATATTTTCAAGCATAGAAATCATGTATCATGAAATTAAACGTACAATTTATGAAAAATTTTCAAATTTTCGGGTCTTATGGTTAGGGTTTCAATTTTCTCTCTCGTCTCTGAGAGATAACAAACCATATTTTCTAGATTTCATCTAAACACTATAGACTATACTATTCTAGAAACTTACAGCATATAGTAAAGAAATAAACTATTTTCCATTTTCAACCATTAAAGCTCCATTATTTCGGGTTTTATGAATTTACATGCATTTTCTATCAATTTGAAATATGAATTTATATTCATAGAGACTATATAGATCCAAAGAACATAAACCTAGCCTTGATACCAATATTAAAACTGTTTTGCAACGGAATATCGAGTACTTACCGATTCGATCCGAAATCTTCTTGTATCTTGGACACCTCTCCATGTCTTCTATCTTTAATCTTGCTAGAGGTTGTGTGTGTAATCACAGAACCTGAAAACACACTGCTTGTTTTCACGAATGTTATCTCTAAAGGAATAATATGAACTATATATATATATATATATATATATATATATATATATATATATATATATATATATATATATATATATATATATATATATATATATATATATATATATATACTGCCAAGAGAAAGGTGGTTATGGGCAGTTGACTTTAACCAAATGTTGCAACCATTCTACTAAGAGTTGCATGGTTTCTTCACACCTTTCGGTTTGTAGTTAAACGGGCAGGTCGGGTCACCTATCATGGCTGCCCAACCCAGCCCTTATTTCCTACAGAGTAGATTAGTAATTACATTATTTGATGATTTATGAAGTAATCAGGTTTTAATTTTTTTATATTTGTTAACAAGAATTTATAAGAAAATTATTTATATTTATACTATATTATATATGCAACATAAAATATAAAAAAAATATTATGGGCACTATCGAGATACTCTCATTTTATTAAAATTTGAAAGATGACGCTTTCGTTCTTTCGCTCCTACTCTCACTCTCGCTCTCGTTCTATAGACTGGTCACTTAGGTTATAATTGTCTTGCCTAAAGAGGAATTTCTCTTGGTCATTTGCTCATCTAACCTTTTCTCCTTTCCTTCTATTGTTATATAATTGACTAAGAGCCTGGTTATTTTGGAAAACATCAATTTATGTCTTTTTATGATTGAATAATTGATCTAATAACAATATAACCGCATAGTACTATAGGTGCATAGTACTATCACTAATCCATACAGAAGCTAACAATACTAATAGATTTCACTTATAGTGAGAGAAATAAGCAATATACAAATTAGACAAATAACTCACATCGTAGTGGAAATCGTATCTTACACCTTGCGGTCCCAGAGCCTCAACCTTGATCTTTTTTATTACCTGAATCCAAACATCATTGACAAAAAACTTAAATTTAAAATGTAAGTTGAATATATATAAAATTAATTTGTATTTTGGAAAGCTTTGGTGAAACTCTAAGTCTATCAATTTTACAACTTTAGAATGTCATTCAAACCTCAATTTGCCTAAAAAGGAATTTCTCTTGCTCATTTGCACATGAAACCTTTTCTCTTTAATGTTATAATTGACTAAGAACTTGTTTTCTTTGGGAAACATCAATTTGAAATACATGTATTTGTATATGAAGTTAGTTTTGAAAGTTTAGATCAAATTTAAAGTCTATCAATTTTACAATTTTATTAAGTCATTCAAACCTCAGTAAGATTAGTACTGCTTTAGATTTGTATGGGTTGGATGTACTCTATTTTATTTCTTTATTTTTATAATTGCCAAAGAGGAAATTATGTCGGTCTATTGCTTATCTCCCTTGATCATATCAATAATCCTTGGAACCTACCCTCTAAGGTATTACTTACTGCATCTTCTCTTTTTCGTAAGAGTAGTCTTTCCTCTCCTTGTTGCTCTTTACAACTCAGGTTAGAAGTAGAGCGAAGTTCAAATGTTCTTGAAGGATCCAATGGATCCATATCGGTATGCACACTATATTCTCATAGGCTAAGATACATAGGATGACATCAAATAGTGCAGGAGATGTGATCCTTCGCACAGTGCCTATTGAAAGTGTCTTTTACATGAGACACAACTCTTGTCTCTTTGAAGAGTTGTGTCCTATACCTCTTGGTGTCTAAATAGTTGGAGTTTATTTCATTACAACTCACTTCATGATTATCCAGTATTGACATTATCACATCTTCTATTTTATGATCCTACAGTTCCTACTATTCCTATAGAGGTTCTTCAAATAACCCAATTCAATTTGTGAATTGTTGGTTTTTTCTGCCCATTTTAAGTGTTAATTAAGTTACTCAAGTTAACAAAGCATTTCATCTTTTAACCTGGTATCATATATATATATATTCAATATTTTTCACCACATTGCTTTAAATTCCTACTTAAACCAAGCACCATCAAGTCTTTTTACACCATTTTAACGCATTTTCTAGCATTAGATCATCCAAAATCAAGTGCCAATATCATATGATATTACATGACACTACGGAAATAATCGAAGGATTATCCAAAATCAATCTTTATGCAATGGCAGAATGAAAAATATTTCCAATCGAAAAATATAACAGCTATAGATATTACATCTTTTTCGGAAATCGAAACTACACTACAATAAAAGTATTTCAACTTTAGTTGAAGATCTAGGAATGCCAATACTTTCTCACAAATATTGGTCTTCTCCCATCAATAACTTCAACAGGCTTTTCTAAGCTTCACTGTCCGACATCAACAGAAGCTGAGAGAGTCATCTTAACTAATGTTTTTACATTCTCAAGCAAAAAATTCACAAGGCTTAGCTCACATTCCTGCCCAACAAAGCCTCTAATAGAAACATAGGTGATTTAGCATCCCAAAGTCGAACACGTCTGGAGGCCCTTCTTCCGTCTACACATTTTCATATAGTTAGAAAAGAAAAACATGAGCTTCCCATATATAGCAGTTACTAATTTGGTGTTCTATAAACAAAATAAAAGAAAATTGGGCATGAAACAAGAAGCTTAAATTTTAAGAACTTATGAGGAATTTAATGAAGATATTACGTATTATCGGCATTGTACTGATGAGGATTATTATCTTCTGGACTTGTTCTTTAGCTGGCCAAGTAAACAGTTCTATATCTGTCATATTGTCAAATGGAACAACATTGATGTACGATCATGAGCATTAGAAAAGAGAAAGTGTGCCAGCAATGCATAACACGAGAAAACAATTTTCCATAAACGAGTATACAAAATGGAAACGATAAACCAATATAGAATACCTTAAAGAACCATTCATCTATAAGTAATTTGGTCACAATGAAAAGTCCCCTAAGCACCTTAAATGCACCGTGACTAAGCTCATTTTAACTCCTATCTTTTGGGTACAGTCTTCTTTACTCCTATCTTCTGGGTACACTCCTTGGAAGAGAATAAATATCCTATAGATAGAGGTGCATTTCCTAAATTTATAGTCCTGCACAAGGTTACCTGTGAATCCAAGAAACTCAAGAGTTAGGGTACAGAGATTGATCTCACTGGTGGGTGTCGAATCCAACAAATAATAAAATTCTCACTCTCGAAAAATACAAATTGTAACAGTGATGAGTAAGGTCGTATCCACAGGGATTGGGTAGATTTATTTTAATGAAAATTAAAGTAAAGAAAAAGGGAGTTTGAAATTTCGGAGTGAAATAAAAGAGATAGCAATTATAATCAACTAAAAACTAAGGAGAAATCAATATCATGCAAATATCCAACCAAAGGTATAATTTCATAATTGGTTCAGAGAATTGATCACAGATACAAGGATAAAATCTTCTATTCTTCACTAAATTGGTTATGATTGTTAACAAGCTCTAACAACCTATCTCTCCTTATTTTCTCGATAACCAAAACAAGTTCTTTGATTACTTCCCTCATTAATAAACAACCCTAAACAAACTCTTAGGATTTAATCTATCGACAACATTAATAATTAGAGAGACTACCAATTCTAGCCAACAAATACACAAGCTCGATTCATTTAGACTAGGTTATATATCTCCATAACATAAATCGAAAATCTCTCTATAATCAACTTTGTTATTTTACCACTAATATTGGAACAATTAAACAATTACGGATTTAAAGTTCTAAATGGCAATTTATTGACCCGATAATTGAACAACGGGCCCTTTGCATCAATCAACCAAGACAATAATTTTTAATAAACACAGAAGATATATAAATAGAGAAGAAATAAAAGAGCAATGAAAATTATTTAGATCTCACAATTCTTAAAGAACCAAAACTTCAATTATCCTTCATCCGGAAGAAAAGTATTTAGCTACTCATAATTAAAAGAAAACCTAAAGAAAAGAGATGAGGAATTTTTTGTTCAACAACCGCGCCTTCTATCCAAGATCTCCTTTTCTTTCAGCTAGGGTTAGTATTTATAACTTTCAAAACCCGCGGGCTGGCGCTGCAGCGCCAACTTCCCGGCGCTGCAGCTCCAAATTGCTGCCCAATCTTCACATATTATCACCATTTCAGCGCTGCAGCTTCAGCTTTCTGGCGCTGCAGCTTCCACTTTCTATCAAATCTTCACAAATCTCTTGATTTTGAATTCAATTTGATTTAACTCCTCAATATACTCTACAAAATACGAAACATAATCAAAATCCAAGATTTAAGCAATTATAACTATTAAAACGTGAGGAAATATGACAAACATATAGATATTATGAGTCCTTATCAAATTCCTCCACACTTAAACAAAGCTTGTCCTCAAGCATACAATAGCTCAAGTTCGTCACCTTTTCTTATCCTCGTTCCTTCTTCTACCTTTACTCATTCTCTATAACCCAAATTATCATGCCTTAAAGATTTAAATCTAAAGACAAATAAGAAACAAACAATTTCATAGTGTAAATTCTTATAAACCACACCATGAATAATCACCTCAATGATCTTCTCGAAATTAAAATGCAATAGGATCTAACACCCTCTCATTGGATTCACTCAATACGCTCAAAGTGTTTAGGGTATCAATGAACTCTCAAGTCACAACATAGAAGATTTTTACCATAAGTTTGCTAATATATCACATCAATGGATTGAATTGAATGCAAAGAATCTAAGAGTCTTAAATGGGTTGTAACGGGGCTTAGGTAAGGTGTGGTGAGAAGGAATTTTTAGGTACTTTTATCAAATGAATTATACCAACTTCTCCACACAAAGCACAACTCAATAACATCAAATGTTTTCTTCAATCAATTCACTTCCGAACAATTGAAATTGCACAACTTTTCTCTCTTTTTGGCCGGTTATTTTTATTTCTTCTCTATTTAAATTTTTTTTCTTTTTCTCTTTTTTTTTTTCTTTCTTTGTTTTTTTTGGCCGCCTATTTTCTTTTTTTTTTCTTTCTTTTTGCAATTCAAGGCACTTATAACTTGAATCACTTTATTCACAGCATCTTTCAATCGTTTCAGAGATAATTTGAAGCTTCATGTGAACGAGATAGTACGATCATTCAATTAGAGGTTCAAAAGAGGGAAAACGACAAAAGAATGGGTTGACATTGCTTATACCATGGTTAACTTCCAACCAAAGGGCCAAGGTTCAAAATTGGCTTTCTATAGTAAAAATCCAGGTAGACTTTTTAAGAAAGCTAAATGGCTCCACCTAAATGCCCTTATTAATTCAATGCATCCAATTCAACAATGTAGTCTCCTGACATGCATAACAAAGCAAGTTCTAGAAAAATCAATTATGTATGACAATCACTCAATTAAGAAAATAGAGCATAATATAATATGAACGCTCATTGGCTCAAAAGCGCACAAAAAGGGTCATGTGCATTAGATCCCACACATTTTTCATTCAATCAGTCACCAAGAGCAATTAATCACTTTGTAGTAAATAAGAATTCAACCATTCATGTTAATCCCTTATTATGCCTCAATTTATCTCAATAATTCACAATAATCCAGATCATTTAAGACAAGCAGCGACAGAATCTAGAATTCAGAAGAGAATGATCACAAACAAGAACTAAAGTATCATTTGGATTTTGAAAATTTTCTTAAAAAATTACGCAAAAATTTGATCAAAATGGAGCTAAAAGTGAAGTTCAGAGTTAAATCAAATTCATATGTCAATGACCCTCCCCCACACTTAATCCATACATTGCCCTCAATGTGTCAAAAAAAGATGCTCAAAAACTATAAAAGAACAAGAATAAGTAGAAAACTCCCCTGAAAATGTTGAGCATCAACCAAGATATCAGTCATGTGCTTGGGGGTAAAGGTGGTGTGAATCCCATGTAAGCAAGGAAAGCCGTCATGTTCCTGGCCAATCTGGCAAGTGATTTAACAATTTCTTCTGGTTTGTTGCCTAATTCCAGGATTCAAGATTTTCTATAAGGCGTGCCCATGGGGTACGAAAATCATCTTCTGCCAAAACAATTGGAAAGAAAATCAAATGCACTCCGAAAATTGATAAAAATAAAATAAAATAAAAATAATCCAAATAAAAGAAAAAGGAATAAAATAAAGAAAACAAGGAAAGTAAGACAAAAAGTTGGGTTGCCTCCCAAACTAAGTTTGACGTCTTCAGCCAGACACTCTTATTCCCTCCTAAACAAACATAGGTTGAATGCACTAGCCATTGCTTCATTGCCAAATTCAGTGCTTGTATGCTTTGGAGAGGCCTCAAGGTTGTCATCAGTAACATCCGCAAATTCTGGCTTGATATATGCTCTGGTGAAGCCATGGGTAATGCATATTTCATATGATCTGGTAATGGTTTAAATTCCAATTTTGGTGCCTGCACAATAAAAAGGAAGAAGTTTTGTTTGAGAAAGAGGCAACTCAATGTAAGACACATCATACCTTACAGGTTGAAGTGATTCCAATTCATAGATTGCATCTTGCAAGTCGGACTCCAACACAAACTTCTTCATGATCTTCTGTAGCCCTTCAAGAGTGAAATGCCTGCTAAGTATAACTTTTAGCTTATCATCATCAATTAGATCAAAGATTTCCTACGCCAACATGTCAATAACATCCATAACAAAAACAGAAGATACATCATTAGGGTACCTCATGGCGTCATAAATACTGAATTGAATAATTTCACCATCAAATTCTATAGTGAGTGTACCATCATGCACACAATTTTTGTCCTAGATGTTTTTAGAAATGGCCTTCCAAATAACATTAGTGTTGAATTAGAAGAGTCATCTTCTTCCATGTCAAGAACATAAAAATCAGCAGAAAAGACCAACCCATTAACTTGTATTAAGACATCCTCCAAGACTTCTTCAGGATATACATTAGATCTATCAGCAAGTTGAATAATCACACCTGTTTCTTTTAATGGATCAAGATTCAAAGATGAATAAATAGAGAGAGGCATGACATTTATTGAAGCTCCTAGATCTAACATTGCTTTCTCAATCCTAACATCACCTAGTTTGCAAGGGATAGTAAACATACCTGGGTCCATGCATTTTGGAGGTAATTTTTTCTGGAGGACAGCTGAAACATTTTCCCCCATACTTATCTTTTCATTACCTTTCAACTTCCTCTTGTTGGTGCACAATTCCTTGAGAAATTTAGCATATCGAGGCACTTGTTTAATTGCATCAAGTAAGGGAATATTTACCTCAACCTTGCAAAAAGTTTGAAGAATTCCCTTCGCTTCCTCTTCTTTCTTAGATTTAGTCAATCTAGTAGGAAATGGAGGATTTGTCACCAATGCCTTTGGTTGTTCACTATCAAGTCCTCTAGGCTGATCAGTTTGAGGTTGAGGAGCAACTACTTCTTTTTCAATTTCTTCTCCACATACTTCCTTACTGGGTTCCTTCAACTCCTTCCCGCTTCTCAAGGTAACTGAACTAGCATTTTGTTTTGGATTAACAACAGTTTGAGAGGGCAATTTACCTTGAGATTCCAATCGGTTCACAGAAGATGCCAATTGACTCATTTGATTCTCCAATTGTTGAATGCTTGTTCTTGTCTCCTGTTGAAATTGTTGTGTGTTAGTTGCAAGTGATTTAACAATTTCTTCTAGAGACATACCTGAACTTGTGGAGGTTTGTTGTGGTGGTGGAGCAGGTGGTCTATGCTGAAAGTGTTGGAATGGTGGTGTTGCTCCATAGCTGAAATTGGGATGATCCCTCCATCCTGGGTTGTAGGTATTTGAGTAGGGATCGTATCTCCATTGTGGTGGGCCTAGAAATCCTCCAGTTGCATTGGCATGCTCATAGGAATCATCTCAAAGTGTAGGGCACATGTCAATTGGATGACCGATGGTAACACAAATCCCACAAGCTTTCACTTGTTGCATATTTCCTACAGCTAACTGTCGAACAATAGAAGTTAGATTAGATATTTGATTTGCAAGGGAAGATATACTTACCTCATTCATCCTTATTAGAGATGTGTCCTGCCTGAATCCAAATTTTTGTGAGTTAGCGGCCATGATGGAGATCAAATCTCTAGCGTCGCGAGAAGAACAAAGCCTTAAAATAAATCTAATTAACACCAATCCCCGGCAACAGCGCCAAAAATTTGATGGGTGTCGAATCCAACAAATAATGAAATTCTCACTCTCAAAAAATACAAATTGTAACAGTGATGAGAAAGGTCGTATCCACAGGGATTGGGTAGATTTATTTTAATGAAAATTAAAGCAAAGAAAAAGGGGTTTGAAATTTCGGAATGAAATAAAAGAGAAAGCAATTATAATCAACTAAAAACTAAGGAGAAATCAATATCAGGCAAATATCCAACCAAATGTATAATTTCAGAATTGGTTCAGAGAATTGATCACAGATACAAGGATAAAATCTTCTATTCTTCACTAAATTGGTTATGGTTGTTAACAAGCTCTAACAACCTATTTCTCCTTATTTTCTCGATAACCAAAACAAGCTCTTTGATTACTTCCCTTGTTAATAAACAACCCTAAACAAGCTCTTAGGATTTAATCTATCGACAGCATTAATAATTAGAGAGACTACCAATTCTAGCCAACAAATACACAAGCTCGATTCATTTAGACTAGGTTATATATCTCCATAACATAAATCGAAAATCTCTCTATAATCAACTTTGTTATTTTACCACTAATATTATAACAATTAAACAATTACGGATTTAAAGTTCTAAATGGAAATCTATTGACCTGATAATTGAACAACGGGCCCTTTGCATTAATCAACCAAGACAATAATTTTTAATAAACACAGAAGATATATAAATAGAGAAGAAATAAAAGAGCAATGAAAATTATTTAGATCTCACAACTTTTGAAGAATCAAAACTTCAATTATCTTTCAGCCAGAAGAAAAGTATTTAGCTACTCATAATTAAAAGAAAACATAAAGAAAAGAGAAGAGAAATTTTCTGTTCAACAGCCGCGCCTTCTATCCGAGATCCCTTTTTCTTTCAGCTAGGGTTAGTATTTATAACTTTCAAAACCCGCGGGCTGGCGCTGCAGCGCCAACTTCCCGGCGCTGCAGCTCCAAGTTGCTGCCCAATCTTCACATATTATCACCATTTCAGAGCTGCAGCTTCAGCTTTCTGTCCTCTTTTCATAATTATCGCCATTTCAGCGCTGCAACTTCCACTTTCTGTCCAATCTTCACAAATCTCTTGATTTTGAATTCAATTTGATTTAACTCCTCAATATACTCTACAAAATACGAAACATAATCAAAATCATAGATTTAAGAAATTATAACTATTAAAACATGAGGAAATATAACAAACATATAGATATTATGAGTTCTTGTCACTCACATTCATTGAGCCCATCACATTTGTGCATAATCAGAGTTTTCAGTTTAAGAGCTGAAACATCTAGAATCTTTGGTGAAGATAGATCGTATTTGTAAAGAAGCAAATATTTCAACACCAGATAACTTAACTAAAAAACTCCCTGCCAAAATAATATCAGTCAAAATGACAGAAATTGAAAATTTTAGATTAGGAAGAGCTATGGATGTGACTTTGAGAACATGGTTGACCAGCTACAAGGTCAATTTTGTTAATGATTTGGAAGCAAAGAGGCAACATGGAAGCCTTTCTAGTTCAACAAGCATTTCTGCAAGGGTGAGGTCCCGAACATTGTGCTACACAGCAGAAGTGATCCATTTAGTTTCCACACCAGAGTAAGCCTTGTTTCCTTCCAAGGTTGCAGATTAGAGGTCTCTATATCTGAGTCATCATAATGTGAAAGAGTCTGGTCAGCAAATTCCACAAATCGATCTTGTTTCCTTCTACAGCAGCGAACTGTCTGTAATCAAATGTCAGATTGAGGAGAGACCAAGTGGATATCCATTTTCTGGGCAAAATGCAGTTTCTTATCACGTCTTGGATAGAAATCATAGAGAGAATATGTCTGCGAGGATCTTCAGGTAAAATGCATAATCTATCTTCAGTATCTGCACTGACGCTTCGATTCAAAGTAGATGACTGTTTCATCCGCTTTCTCTTCATTTGCATTTGTAAGAGAACTGGACCAATAGTTCTCTTCTCTTATGCTCCAGCAAACCTAAAACAAAGACGCATTAGCAGCACAAAGTGATCTTAGTTATATTAAATGAAGCTGACGAAAAAGAGCATTAATTGTGTACCATTTGTAAGAGAATATTATATACATACACCACACATGCACAATCATGTCTAAAAGAAAATCGTAGCTGATTAATGTAATATATGAACCAACCACCACCCCTCTCTTTCTCCCAAACACACAGAGAGTGGGGACAAGAGACCATATAAAACGCCAGAATAAAATAAAAATAAAATTCTTCAAAAAAAAATTACTAGATAAAACATTGAAATATCAACTTAAATAAAATGTGGAGTAGTCATAACCAAATATCTCCTATCATACTTGAACCTACAATATATATCCGTGCGAGGTTATAAGTCATGCCCTACAAAAAAAAAAACAAAAATCATGCCCACCCTCCTAAGTAGGTTCCAATCTAACAACTGTCAACATCATACTTGCACCATAATGAAAAAACGAAGTTTTAAAATCAATAATTCATGCCAACACGATAAGAGGAAGCACCAAATCAAATAGAACTAGTGTTGATTATTTAATAGTTTAGATTCTTAAAAGCCATTTGATTGAGAATAAATTTCTGTAGGTATTATAAATAATATATATGGCAAGATTATCTAGCCAAAATGTAAAAAATAAATTGTCAATCACAATCAGACTGGACCCTTGATGATCATGATCAACCCCAATGTTCTTAAATCAAATACTATTATAGCATCAATGGTCCATCCATAGGAAAAACCAAGTCTTCTATGTAGCACATAATTTGCTAAGTCCACGTATGAGCAGGAAAGAAGCTAACCAACTTACTAAATTTACTATATGAAGGGGATCAAAGACACCACATAAGTTTCTATGGTCTAGTGTTTCTAGGAAAAATTATACAAAATTTACTATAATTTGCTATGCTTTTTGTTCTTGTCCTCTCTCTAAACCCTCAAACTAACATGGATAATAAGTAACAGTTTATCAAAATAATAATAATTTTGAAACTAGTTTGTCAGATATTTAATATGTTAAGAACACATCCTTTCCATTTTGGAACACTATTTTCATGCATGATCAAACTAAGGCTTTCAACAAACAAAATGAAAAGTACAACTAATAACAAAGCAACAGACCAAAAATGAGCCTTGCAAAATTTTAAATGACATAACTTCATGGGATCTTCAAACTGATCCTCAGCACATGCAATGAACAAACACAAGACAAAAATGAACACATGGTATAAGTTAATGCATGTAGGACAACCTTGTGTTGAAATCAATGCATTTAGAGAGCGTGCCCGAGGCTTTTCTTTCCTGGGGCGTCCGAGTCTACACCCAGTGAAGTTTATTTTAAAAGCTTAAATTTAGAAGAGAAAAAAATGCAAGTTAAATGCTTGAACTCCTGACCTAAGGGTCATATATCTTAACCATTAAGTTAGTGTTCTTATTGTGATATTATTACATTTCATGTATATATAATACATGTTATTTAGTTTAATAATAATTACAAACTATTTAATTAATTACTTACAAGTTACAATAATATAAAAATAAAAATGGTAGGTCTGAACTAAGCTAGTAAGAGATGATAATGACAAATAAGGCGGATGACAGTAATAACAATACAATATCAGCATATAAAAAAATTTGTAGAGATATTAATAATTGAAAAAAAGAATTGGATCCTTGTAGTGTGTCAAACCCCACAAAAATTATACTAAATTTGAATCATCATGTGTTATCAGATTGTGACTTGTTTTCTGTACACCTAAGAATGTCTTAACCATCACTTCAAAAATTCATTATATATTCATGACTTCTTCATAGAATAATATAAAATAGTTTGTTGTTCATTTTTTAATTCATTAAAAAAAACCAAAAATATTTTTTCAAAACACTATCTCCTAGGGACCTCGGTGATAACCTATCACTGAGGGAATATTTTGGCCCTCGGTAAAAGACATATTACTGAAGAGTTTAACACTGGGGGGGTTATCACCGAGGGAATTGTATTACTGACGGCAAAGGACCCTTCACCGATGAGAAAAATTTGTCGATGATATGCGGTTTTCTTGTAATGTAAGGGCTCTTACTGTTGAACTCCTTGCGACAACCAAGTTTTGGATGAACTTTGTTGAAACGACATTTATTTTTTCTTTAAATGATTCATATATGAATACTAGGTTAGTTAGTAATTTAAGGCCAATTTTGCGTCATCAAATTTCACAATGTATATTGTTTTCCAAATTGTAACCGAGTAACGTTTTATCTTGCTTGTCTCCCTAAAACAGTTATTGGATGTTTAGTTCTTTATTGTTATCATCTTCATTTCAACTAACTTGTCTTCATTTCATTTCATGACCGAAATTTAATATATATGTTATGAAAAAATATATAGGTTACGAAATGAGTGAACGATTCGAGACCTATCAATCACACAAATTATAAACTAAAAGAAAAGAAGACAAGATTTACCCAGGTTCACCCAAGATTGGGTTACGTACTGCTAGAAGTTTCTTATTATCAACCTCACAAATCTCTATGTTACAATGTATGGTCAGTACAAAAAGAGTATTTATATGCAACTTAAGATGTCCTAATTAGGGTCTAATTAGGTTTCTGTTCTGCTGCAGAACTACAGCTCTTCATGGGCCCAAGCCCAAACCGCCAAGAAAAAAACCAGGCCTAACTCATGTACATGGCCTAAAAGTTTCAATGGCGCTACCCCCCTAACCCCTGCCCATTCTCTGGGGAACGGGACCCCTGTGTTTGTTCGGGGTTCTATAGATCTGGTCCTGTGAAGTATGCACCAACTTTAACAATCTCCCACTTGGTAAATACTTTGTTGTTATTTGTCTAAGTTTCAAACATGTCCAAACATGGTCTAAGTTTGGTTAAACTCCAAACTAAATGTGGAGTATCAAAGTTCAGCAAGTCTAATGGATTCAGACATGTGTGTGCATCAATTTAGAGCAAGGGAAGACCATGCACACTAGTGTGCACACTTCTGCACAGCAGTAGAAGCATGTGCGCACTGCAGCAGAAGGAAGCAGCATCAGGTCAGGGCGTAGTGCGCACGCCCAGCGCCATGCCTCACAGCATGCAAGCCATCGGGGACAGCCCCAGCGCCGCACCGCCCATGCCCAGTGCTGCACTGCCCAGGCACATTGCTGCACACATAGGCAGCAAGCTTCAAGGCTCTCCAAAAGTGTGTGCGCAAGTCCAAAACGCACAACACCACTTAGGAAAGTAATAAAGGGCCAATATTGAGCAATGATCAAGACCAAAGGGAGGAGAACGAATCTCAAGAATATCCAAGAATTAAGAGGCTATAAAATGGGTTCTCAAGGCCTCATTTCACAGGATATTCAACACACATACAAGAGAGATTTGTGACATTGTGAGATCATTGTAAACACTTAGAGAGAATTTTGTAGAGTGAAAAACACAAGAGGGACTCTTTGTTAGGCTGGTTGTAAAGAAGAGAGGATAGTATAGAATTGATAGAAAACTTTGTAATAGGACTATCACTTTCTAGTTCTCTTCTTGTTTCTTCAAGAACTTGGATTCTTGAAGAGGATTGCTGTAACTTTGTAAGAACCATTGAGATAGTGCAGAGAGTTCGGAGGAACTCACGGGGACGTAGGCACATTGCCGAACCTCGATAACAATTGTTTATCTTCTTTTCTTTCTTTGATTTTCTATTCTTGTGTTCAATTGCTGTTTTTCTTTCTACAAGTCATTCAAGACTTGGCTGTTTGGAAGATCACCACCTGGGCATCTTGTCAAGGTGATTTCCAACAGTGGTATCAGAGCTAATCAACTTGTTATTGGAGCAAGAAGTAGAAGGTACGGAGCCAAGACTCCAAGAATCAAAGATCAAACTTCTTGGGTGATTCAAGGACGGTGTAAAGATCAAGATCCGGTCGTGTTCTTGAAGGTTGATTCAAGAACGGTGTTAAAGATCCATCTTCGATCTGTGTTCTTGAAGTTAAAGAAAGCAGTTGTTGTCCGCAAAAGATGGCTTCAAATTTCTATGTGGAGAAGTTTGATGGAAAGGGGGACTTTGCCCTATGGAAGCGGAAGATCAAGGCGGTTCTAATGCAGTAGAAAGTGGACTTAGCTATCGGAGAAGATGATGCTTTTCCAGCAAGTGTCACAGAGGACCAGCGGACCGAGATGAAGAAGATGGCTTACAGCACATTTTCTTGCACATGTTGGATAGTATCACAAGGGAGTGCGGAGACTCGGAGGTTCCAGCTGTCATATGGAAGAAACTAGATGAGTTGTTTCTTACCAAAACTCTCCCTAACAAAATTTATCTTCTTAAAAGAATCTTTACTTTTAAAATGGACCCTAGTAAGGAGTTGCAAGATAATCTTGATGTCTTTAACAAGCTAGTTCAAGATTTGAATAGCTGTAGCATTACTTTTCCGGATGAACAATTGGCTGTCATTTTATTAAATTCACTTCCAGATTGCTTTGATAATTTGATTAATGCAATTGAGTATGGAAGGGATTCTTTGACAAAGGAGATTGTGATCAATGCCATAAGGGCACATGATTTCAAAGCCAAGATGAAGGAGACATCAAGTGGTGAAGGGCTGTTCATAAGAGGAAGGCCAGTAGCTCGGAATGGCAGCAGCAACCATGGCAGCTACCGGGAGAAATCAAGAGGTAGAGGGCAGAGCCATGGGAGATCCCAGTCCAAGACAAGATATGGAGGAGGAAGGAGATGCTTCTACTGAAACAAGGAGGGCCATTTCAAGAAACACTACAAGAAGAGGTTATAGGATGAGAGGAGAAGTCATACCAACAATGAAGAGGCTTCGGTTGCCAAGGGAGAACAGCAAGATGAGGTTCTTGTTGTGTGCTCAAATGTGAGCAGGAGGCAAGGCAGCAGAAAATAAATTCTTGATTCCCAGTGCACCTACCATATGCGCCCTCACAAAGAATGGTTCAAGAATTTCAAGGAGATCAATGAAGGAAGGGTCTTCTTGGGGAATGACAATTCTTGCCAAGTAAGAGGGATTGGAGACATCCAATTGAGGATGTTTGATGGAGTCACAAGGTTGCTGCGAAATATAAGATATCTTCCAGATTTGAAAAGGAACTTGATCTCATTGGGGCAACCAGATTCCATGGGGTACACATGCAAATTAGAGGGAGGAAAGATCAAGATGGCCAAGGGATCTTTGGTAGTGATCAAGCCAGCAAGAAACGATGGACTCTATGAGATGATCGGAGAAACAGAAACCAATGATCAAGCAGCAAGCTTGATGGCTGAGCTGGACAAGGCGGCCCTTTGGCACACTCGCTTGGGACACATGAGCGAAAAGGGCCTGCAAGTGTTTAGCAAGGAAGGTTTACTTGGTGGTGACAAAGTAGAAAAACTGGATTTCTGTGAGAGCTGTGTTCTTGGGAAGCAACACCGGGTCAGCTTCAACACCGGGTCAGCTTCAACACCGGAGTGTACAAGTCTAAGGGGATCCTTGATTACATTCATTCGGACCTTTGGGGACCAGCAAGAACACCAACACAGGGAAGTAACTTTTACTTTCTGTCTTTAATTGATGATTATTTATGAAGAGTGTGGGTTTATTTGCTTAGGAATAAATCTGATGCCTTGAATAAATTTGTTGTGTGGAAGAAATTGTTGGAAACCCAAACTGGTAGGGTAGTTAAAGCTTTACGAATCGATAATGAATTATAATTTTGCAACAACGGTTTTGATAAATTCTGTGAATTAAATGGCATTCTAAGACATAAGACGGTTGTAAAAACACCCTAGCAAAATAGAGTTGCTGAAAGAATGAATCGAACCCTTATAGAAAAAGTTAGGTGCATGCTAATAGGATCCTGGTTACCAAAATATTTTTGGGGAGAATCTGTAGCAACAGCTGCTTACTTGGTGAATATATCACCCTCTAGAGCAATAGAGCTCAAGACTCCCTTGGAGATGTGGAGTGGAAAACCTCCCTGAATTAAACAACCTTAAGACTTTTGGGTGTTCAGCATATGCACATCAAAAGGAGGATAAACTTGACCCTAGGTCTAGAAAATGTGTATTTCTAGGATATGGTGATGGGGTTAAGGGATATAGGTTGTGGTCCTTAGAAAAGAAGGGCATGAAACTGATTGTAAGTAGGGATGTTGTCTTTAATGAATTATTATTTCCCTACTTGGAGAAAACTAACCCTGCAGGGGCTAGTGAGCAAACCAGTCCAGAAATTGTTGAGCATCGCATCAAGGAGCACTCAGTTCAGGTAGAGCAGAGGAGGCAAGAGGGTTCGGACTAGGTAGAGCCCTTGGATGAAAGCCAAGAAGCTCAAGAAACTCAAGAAGAGGCTGAACAAGAAGTGGTTGATGCAGTAAATAACTACCAGCTCATAAGAGACCGGGAAAGAAGAGTGGTTAGACCACCCTTGAGATATGGTTTTGCAAATGCTGCAGATGTAGCAGCTCCTTGGACAGAAGGAGAGATGGCTGAACCAGAAACTTACACAGATGCCATGGAGTGTAAGGATTCGTCAAAGTGGCAGCTGGCTATAGAGGAATAAATGAATTCTTTGATGAAGAACAACTCTTGGGAGTTGGTGCGAAAACCAAAAAAAATAGAGAGTGGTAGATTGTAGATGGCTCTACAAGATCAAAGAAGGGAACACTCCAGGGGATGAAGTCCGATATAAGGCCAGGCTGGTGGCGAAGGGGTTCACATAAAAAGAAGGCATAGATTTCACCGAAATCTTCTCACCGGTTGTGAAGTACAAGACAATACGGATAGTGCTAGCAATAGTGGTCCAATTTGATTGGGAAATCGAGCAAATGGATGTGAAGACTGCATTCTTGCATGGAAAGCTCGATGAGACCATTTTCATGAGGTAACCCAAAGGCTATGAGGAAGGAAGGCAGGGAGAGCTAGTGTGCAAATTGAAGAAGTCTCTCTATGGCCTGAAACAAAGAGGTTTGATTCCTTTGTAATTAGCTTGGGTTTCATGAGGAGCTGTTATGATTCTTACTTGTACTATAAGGGGCAGAAAATTGAGGAGATGGTGATCATCCTCATTTATGTTGATGACACGCTGCTGGTTGTCAGCAGGATGGAGAGGATAAAGAAATTAAAGGCTAAACTCAGTGAAGAGTTTGAGATGAAGGATCTTGGCCATGCAAAGAAGATCCTTGGGATGTGTATCATCCGGGAAAGGGAGAGAAACAGATTGAAAATCTCTCAAACTTCCTACATAGAGAAAATGATATCTAAATTCTCTATGAAAGATAGCAAACCAGTGAAGGTTCCCCTTGCTAGTCATTTCAAATTCTCCAGCGATCAATGTCCAAGATCGGAGGCGGAGAAGAAGGAAATGGAGAAAGTCCCCTACTCTAGTGTTGTTGGTTCTGTTATGTACACCATGGTGAGCACTAGACCAGACATTGCTCATGCAATGAGTGTTCTCAGTAGGTTTATGAGTAATCCCAGAATGGAGCATTGGCTTGGGATGAAGTGGTTGCTGAGGCATTTGAAGGGAAGCCCAGAAGTAGGGCTGGTGTATGAGAAGAGGGGTAATGCAATCTGCCTTGAAGGTTTGCAGATTCAGACTATGGAGCAGACTGGGATAAAAGGAGATCGATTACCTCCTACTTCTTCAACTTAAACAGATGTTGTGTAAGTTGGAAGGCTTAGTTACAGCCAGTGGTAGCACTCTCAACAACCGAGGCTGAGTAAATAGCTGCTACGAAGGCCATTAAGGAAGCTATGTAGCGCTTAAGGAGTTAAAGGTACTGGATGAGCAGGTTGTGGTATTTTCGGATAGTCAAAGTGCCTTGCACTTATGTAAAAATCCAGTGTTCCATGAGAGGACAAAGCATATGGATGTTCGGTAACATTTCATTCGTGAAAATATTACGAAATGATGTATCCATGTGGATAAGGTTGCCACGGAAGAAAATCCTGCAGACTTGGGTACTAAAGTTTTACCTCTAAGTAAGTTCAATCATTACCTTGAATTACTTAGGATTGGAGTTGGTTAATTGGTAACTCAAGATGAGTTTGGATCCCGAAGCTTTCTGCACAATGGCTCAGGTTTTTTGAACACTTAGACAAAGGTAGAGATTGTTGTTATTTGTCTAAGTTTCAAACATGTCCAAGCATGGTCTAAGTTTGGTTAAACTCCAAACTAAATATGGAGTATCAAAGTTCAGCAAGTATAATGGCTGCACACATATGTGTGCATCAATTTGGAGCAAGGGAAGACCATGTGCACTAGTGTGCGCACTTCTGCACAGCAGCAGAAGGCAGCATCATCAGGTCAGGGCGCAGCGCGTAGTCCCAGCACCGCGCCTCACAGTATGCACGCCATCAGGGACAGCTCCAGCGCCGCACTGCCCATGCCCAGCGCTCCACCACCCAGGCACACTACTGCACATATAGGCAGTAAGCTTCAAGGCTCTCCAAAAGTGTGTGCGCAAGTCCGAAACGCACAGCACCACTTAGGAAAGTAATAAAGGGCCAATATTGAGCAATGATCAAGACTAAAGAGAGGAGAATGAATCTCAAGAATTTCCAAGAATTAAGAGGCTATAAAAGGAGTTCTCAAGGCCTCATTTCACAGGATATTCAACACACATACAAGAGAGATTTGTGACATTGTGAGATCATTGTAAACACTTAGAGAGAATTATGTAGAGTGACAAACACAAGAGGGACTCTTTGTTAGGCTGGTTGTAAAGAAGAGAGGATAGTATAGAATTGATAGAAAACTTTGTAATAGGACTATCACTTTCTAGTTCTCTTCTTGTTTCTTCAAGAACTTGGATTCTTGAAAAGGATTGCTGTAACTTTGTAAGAACCATTGAGATAGTGCAAAGAGTTCGGAGGAACTCACGGGGACGTAGGCACATTGCTGAACCTCGATAACAATTGCTTGTCTTCTTTTCTTTCTTTGATTTTCTATTCTTGTGTTCGATTGCTGTTTTTCTTTCTACAAGTCATTCAAGACTTGGGCGTTTGGAAGATCACCACCTGGGCATCTTGTCAAGGTGATTTCCAACATACTTCACACACATGGAAAACTTTCAAGGACTCTGTTTCTTCAAGTCCACCATAGTAGCACATCACTCAAACTTTGCTAGACTAACTACTTTTGTCAAGAAATCTGTGTTGTTCACTGCTGTATCGACTTTCTCCAAGATTATCACATTTTCTTTAATCTATTCCCCGATGAAGTGCTATTGGATATCAATGTGCTTCGTCTGTGAATGAAATGCATGATTCTTTGCTAAGAAGTAGCACCTTGATTGTCACATTTCACCTTCACTGCTTTTTGTTTAAACCTAAGCTCAGCACACAACCTTTGAAGCCAAACTATTTCTTTTTCGGCATGAGTTATTGCCATATACTCTGCTTCTGTAGATGAATGGGCAACAATACTTTGCCTTTTGCTCATCCAACTCACTTCCCCACTAAACAGATTGTACACATACCCGCTTGTAGACCTCTTGCTATCAATGTCTCCTACCCAGTCAGCATCAACTGATCCTACAATATTAATATTCTTTTTACTTCCCATACCTCCATAACATAATGCAAACTCTGACGTGCAACAAAGATATCTAAGAACTCTCTTGATTGCAGTCCAATGTTCTTTCCCAAGATTATACAAATATCTACTCAATACTCCCACTGGTTGGGCAATATCTGGTCTCGTACACACCATGGCATACATCAAGCTTCCAACTGAACTAGCATAAGGTACATGCACCAAATCTTCAGCTTCTTCCTCTGTCTTCGACATTGTTCTGTAGATAACTTGGTTCCCAAAGGCATGGGAGTCCTTATCGACTTGCTGTCAGACATGTTGAATTTCTTCAACACTTCTTCAATATACTTCTTTTGACTTAGCCATAGTTTTCAATTTTTATGATCCCTTTTTATCTGCATACCCAAGATAAAATTTGATGGCCCTAGGTCTTTCATGTCAAACTGCCTTGCCAACAATGCATTCACAGTGCTAATCATCTTCCCATTACTTCCAATCAACAGCATATCATCCACATACAAGGTTAAAATGACAAAATCAACCCCTAACCTTTTCACGTAGACGTAGTGATCAGCATAGCTGCGAGTGAACCCAAGCTGAATGATATATGTATCAAACTTTTGGTACCACATCTGTGGTGACTGCTTTAGTCCGCACATAGACTTCTTCAATTTACAAACCAACTCTTCATTGCCTTTGGTCATAAAGCCTTTGGGTTGTGTCATGTAAATTTCCTCATCTAAGTCCCTATGAAGGAAAGCTGTCTTCACATCCAGTTGATCAACCTCTAGATCATAACCAGCTGCCATAGATAAAACACATCTGATAGATGTCAACTTTGCTACCGGGGAAAATATCTCACCATAGTCAATTCCCTCTATTTGCGAGTACCCCTTTGCAACCAGACGTGCCTTGTACTTTTCTACCATTCCATCTGCAGTTGTTTTCTTCTTGAAAATACATTTACACCTAATTGTCTTCCCATCTTTAGGCAATTTCACAGGGCTCCATGTTTCATTCTTGTCCAGTTCCTGCATCTCCTCTTTTATACCATCCTCTCATAGTTTTGCCTCATCTGAGGTCCTTGCCTCTTTTACTATGCTAAGATCATCACCAGTAATATTTAAAGCATATAATGCACTACAAGCACTAGGGGAATACCTGATGGGTGGTCTCCTAACCCGTGTGGATATCCTTATGATAGGCATGGTCTCAACCTCTAAACCAGCATCTGAATCTTCATTCTCTACATTAGAAACATGAATATCTTGCTCAAACCCAACTGACTCAATATTTGAAGTATCTGGTGCAGTCTGTGGGGTAGTCTCCCACTCTTTATCTCCCGAGCTAAGATCAATCTGAACCTATTTTGGCTGTTCTGATACAACTTGAATAGCTGTCACATCCATTTGTGTTTCCCTAGACACAACATCTCTGCTGTAAACTGTACTCTTGTTTTTTGGATTCCATAACTTGTACCCCTTGACCCCATCCTTATAACAAATGAAGATGCACTTTACTGATTTTCTGTCATGTTTGTTCCGCTTTTCTTTTGGCACATGCATATAAGCATCACACCCAAACACCCTAAAATGAGCCAAACTCGGCTTCTTTCCGAATAATGCGTCAAACAATGTCTGATCTTGTAAAGCTGATGTAGGTGACCTATTCTTTAGATAACATGCCGTAGCTATAGCCTTTGCCCAGAACTCTGGCTCCAAGCCTGCATAAATCAACATATTCCTCGATTTCTCCCTGAGTAACCGATTGAGTCTCTCAGCCACCCCATCCTGTTGAGGTGTATATGGAGTTGCTTTCTGTTTTGCAATGCCATTTACCACACAGAATTACTCAAACTTATCTAAGCAAAATTCCCCTCCATTATCTATTCTTAATACATTTATCTTTCTTTCTATTTGATTTTTTACCAATGCTTTAAACTCACAGAACTCATCAAATGCTTTAGCTTTACTCTTAATGAAATAAATCAAAGCATACCTTGAAAAATCATCAATGAAAGAGACATAATACCTTGATTTTCCAAGAGATTGGACTAGAACTGGCCCAAACATATCACTATGTATTAAATCCATAATACTCTTTGCCATCATGCCAGCGGACTTAAAACTCACACGGTTCTGCTTGCCATGTAGACAATGCTCACAGAAACGGAATCCCATAGAGTAATCTGGGACTCCCATCACCATCTACTTTAATGATAAATTAGATAGTCCCTTTTCACCGATATGCCCAAGCCTTTGATGCCACAACATAGAGGATGTCACCTCATCATCAGTCGCCTTCTCAAAGATAAAACCTCCAATGCACTGACTTTGTATTGTATTTCCCAGCAGCTTGTACAACGTACCATACCAAACACCTCGTGCAATTACTAATGATCCATGAGTCATCTTACACGAATTTTTGTCACAGCTGAAATTTACTCCCCCATCTGCCATCTTTCTTACTGATATTAGGTTCCTGCTGAGACCCGGAATATGCATCACGCCTAAAAGTGTTCTGATTGTCCCATCATTCATCCTCAACTTTACCATCCCATGACCAATAATTTTCACCGGAGAGTTATGTCCCAATAAATCATTTCCCCCATCAAAGGTTTCATACTCACGAAACCAGTCCCTGTAAGGTGTCATGTGAAAGGATGCTTCTGTGTCAATTATCCAAATACTCTGATTTGATTGAGCTAAACAGGATGCCATATTTAAGTCACCAGCATTATCATCATACTAACTCCTATTACCTGAAGCTGATATCTTGCTTGTTCACTTTTTAGGGTTCATACTCTTACTTCTGTACTCTTTCTTTAGATGCCCAGGCTTCCTACACTTCCAACACTTCAACCCAGATTTATCCCTACTTTTCGATCTTCACCTGAACTTAGGTTTATCACCAGATCACTTATAAGCTTTATCATAGGTTCACCCTCTCGCAGATAAGGCCTTCTTTGATGAGTTTTTTGTACCCTGTCACCCCATCTCCTCATACAATAGGGCTGCCATGACATTCTCAAAAAACATATTAGTCATACCACTACCAATCGCAACTATCAAGTTATCCCATAAATCAGGCAGTGAACATAGGAGTGTAATAGCCTTATTGTCTTCTGTCATATCAATACTAATAGATATTAACTGACCTATCAAAGTGTTGAACTAATGTAGATGAACAGAGAAAGAATCACCCTGAGCCATCCGAAGGTTGTACAAATTCTTCCGCAGAAACTGTTTGTTTACCAGAGATTTACTCTGATAAAGGCTTTCCAGCTTCTTCTAGAGATCATTCGTAGTTTTTTCTCCAGAAACGTTTATCAGGACAGAATCGGCCAGGCATAGCTGAATCAAACTTCATGCCTTCCGATCTAGCTTCTCCCACTTCGTGATGGTCACTGAAGATGATGACGAAACCACCATCGGCAATGCCTCTGCCATGGATGTTGTACTCTTCTGTATCTCATCGACTATCACCGTCCACAGATCTTTCCATTAATGTAACAAATGTTTTCACTGACATCAAACGAATCGAAATGCAGAAACACCATTTTTAGTGATCTGTCACTTACAATTTTGGTTCTATCATTCTCACCAAAAGTAGCAAAATGTTCAAACTAATCGTAGAAATTTGAATTTTAATTCTAATACCATTTTACGTCACTTTCATTTATCTTTTCTTTTTTTAATTTTTTTTATCCTTTTAATGAAGAGATTTCCCTAACTGAATTCAGGAAAAAAATCAAGATGTTCCTTAAACCAAACTTGAAATCCATCTACAAATAGTTAACCACAACTTTGCAACAGTATAAGTTGCCCCATTCAAAGGTAAAAGCATGTACCGGAACGAGCTGCCATAACCCAACCATAGTGTGCTTTGCCTTGCCAATTATTGTACCAACAATAGAGAGGTCATCTCCCACATTTTCCAAACTATCTTGATACTATCAGGTTCAACATCAAATAGCAACATTGACAACTCAGCAACAACCTTAAGAGAATCACGCGCAGCAACAGCCAAGCAGTAGCATTACTGTAATGACCATGTGGTGTCGACACAAAACTACTACTTTATCGCTACACAGAGAGAGAGCATGAACATGAAAAAAAAAAGAATGAAAAAGAAATCGAAGAGATCCCATGAAGGATTGAAATGAGTAGAATTAGTGAGGGGAATGACGACATTCTTCATGTGAAAATCAAATAAATGTGTTAAAACTATTTCACAGCAGAATATCGGGTATTTACCGACCCGACTCGAAATCTTCTTCTATCTTGGACTCCTCTCCGTGTCTTCTATCTTCAATCTCGTTAGAGGTCGTGTGTGCATTCACAGAATCAGAAAACACACTTGTTTTCACCACCCAAGAGCCTTTGTTATCTCTAAAGGAATAGTATGAACATTCTCTCTATTTTACCTTTTTCTCTCTCAAGAATTCATTTTTCCAGCAGTTATTTTCTTCCTAGAAACACACACACACACACACATATATATATATATGTATATATATATATACATACTGCTAGGAGAAAGGTGGTTCTAGGTAGTTGAATTTAACCAAAAGTTGTATCCATTCTACTAAGCGTTGCAAGGTTTCTTCATGCCATTTGGTTTGTAGTTAAACGGGGGGGTCGGGTTGCCCATCATGGGTTCCCAACCCGACCCTTATTTCCTACATCTCTCACTCACACTTGATAGACTCGAAATCGCCCAACAAATAAAGATAGTGGAAATTTCAACATTAAATTTCCTTTGGAGAACTTCATACTGGCAAATGGGTCATGCAACCTACGAGTACACTTGCACTTGGGAGCTCAATACTATGCACTTATTAAGGATACATGGTGACTTACACCGTAAATAAACAAAAATAAACAAATTTGAAAAGTGTCTTGTTGTGCCCCAGATTTATTTAATTACATCAGTCTTAACATACCTAATCCCTCAAAGGCTATGCTAGATTTTATTTTCCTCGCCATGTATCCACAATTATGTCCAAGCTTCAACAAAATGACATAATTGGTCGACTTGTGAATATATATGGTGGATGTAAACAAATTAGTCTTCCTTTCACACTCATTTTTCTCTGTTTCAGACTAATTTCTTTCCTAGATATGCCCCATAGGGAAAATTATTTCATTATTGTTGGAAACATGCTAAAGTAGCAAACATCAGCATGTCCCTTTGAGAACATAGTCAAAAGTCATATAGGGCACTAGCTGAGGCGTTTACATTTGCATAAGCCTCTAGGTCTCACAAAGAGAGGAAACAAGGATTGATTCACTCACTCACTTCCCTTTAAGGTCATACTAAGCACATGTAGGATGAAATACATGTTATGGTGGTTTGCTCTTTCTTGATAAGAGCGTATGTCCTTTTAAATTGTATACCACTATATGGATCTTGGACTAGTCGCAATCTACATTCTTATGCTCTCATGCACCAAGCTCGAGTTCTTTATTAGCTCAATCCTTTGAGTGCCTTAAAAAATACTCGCATCTAGCTTCCTTCCAGGTTTCTATGATTGTGGGATGATCATGATTGGTCTAAGTTTTTTAGCTTTGGCTCAAGACCTCATCTTGACTCTAGTCATGGCGACTTTTAATAAGGCGCATTGTTTATGAATTCATCACATTCATTATATACTTATCTCACTTTTATTAGCGTCAAAATAGTATACCAAGTCTCATCTCAGCTCAATATCTTAGCACTTGAGCCAATGGCTCGTGTGAGAGAGCCAACCTCTTCCTAGTGACATACTTTCTTATGTGAGTTTATTTGTGCTAGTGCAAACATGTATAAGACATCCAACATGTTTAAAATACATGGAATGAAGACTAAAGTTATTAATATACCGATACATAAATTTTTATTTAACCAATAAGCATACTAAAGTTTTTTATGTAAGGCAAAAGCATACGTCTAGGAATAAATTTAACTCAGTTATCTAATGTGTAAATTTGTACTATCGGACCACTTTCTTTTGATCCACATTGTATCCAACGTATGTTATTCTTATAATTAATATATTTGCTCCCACCAAGATATTAAGGATCCCACATGGAAGCAATATCAACTTGACTATCAAAGTTGATTGTCACTAATTCCAAGACATTAGCGACAACTCCTAGGTTTTCAAATAACATCTTAAGCTATACCACCTTCTTCACTGTAGCAGATCATGCTATGATCTCAGCCTCCATGACTAATCATTTGCAGTGTTCTTATGTATATCTGAATCCCTATTAACCATTATCTAATGCCTCTTCCCATTTACGACTAGTCATTAACTCCAAGGCTTAGAAAATATCAAACATAGTGTGCCATACAATATCCTTTCACTAGTACTGAAGTAGAAAGCTTTTCTAATTTCTTTCTTCTTTTATGGAGTTTCAGGCATAATTCAAAGTTAAGGTGTCTACATGATTACTATTATGTAGACCGAACATTTTAAGAATCTTTTTAGTGTAAGGTTCTTGTGATATAGCTAAGAGACCCCGTGAATGATTTCTATAGATGTTCAAATCAAATACATAATTAGTTTCTCCCAAATCCTTCATTTTAAAAATGAAAGAACAACTATTCTTAAATGGTAACAAATTCTTTCTCTTTCTAGCCAATAGATCATCAACGTAGAATGATAAATTTCCAAATTTATCCTCGGACCGTTTACATACATAAAGTGATTCTCATCTATCATGCAAACTCATAAGTTTTTATATTTCGATGAAATCTCAAATATCACTATTTTGATGAATACTTCAAGCCATTTACGAAAACATTGGAGCTAGTATACTTTGCGCTCTTGGCCATCTAACTTAAAAACTATGTGTAGTTTCATGTAGATTTAGTCATCCAGTTCTCCATTGAGAAATGTACGCTTAATGTCAATCTAATGCTTTAATAAGCTCATAACTCTATTTGGTGCTTTCATAAGAACAAAAGTCAATCCGGTTCTTTTATAAGCTCAGAAGTTCATCCAGTGCTTTCAGAAGCTTAGAAGTCCATCTGGTTCTTTCATAAGCTCATAATTTCATGTAGTGCTTTCATAAGCCCAAACTTGTGATGATAACTAGAATGGAACGAATAGAGATAAACCTCACAAGCTATACCCTCTTGTAGGATATAGTCTTTCACCACTAAACATGCCTTCTACCTCTCATTAAATTCATTCACCCATCACTTTTCGAGTGATCTTGAGAACTCACTTGGTCTTATTAAGTCTACAATAGCTAAGAGTTTGACCAAGTCCCAAATAAGGTTAGTTTTCTCTAAACTCCAATATTTCTCTATTATTTTTAATCCATTTTCTTTTCTATGGATGATCTCAAAAACTTATCTCTTAAGCTCACATCCCTTAAGCTCATATCAAAGACAAATGACCCTTTTTTTCAGTTGTTACCACGCAACTACAATTTTAGAGGTAAGCCTCAAATAGATCTCAAATAGAATCACTAATCAAATGACCCTTTTTTGCCAGTTGCTACCACACAACTATGATTCTAGAGGTAAGCCTCAAACAGACCTCAAATAAAATCACTAATCAATGTATCTCTCCCACTAAATTGATAAGGCTTAGGAATAACCTTGTTAACCTCATCTTATTGATTGGATACACCAACTGATTAGGATCTTTCATCTCATAGAGTGAAAAGAAACTTATTGATCTAACCTTATCTTAGGAAAAATTGATTTTAGGACATTGCTTTGATCAACTTCAGTCAAACTTCTAGTTGCTTATTTATCAATAAATGCATCCTTTTGGATTATTCTCAGTATCTACTAAAGATACGCCTCTATATTTTTTACCCCAACTTTCCAAGCTTATGAGAATGGCCATGAACACAAGAAATTGACCCCAATTTCATCAATCGACTTTGATTAGGTATCAGACCTGTTCAAAGACAACAATTAACTATGAATCTCAAAAGAGATAGATTGCGCCAATAATTTAACCATTTATAACAGTGACCTATCTTATATCTCTACAACAACGTTTTGTTGCGAAATTTTTAAAGGAATGAACAACTCTTTTCTAAAACCCTTTCAAAAAAATGTCCTGAATCAATCCGTCTAGACCACAAAAAACTAAATGAATTACTAAAAATGAGATCTTAGATCTAAGTTTTGTTTCAAATGGTTCTTAGTTGATTTAACAGCTAGACAAATTTCACATGTAGGTAATAATAAAACTAATGAGTGAGACAAATATGCTTTCACTAGTAAAATCATTTAAAAATTCACATGCAGTGTGATCTAGTCTGGCTTGCCAAATAGTTTTGCATCAACAATTTACACTGAAAAGAGATGTAATTATATAAAAACAGCCACAATTCTGATTATATTACAAAACACAAACCAAATCTAAGTGTTTTGCAACAATTTAATACATCAATACAACAAAGAAGTCTGCTTCTTACAATACGTCAACCCCACACCAAAGCAAATAACATTAAAACTAGACCCAGAATGACTAAAAACAAAAACCATCTCCGTCAAAATAAAGTACATATAGGACATTAGTAGGGCTCAAGTTTTACCACTAGTCAACCTTAGCTGATAGGTGTCAAAAACCTTGTATTCAACTTGTAAGTAGCTTCTTATATATATCGAACGCACACTTTGTCAAATTTGACAGTACCCCACCATACTCCTTATTCTCTAGCTACATAGCATGCCCATCCTAAGTCTACAATCCATGAAGGATGAGATTCAATAAGCAACACATAGCAAGAAATTTAAGCATTAACCAAAATAAGTAAAGTAGGTAATATCTTCTTTGGCTCAGTGCAATCACGAGTGAAGTGACCCAACTCACCACAGTTTTTGCAGCTCATTTTGCTCTTATCCTTTTTACCATCATGCATACCCCTCTTACACTTCTTGGTCTTCTTTGGTGCTAGAACATTCTCTTTACCTTTCCTGTGCTTCAAGCCCAAAGCCTTATGCAATTTGAATTCAGAAATGCAAGCTTGACCTGAATATTTAGCAACCTCAATGCTCTCATCTTCAAGTTTTAAGTGATGCACAGTGTCATTAAAACTTTTAAGTTTCTCATTATGCATCATCTTTGCTATTATGTGCTCACATTCCTTAGGCAGAGACTGAATTACTGCATGAACCTTTTGTTCATCAGTTATGGGGTAACCTTCAGTTTTAAGTTCATTTATCATGTTTGACATCTCAATAAGGTGTTACCTCATTGAATGATCTAGGCTCTTCTCATAGGAGCAAAAATTTTCAATGAGACACCTCAATTAGGCAGAGAAACCACTATATTTCTTTTTCAAGGCAAGTAAGATTTCCCGAGTTGTATCATACTTCATATGCTCATATGCGAGATCATCTTGTATATTACTCAGCATCACCATGCGAGCAATGCTATCATTACTTTTTCATGATGCATAAGCCTCATGATCTCTATCATTGTGAGTAGAAGTTCCTCGCTCAAGTTCACTCATGGTGTAGTTGATGACTTCCTTAACAACTAGAGCATCAAGGATGCAATGAACCTTTTGGTGCCAAACTTCAAAGTTTTCACCATTCAGTTTTCATTCTCATCCAACTCAGCCTTTACAATCTTAGGATTCGAAGCCATGGTCTAAATAAGTATCACTAATTAAATACTAGCATACGCATAACCTTATTCGCAAACAATTATTTTGTAGCTAATTCAAATTAATTCGATGATTATTTTACTTAAGACACAAAATTGAAAGTTTGCTATGCTCCCAATCATCTCCAACGTACAAAAGTTCAATCATCATAAATTTTTTCCAATCACCGCAAAATTTAAGTCTTAAGTGAGAATTCATCTCAACTCTACCAACCTAGAACTCCCACTTAGTTCATGTATATTAAATACATTATATAACATGCATATTGTATGATCATGAACATAATAAATCAATCTAGGATGAAACTACTTTATTTTATTCATCATGCAAATAAAAAAAATATACGGAAGAAATACCAAAGTTTCACTTCATTAACATAGATTCATTCATACGATTATTTACATATCACAAGCTTTCTAGTATGATCTACATTTTTTTCTTATCAATTACTTATTTTCCTATCTTAATCATCTAAGGATCCATCTATCCAACAAAAAACTGAAAAATTTGGCACCACATAGAATTGGAATAACTATGCTAATACATAAGTACAGTTGGGAAACCACCTCTCAAGTATGCCTAGGTGGTGATCTTCCAAACACCCAAGTCTAGAATGACTTGTACAAACAAATACAACAACCAAAGCAAGGAAGAAAGAACACAACAATTGTTATCGAGGTTCGGCAATAGCCTACGTCTCCGTGAGTTCCTCTGAACTTTCTGCACTAAATCAATGAGTTCTTACAAGTTACAGAAACTCCACTCCAAGAAACTCAAGTTCTTGAAGAACCAAGAAGAGAAGAAAGAAAGTGATAGAACTATTACAAAAGTACTCTACCCACAATCTATACTACTTCTCTCTTTACAACTAGCCTTTCTTTTGAGATTTATTCTAGTTCCTCTCCTGTGTTTTGTATATTTGCACTCTCACACTTGCACTTTAACTCTTTTGTATGATGATCACTTGTATGTCACAATGTGCTGAGATTGAAGCTAGGTGGCCCTTTATATAGTGCACCAACTTCTTGACCATTCTTGAAGGTCAATATCCACCCTTAGATCTTGAGGACTAATCATCAATAGCCCTTCCTTAATCCTTAGTGATCCTGTGCATTTTGAACATGCATCCACGCACTTAACAAAGGCTGAACCAATAAGCATCAGTGTGCCTTCAGGCTGCGGCCTGAAACAGGGTGTGCTGCGGCCTGGAGCAGGGCACACTTGCTGCCACTCTGTGTGCCACAGCCTGGGGGAGGCTGTGCCGCAACCTGCCTCTCCTCCTTGCACTCCTCCTTGCTGTGCGCCTCAGCCTGGACAAGGCTGGGCCGTGGCTTAACCTGATGTTGGACCATTTTCCTTCTGTGTGCTGAGGCGCACACCTAGTGTGCTGAGGCTTCAAGGACAAATGCTGAACCTCTTCCAACCTTGTTTAAACCTTAGACAAACACCAACAATCTCTACCTTTGTCTAAGCGTTTAAACCCGAACCCATTGTGCAGAGAACTCAGGATCCAAACTCATCTTGAGTTATTGATTACACCTAAAGTATAACGCGGTTATTTTAGTATAGCTTTTGGGTGTCGATTCCACAGAGAAACAAGTTAATTACAAAAGAAAATGTGTGAACCTTAAAACGAACGATAAAAGTTAAACGATAAACTATGAGTTTTGATTGTGTGAAAAGTTGTGTAAATATAACGAAATATAAATAAGAAATAACAAGGTTCCGAGAATCCTCCTTAGGGTTCGTTGCCTTGTTCCACTCTTGATTCAATTGTTTTTATCTCGATTGCAAGTTTCACATCCCAAACAAGCAATCGGAAAATATTCAATCAAGCACATTTATAATCTAACGTAATTGCTACAAATCACTCATTGATTTCGATTTAAGCACATATGACCGATCTTAAAGATTATCAAGAAACGACAATATATCGCAATGACAATATCGCAGTAATGGACAATCAATAAGATAAATCTACCGGAATCAATCACATCCAATCAACATCACATAAGAAGAGCATGACTAGACTTATATGGCAGGGAGCATGCAATCACCGGGTTAAGAAAATCTAAGATACAAAGAACATAAATTCAACTGTCACATGAACCTAAATTCTTCATGTTTAATCAACAAATAAATCACAAACAATATTCAAAAATAAATCTGTACAAATGAATCAAGATCAAGAAATAAGGAACAACAAAACCTTAAGAATTCATCCCTTTTCCCTTGTTTGATGATTAGTTGGCCATAGAGCTCAAGGTGGAAAAACAATATGGATGTTCTCCCCTTGATTTCTTGGCCATGGAGCTCAAGGTGGAAGAACAATATGGATGCTCTCTCCTTGATTCCAGCCAAAGAATACTTGGAAGAATTTTTGGATTTGGATCCCTTGGATCCCTCTTTCCTTGCTTAATAATGCTGGCTGCACACTCCTTAAGCATGTATTTATAGATCACAAGTACCTAGGGGCATTTTGGTCCATAAAAGGTCATTATGCAGCCCTAATTTGGTCTTGGAGCGAGTGGGAGCTGGAAAGTGAGGGGTGCAATGCTGGAAAGTGAGGGGCGCGGCGCTAGGTGGATACTGTTCTGGAGGCCTGACCTGTGTTTACTAAAATTGCCATAACTTTCTCTAGAAAAATCCTTTTTACGAACCGTAAAATTCTCCAAAAAATAGACTTTCAGATCTTTTTAAAAATATATGGCTCATCTCCTGGTTCTTCCTGCAGCAACATATTTTAATCTGCAAAGATGATTGATCTGCATGGGCAATTCTGGCAATTCAGTGAAACTCCTTTCCAAGTGGTGTGCCTACCCTTACCCTGCTCCAAAGTGATGAACACACTTATGTGCAATCTTTTAACTTACTGTACTTTATTAATCCAACCTTGGTTTAGACTTTAACCATCTTTGAATCATATTTGGATATGTCTAAACCTTGGACAAATACGAACACCGACACCCAAGATCTTTTGGTGCTTTAAACATGGATCGCTTTATCATCTCCTTTGGACTCAAAGCACCTGAAAATGCATCGAATTCGGTCAATGATTTATGAATATCGCTTTAGAGTTATTAACATATAAAAGTGCGATTACGACCGAGGTCAACCCTAAAATACTAACAATTAAATATTGTTTAGATGCATTTTATGACTCTTATCAGTTATCATTCAACCGACTCCAATCCTAAGTAGTCCAAGGCAATGATTGAACTTACTTAGAGGTAGATCCTTGGTGCCTAAATTTGTAGGATTTTCCTCCGTGGATACCTTGACCACATGAATTCATCATTCCGTAACATTTTTTCGAATGAAATGATACCGAACATCCATGTGCTTTGTCCTCTCATGGAACACCGGATTCTTACACAAGTACAATGAACTTTGACTATCCAAATACATCACCACCTGCTCTTTCAGGACCTTCAACTCTTTCGACAACCCTTTGCACCACATAGCCTCCTTAATGGCTTCCGATGCTGCTATGTACTCAGCCTCAGTTGTTGAGAGTGCTACCACAGGCTGCAACTGAGCCTTCCAACTTATACAACATCCGTTTAAGTTGAAGAAGTAGGAGGTAATCGATCTTTTTTTATCCCGATCTGCTCCATAGTCCGAATCCACATAACTCTCAAGATAGATAGACTTACACCTCTTCTCATAAATCAGCCCTACTTTTGGGCTTCCCTTCAAGTACCTCAGCAACCACTTCATCCCAAGCCAATGCTCATTTCTGAGATTACTCATAAACCTGCTGAGAACACTTATTGCATGAGCAATATCAGGTCTAGTGCTTACCATGGTGAACATAACTGAACCAACCGCACTAAAGTAAGGGACCTTTTCCATTTCCTTCTTCTCCACCTCCGACCTCGGACATTGATCGCTAGAGAACTTAAAATGACCAGTAAGGGGAACCTTCACTGGTTTGCTATCTTCTATAGAGAACTTATATCTCATCTTCTCTATGTAGGAAGTTTGAGAAATCTTCAATCTGTTTCTCTCCCTTTCTTGGATTATATTCATCCTAAGGATCTTCTGTGCATGGCCAAGATCCTTCATCTCAAACTCCTCACTGAGTTGAGATTTCAATTCTTTTATCATTTCCATACTGCTCACAACCAGCAACATATCATCAACATAGATGAGGATGATCACCATTTCCTCCACCTTGTGCCCCTTGCAGTACAAGCACGAATCATAGTAGCTCCTCATGAAACCTAAGCTTGTTACAAAGGAATCAAACCTCTTATTCCATTGTTGAGTTCATTGCTTTAGGCCATAGAGAGATTTCTTCAATTTGCACACCAACTCTCCCTGCCTTCCTTCCTCATAGCCTTCGAGTTGCCTCATGTAGATGGTCTTATCAAGCCCTCCATGTAAGAACGTTGTCTTCACATCTATTTGCTCGATTTCCCAATCGAATTGGACCACCATTGCCAATACTATCCATATCGTCTTGTACTTCACAACCGGTGAGAATATTTCGGTGAAATCTATGCCTTCTCTTTGTGTGAACCCCTTCGCCACCAGCCTAGCTTTATATCGGACTTCATCCCCTGGAGTGTTCCCTTCTTTGATCTTATAGATCCATCTACAATCCACAACTCTCTGTTTTTCTGGTTTGGAAACCAATTCCCAAGAGTTTTTCTTCCTCAAAGAATCTATTTCTTCCTCAATAGCTAGCTGCCACTTTGATGAATCCTTACATTCCATGGCTTCCATGTAAGTTTCTGGTTAAACAATTCCTCCTTCTGTCCAAGGAGCTGCTATATTAGTATCCGCAAACCAATATCTCAAAGGTGGTCTAACTGCCCTCCTTTCCCGGTCCCTTGTGAGTTGGTAGTCATTCTAACTTGCTTCATCATCCCCTTCTAGTTCAGCCTCCTCTTAAGTATCCTGAGCATAGCCTTCATTAACGGGCTCTACCTAGTTCGAACCCTCTTGCTTTCCTTGCTCTACTTGAACTGAATTCTCCTTGATGCAATGCTCCACAAATTTCGGACTGGTTTGCTCACTAGCCCCTGCAAGGTTAATTTTCTCCAAATAGGGAAATAACAATTCATTAAAAATAATATCCCTAATTATTATGAGTTTCATTCCTTTTAGTTCTAAGGACCACAACCTATACCCCTTAACCCCATCACCATACCCTGAAATACACATTTTCTAAATCTTGGGTTAAGTTTATCATCCTTTTGATGTGCAAATGCAGCACACCTAAAAGTCCTAAGGTTGCTCAACTCAGGGAGTTTCCCACTCCACATTTTCATGGGAGTCTTGATCTCTAAAGCTCTAGAGGGTGATCTATTTACCAAGTATGCAGCAGTAGACACAGCTTCCCCCCAAAAATATTTTGGTAATCCGGATCCTATTAACATGCACCTAACCTTTTCCATAAAGGTTCTATTCATCCTCTCAGCAACTCCATTTTACTGAGATGTTTTTACAACCGTTCTATGTCTTAGAATGCCATTTAATTCACAGAATTCATCAAAATCCTTATTACAAAATTCTAAGTCATTATCAGTTCGTAAAGCCTTAACTACTCTACTCGTTTGAGTCTCCAGCAACGTTTTCCACACAACAAATTTATTCAAAGCATTTGATTTATTTTTAAGCAAATAAACCCAAACATTTCTTGAATAATCATCAATTAAAGACAGATGGTAAAAGTTACCTCCCTGTGTTAGTGTTCTTGCTGGTCCCCAAAGGTCCGAATGAATGTAGTCAAGAATCCCCTTAGACTTGTGCACTCCAGTGTTGACACTGATCCGGTGTTGCTTCCCAAGAACGCAGCACTCGCAGAAATCAAGTTTCTCTACTTTGTCTCCTCCAAGTAGACCATCCTTGCTAAGAACTTGCAAGCCCTTTTCGCTCATATGTCCTAAGCGAGTGTGCCAAAGGGCTACCTTATCCATCTCAGCCATCAAGCTTGCTGCTTGATCCTTGATTTCTATCTCTCCGATCATCTCATAGAGTCCATCCTTTCTTGCTGCTTTGATCACTACCAAAGATCCCTTGGTCACATTGATCTTTCCTCCCTCTGCTTTGTATGAATACCCCAAGGAATCTAGTTGCCCCAATGAGATCAAATTCCTCTTCAAATCTGGAAGATACTTCATATTCCTCAGCAGCCTTGTGACTCCATCAAATATCCTCAGCTGGATGTCTCCTATCCCCCTCACTTGGTAAAAAGTGTCATTCCCCAAGAAAACCTTTCCATCATTGATTTCCTGGAAATTCTTGAACCATTCCTTGTGAAGGAACATGTGATAAGTGCACCCGGAATCCAAGATTCATTTCTCGCTGCCTTGCCTCCTGCTCACATTTAAGCACACAACAAGATCATCATCTTGCTGTTCTCTTTTGGTAACTGAAGCCTCTCCATTGTTGGTATGGTTTTTTCCTCTCTCATCCCACATCTTCTCCTTACAATCTTTCCTGAAGTGACCTCCTTATTACAGTAGAAGCATCACTTCCCTCCAAACTTCGATTTAGAATGCGATCTCCCATGGTTTTGCCCTCTACCTCTTGATTTCTCCCGGTAGTTGCCATGAATGCTACTGCTATTCCGAGTTGCTAGCCTTCCTCTAACGAACAGACCCTCTCCACTTGATGCTTCCATCATCTTGGCTTTGAAATCATGAGCCTTTATGGCATTGATCACAATTTCCTTGGTTAAAGTATCTCTTCCATACTCAATAGCATTAATCAAATTATCAAAACAATCAGGAAGAGAATTCAACAAAATAACAGCCAATTGTTCATCCGGGAATGTAATGCTACAGCTATTCAAATCTTGAACTAGCTTATTAAACACATCAAGATTATCTTGCAACTCTTTAGTAGGATCCATTTTAAAAGCAAAGAATCTTTTAAGAAGATAAATCTTATTAGGGAGAGTTTTGGTAAGAAACAACTCATCTAGTTTTTTCCATATGACAGCAGGATCTTCCGAGTCTCTGCACTCCCTTGTGATACTATCCGACATGTGCAAGAAAATGGTGTTGTATGCCATCTTCTTCATCTCAATCCACTAGACTTCCATGGTACTTGCTAGAAAATGCGTTATCTTCTCCAATCACCAAGTCCACTTTCTGTTGCATAAGAACAGCCTCGATCTTCCACTTCCAAAGAGCAAAGTCTCCCTTTCCATCAAACTTCTCAACACAGAAATTTGAAGCCATCTTGCAGAGAAAATCCTAGATTTATGCAGTACCCATAATTGCTTTCTAACTTCTTCTAAGCCTCAAGAACACGATCAAAGATGGATCTCACTACCGTTCTTAAATCACCTTTAAGAACACGATCTGATCTTGATCTTTACTCCGTTCTTGAATCACCCAAGAAGTTGATCTTTGATTCTTGGAGTCTTGACTCCTATACCTTCTGTTCTTGCTCCGATACCCGCTCTTCAAAGCTCCTCTGGCTCTGATACCACTGTTGGGAAACCACCTCTCAAGAATGCCTAGGTGGTGATCTTCCAAACACCCAAATCTAGAATGACTTGTTCAAACAAATACAGCAACCAAAGCAAGAAAAAAAGAACATAGCAATTGTTATCAAGGTTCGGCAATAGCCTACGTCCCCGTGAGTTCCTTTGAACTCTCTGCACTAAATCAATGAGTTCTTACAAGTTACAACAACTCCACTCCAAGAAACCCAAGTTCTTGAATAACCAAGTAAAGAAGAAAGAAAGTGATAGAACTATTACAAAAGCACTATACCCACAATCTATAGTACTTCTCTCTTTACAACCAGCCTTTCTTTTAAGATCAATTCTAGTGCCTCTCCTGTGTTTTGTGTCTTTGCACTCTCACACTTACACTTTAACTCTCTTGTATGATGATCACTTATATGTCACAATGTGTTGAGATTGAAGCTAGGTGACCTTTTATATAATGCACCAACTTCTTGACCATTCTTGAAGGTCAATATCCACCCTTAGATCTTGAGGACTAATCATCCATAGCCCTTCATCAATCCTTAGTGATCCTGTGCATTTTGAACACGCATCCATGCACTTAACAAAGGCTGAACTAATGTGTATCAGTTCAAGCTGCGGCCTGAAATAGGGTATGCTGCGGCTGGAGCAGGGCACACTTGCTGCCACTCTGGGCGTCGTAGCCTGGGGGAGGCTGTGCCGTGTCGTAGCCTGGGGGAGGCTGCGCCGCGGCCTACCCCTCCTCCTTGCACTCGTCCTTGCTGTGCGCCGCGGCCTGGATAGGGCTAGGTCGCGGCTTGACCTCATGCTGGACCATTTTCCTGCTATGTGGTAAGGCTTCAAGGACAAATGATGAACCTCTTCCAACCTTGTTTAAACATTGGACAAACACCAACAAGTACGTCTGCGTTCCTGAAAGAATACGACATGTTTATGATTTTTACAACTCACTGGCGTCCTTAGAAACCTCTGGTCCTACCTTAGAATTGTCTTCACAGTTTCCTTTTTAGCATCCTAAAGGACTCAAGGCTTAAGTCATTTAGAAATAGTGGGATCAAAAACAATTACTTTATCCCACTTATATGCCACTGCATTTTTGTGCTTATTTATTATAGGTTCTAGATCCTTTTTAGACAACTCTAATATCTTAGAGTAAATAACATCTGTAGGTATGTTAAAAACGATACTCAATTGATTATTAAAATCATTTACATGACAACATACATATATATATATATATATATATATATATATATATATATATATATATATATGTGCACACAATTTGGATTGAATTCTATTTTAACTATAAAGAAAAATAAAAATTCAGGAGCTTTCATGATCTCCCACTAGATATTAACCCCATTAAAAAAATTATACTCAAAAATAAGTTTGTCGCACTCATATAATGCGCAATCTTAATTTAAAAAATTTTCTATTTTTATAAAAAAATTAATTAATTAATTAAATTTTTTATTCAAAAATATAAAACTATATTAATTTCTGAAAAAATTACAGAAAATTAAAAAAAAAATTTGATCAAACTGAAATTTTTCGCGCTGCCACGTGCTGGCGATGGTTTGGATTTAAATGCACATTAGAAAATACAAAGGGATGTAGGCACGTGCAGTCCATGTGCCACACTCCAAGCGTTGCCTCCTGACCGAACTGGCGACGAACGGTTCGTCTAGCCATACTAATCACACCGGTGATCTCTGTTTCATGGTTTGGTCACTAGAAAGTGAGGAGAGTGTGTTCACTCTCTCTCTCTCTCTGTCTCTCTCTCATGCATGGTTCAATGTGCTGGAGGTTGAAGAACTTATGAAATTTGGCCGAAATTTACCAAATTTTTTAGCCTCATATCTTTTTCTATTGATATCCAAAAACTTCATGCAATATACCATTGGAAAGATTTTGCTAAAAATCTTTTCAAGCATAGAAATCATGCATCATGAAATTAAACATACAATTTATGACAAATTTTCGGGTCTTATGGTTAGGGTTTCAATTTTCTCTCTCGTCTCTGAGAGATAACAAACTATATTTTTCAGATTTCGTCTACACACTATAGACTATACTATTCTAGAAACTTACGGCATATAGTAAAGAAATAAACTATTTTCCATTTTCAACCATTAAAGCTCCATTATTTTGGGTTTTATGAATTTACAAGCATTTTCTATCAATTTGAAACATGGATTTATATTCGGAGAGACTATATACATCCAAAGAATGTAAACCTAGCTCCGATACCAATGTTAAAACTGTTTTGCAACGGAATATCGAGTACATACCGATTCAAACCGAAATCTTCTTATATCATGGACACCTCTCCATGTCTTCTATCTTCAATCTTGCTAGAGGTCATGTGTTTAATCACAGAATCGGAAAATACACTTGTTTTCACAACCCTAGAGCCTTAGTTATCTCCAAAGGAATAATATGAACTTTATATATATATATATATATATATATATATATATATGTGTGTGTATATATATATATATGTGTATATATATATGTGTGTATATATACTGCAAAGAGAAAGGTGGTTATGGGCAGTTGACTTTAACCAAATGTTGCCTCCATTCTACTAAGAGTTGCATGGTTTCTTCATGCCTTTTGGTTTGTAGTTAAATGGGCGGGTCGGGTCGCCCATTATGGGTGCCCAACCCAGCCCTTATTTCCTACAGAATGGAAGGATAATTTTATCTTCCACGTTATTTGTAACGGAGTTTAGATGATTGGACTAAGTTGTTCGATTTTAAAATTCAAAGAATGGATTTTAAATACAACTTAAAGATGAATTTTTAATTTATCATATTAATTAACCAACTAGTAATTCCTCTCTTGAATTAAAGGTATGTTTCTTTTATGGCCATCCTTGTCTGGATTGACTTCTTTCTATGGATTGAAAATTTTAAATGCATTTTGTAGTTTAATTGTGCCAAAGACGAAGCTCTTGAATTCTGAGAATAGACGAGTTCTTAATTTTTTAATCATATGGATTAACAAAAGCAAAAGCTACAGCCTAGGAAAGGAAACCCCTAAGGCATCAGGCAAAGGAACAACCTGGAAGAGGGTTCAGGTAGTACACCAGCTTCGACTTACAGGGACCCAAATTTTCTAACCAAAAATCCCTCCAGCAACCTACCCGTTTAGTTGAGAAACAACTCCCCTGTGCTCCTTGACCATTGTTCGGTTTAACACTCCCATCAGTATTGAGCTTTATAGTTCCCTCAATGGGTAGGATCCAAGCCAGGGTTTTAAATTACTGTTACAGTAGCCAAGCCACTAGGGGTGGAATAAAGCCGGGCCGAACTCGAGTTGGGGTGTGCTTAAACTCTGCTGCGTGAGAGAAAACTTTAATCGAGTCGAGTCTTGAACCAAGTCCAAGTCAAGAATACTAAACTCAAAATCGATTAAATTTTTACGAGTTCGAACTAACTCGCGAGCTAATTTAAGAATAAATCAACTTGAACTGGTTTATTTAGATAGAGTAACATTTAACACTAATTATAACTTCCTTGGGACCAAACTTTTAACTTATTTATTACTTCAATTTATCAGGTAAATAAATTCAATTTTCCTTATCAACAAGAAAAACTTTAGACTTAATTTAGCCCTTTCCACAACAGCTGATTTTATGCAATTTTATTGTCAAGTCGACATTATATTAATAGGGATTGTCTCTTTCCCCAATTGGTATGTATGTGATGTGGGATTCAACCACGCTCGAAATTATATATATTTAACCATTTACTATATCTATATTTGAAATGTAACCTATATTTTAGTCAATCTAAACATTCATAAACATTAATTGAAATCATTTATAATGAAATTTAAACAAATAAATAAAGCAAAGGATATTATTTATAATAAATATATGATGTTAAAAAAATAATACTATTAATAATATTTAACACATATATCACTTTCCAAATTATTCAAAATTGGTGATTTATTCAATTTAATAATAAAATCTCTCAAATTGAGGGAGTAGATTAGTAATTACTTTATTTGATGATTTATGAAGTAATTAGGTTTTAATTCTTTTATATTTGTTAACAAGAATTTATAAGAAAATTATTTATATTTACACTATATTATTTATGCAATATAAAATAATAAAATAAAAATATATTACAGGCTGGTTTCATATATACATTCAATATTTTTCACCACAAAGCTTTAAATTCCTACTTAAACCAAGCACCATCAAGTCTTTTTACACCATTTTAATGCATTTTCTAGCATTAGATCATCCAAAATCAAGTGCCACTATCATATGATATTACATGACACTACGGAAATAATCGGAAGGATCATTCAAAATCAATCTTTATGCAACGGCACAATGAAAAATATTGCCAATCGAAAAAATTAACAGCTATAGATATTACATCTTTTTCGGTAATCAAAACTACATTACAAGAAAAGTATTTCAACTTTAGTTGAAGCTCTCAGAAATGCCGATACTTTCTCACTAATATTGGTCTTCTCCCCATCAATAACTTCAATAGGCTTTTCTAAGCCTCACTGTCCAACATCAACAGAAGCTGAGAGAGTCATCTTAACTAATGCTTTTACATTCTCAAGCAAAAATTTCACAAGGCTTAGCTCACGATCCTATCCAACAAAGCCTCTAATAGAAACATAGGTGAGGGTGTTTAGCATCCCAACGGTGGCAAGATTTTCTAAGTTTCATTCAAATTCGAACACGGCTGGAGGCCCTTCTTCCATCTACACATTTCCGTATAGTTGGAAAAGAAAAACATGAGCTTCCCATATATAGCAGTTAGTAATTTGGTGTTCTATAAACAAAATAAAAGATAATTGTGCTTGAAACAAGGGAACTTAAGAGGATTTTAATGCACATATTACGTATTATCGGCAATCTAGCGAGGAGGATTCTTATCTTCTGGACTTGTTCTTTAGCTGGCCAAATAAACAGTTTTATATCTGTCAGGTTGTCGAATCGAATGACATTCACGTACGATCATGAGCATTAGAAAAGAGGAAGTGTGCCAACAATGCAGAACATGAGAAAACATTTTTCCATAAACTAGGATACAAAATGGTAATGATGCATATAAACCAATAGAGAATAAACATACCTCAATGAACCATTCGCCTATAAGTTGTTAAAAAGCCCAATTGAAAATCCCTTTCCTTTAGTAGAATAAATTCAGGACTTAAAGAATGGCTACGCACGAAAGGCAATCTTGGTGGATGCAGAATCTAATGTGACATTAATGGGTGGGCACAGCAGACCACGAAAACCCAGGATACTAACAAGGCATAAGTACCGGTCGATAAAAGGACTAAACACAAGCACGAAGTCACTATAGTCAAACAGATCTCCATAACACTTAAACCCCACAAACCACCATTCCTAAATTTTTTTTAATAAATTAAAGCTATAAATATAACAATATCATCACACACTACAACAAATATTTTTTTGATAAATAACACAGTACAACAAATATTGCATCTACCGGCGTTTTGTAATGCATATTCTGGTACTTCCAAGCACCACAAACTATTTTTTCGGTGCTTTTCCCCACACTAATTAAAATGCCACTATGAGTAGTATCGGGAAGTATGAGCCGGCACCTAATGGAAGCACCGAAATAAGCATATCAGCGCTTCAAAATACCGCAATATAATTAAACATAATTCTGATTCCAACACTTTAAAGTGCCAAAAATACGCATGTATTTCGTAATGGTGACGCTTTAAAGCAATGAAATATGATTTATATTTTCATGTTAACATCACGTTAAAGCGCCAAAATGTGTTTTTTTAAAGAAAAAAATCAATTTTCTTTTTGTTTACACCATTCATTAATGAGAACTCTGACCTGTTACACTTTCATCCCATCTAAGAAATATGTAACCTCGTATCATTAAAAGTTAACAACTCTTCTAAGATTTTCTAGCTCGGAAACTTTAGCAATTCAAGCTAACTAACATGACTTGATTACAATACTTTGATAACATAATCATATTTCAATCCATACTTTGATGACAACATAAGCACAGTCCAGTCTATTCCAGTACTTTACACATATTTGAATTCAATTCTTTAACAAATAACCAAGGAACACCCAAATTTTGCATTCAATGCTTGACCAAAAAAAATCTTAAGCAATCAAGGTATATCCAAATTGCATCTCAAGGCATTTTATATCTCAGCATGTTTTTAATTCTTGCAAAAGTAACCTTTTAAAAAGTGAGATATAACCATCATAAAAAATGGAAGTTCATGGTATGAGATCAAAAAACGAACAACGAAGTTGAAGTTAGAATTATTTGGAATACAAAACTTCAACAAATTAAGCATTCAACATGAAAAGGTACAGTTTAGCAACAACTCTAATATCATCTTTTTAATAAGTACTAACAACTCTTATATCTTAAGGTTTCCAGGATCAGTATCCACCCAGAATGAAAACTGAGGAGAAAAAGAAGATGAGCATATGACACCATGACGGAAAATACTTACTTCCATGTAAAAAAAAAGTATCATGATTGGCATTAAATGAGAGCTTAAAAGTCATCACAGACTCGCAATGCAACTAATTTTCCATATACCATTGCAAGAATGAGAACCAACGTTAATTATATGAGCTGACAACATAAACCAATATATCTAACACATATCTAGCATCAACATAAATAAATGTGTAATAACATAGATAGCTCAAGCATGTAAAATAAGTGAAACCATACACATGAAAATCAAAAGAGAAAATTTAATCATTAAACTTAATTGAACAACAATTATTAACTTTGAACTGCTCTACATGAATAAAAAAACAAAGATGATCAATTAAAGGCGAATAAGATCATTATAAATTTTCTAGATCCAGGTGAGAGTTTGTTGTTCTGAGGTTCAACTTTCTGAGTGTCAATTTTAGGCTCTCCTTTCACCACACATTTCCACCACTCCATTTGGTCATGCTTTGTCAAGAGAATTGATTACGCTCAAACTAACACGCGGTTATTATGTATAGCTCAGGTGTCGATCCCACGAGGAAAAACAAACTACAAGGGAAAGTGTAAACTTTAATACAAAACGATAAAATCCAAATGAGAGAATCTGAGTTTTGATAATGAAATAATGTGAAAGAGTTGTGTAAATATAATGAAGAATATAATAGGGAAATAATGAGGTTCTGGGAATCCTTCCTAAGTTCGTTGCCTTATTCCAATCTCGATTCAATTGTTTTTATCTCGATTGCGAGTTTTGCATCCCAAACAAGCAATCGGTAAATATTCAATCACAGCACATTAACATTCCAATGTAATTGCTACAAATCACTCATTGATTGCGATTCAAGCACACATGACCTACCTTATAGATTTCTCAAGAAACGACAATATATTTCAATAAAAATATCGCAGTAATGGACAAACCTAAAAGATAAATCTACCAGAATTAATCACATCCAAACAACTTGACATAAGAAGAGCTTGAATAGACATATATGGAGGAGAAGGATGTAATAACCGGATTAAGAGAAATTCTTAGAGAAGAAGAACATAAAGTACAGCTATCACATGAACCTAAATTCTTCTTGTTTAATCAAAGAGTAAATCATAACAATGTTTAACAATAAATCTTTACAACTGAACCAAGAATGGAAATAAGAACAACTGCACCTAGGGATTCATCCCTTTGCCTTGCTTGGAGATTAGTTGGCAATAGGGCTCATGCTTGAACACCGTAATGGAGAAGAATGTCGCCGCTTTCTTGAGTTTTCCCTGCCTCTCCATTGCCTCGACTGCAAACCCTTAATGATCTATATATAGCTAATAAGGTTTTAGGGGTATTTTGGGCTCAAAAATTTCATTAAAACACCCTAATTAGGTTTGAAGCAGAGCAGGGGACCGCGTGTGCACCGCACCTCAGCCTTTCCAGGCCGCAATGCACAGCTTTGGTCCAAGAATATAGTCATGCTAGAGGCCACAGCCCAACCTTTCCAGATTGTGGCGCACACTGCCAAGCCGCGGCGCACACTGATCCAAGCCGAAGCGCACACTGGTGGTCTTCTTACTCAATTGTTCATGGTTCTGGAGGTCGCGGCTTAGCTGGTCCAGGCCGCGGTGCACAATCTTAGTTCTCTTCATTTTGTCCTTCCGCAATCATGCCTTCACTCTAGTATGCATCGAATCATCGTGCTTTAAGCAACGATAGCTTTTCCATCTTTTTTGAACCCAAAACACCTGAAAATTTACCGAAATATATCAATGATCCAAGAATGACACTTTAGAATTGTTAAAGTATAAATGTGTAATTGAACCCTAGATCAACTCTAAAATGCTAACAAATAAGTACTGTTAAGATGCTTTATATGACTCTCATCATAACCCCCAACTAGCTTATTGCTAGTCCCTAGCAATTCAAGCGAAAACAAGACAATATGAAATTAATCTTATAGTAGAAATCAAATAAAAGTTAAAGCAATGTTAGCATTAATCCAAGATTAATTCAACTTTTTGCCTCAAAAATCGCACATAACACATAGCACATAGAATCATTAAATATCACTCAAGTCCAAAAATAATCCAAACATCAATCTTAAAATCGATATCGACTCTTAACATCCATCTTACCACAAATCATTAATCCAAATACACGGATGATTTTGTGCACAACATTTATGAATACAAGTCTTGGCCTCTAAAAACATATTAGATTGCGTGACATCTATCACAAATCAAACTTCATAGGCTCATTTTTCAAATAACTCTCCACTATTGTAGAAAAATCACACTACATCGGATCAATAGGTCTTTAATAAGCTTGTAACGTTAGGCTAAGGTAAAGGTCAAGAAAGAACGGGAAGGATTATACAAGTAAAAGAACTCAGTCTCTTAAGTTAAACACAACCACTTTAAGCACTAGATAACCTTACTTCAACACCCAACTCATTCAACCATTTTTCGAGCATTTCTCTCAATAAATCACCACTTTTTTTCTTCTTTCTTTGCCATAATTCACTTTTTTTTTTTGGTCACATAACCATTCACCTCATTTTTCATTCTTTTTTTACTCATTTCCACAACCCACAATTTATCTCCTTTAATGTACTTGGGTTATGGTAGTAATATATATTTTTTCCATATTTCCATCCTTACTCCTTTTAAGTGCTTCTCAACAAATGTGTATAACTAAGTTCTCTTAAAAGAAAGGTAAGGATAAAATATTTTTAGGCTTATAAAGGTAAGTAAATGGGTTATCGAAAGAAACAAGGCTCAAATTCTTTTTCAAGAAAAAGGCTCAAACATGTGACTAGCGATAAATATAGTAAGGATAAGCTTGAAAGGCTCAAACGGTCCAAAAATGACCTACATCATATCCTAAGTAGTGTGCATTCTAGGATTTTGCCTAAAGTGATTATCAAATAAGTTCTAGAGCTTGTTGAGACCGCAAAAATATTCATAAAACAATCGCACATAAAACTTCTCTAAATGTTTTAGGCTAATCATGCAATCGCAAACCAAAGTGTCAAACCAATTGAAGATTGACACTTAATTTATTCTCAAACAGAAGCAAGATTTAACTTCTTCTAAATGTTATATGCTATCTCAATTAAGCTCATATAATAGGGAAATAATGAGGTTCTGGGAATCCTTCCTAAGTTCGTTACCTTATTCCAATCTCGATACAATTGTTTTTATCTCGATTACGAGTTTCACATCCCAAACAAGCAATCGGTAAATATTAAATCACAGCATATTAACACTCCAATGTAATTGCTTAAATCACTCATTGATTTCAATTCAAGCACACATGACCTATCTTATAGATTTATCAAGAAATGACAATATATTTCAATAACAATATCGCAGTAATGGACAAACCTAAAAGATAAATCTACTGGAATCAATAACATCCAAACAACTTGACATAAGAAGAGCTTGACCAGACTTATATGGAGGATAAAGATGCAATCACCGGATTAAGAGAAATTCTTAGAGAAGAAGAACATAAATTGCAGCTGTCACATGAACCTAAATTCTTCTTGTTTAATCAAAGAGTAAATCAGAACAATGTTTAACAATAAATCCTTACAACTGAACCAAGAATGGAAATAAGAACAACTACACCTAGGGATTCATCCCTTTGCCGTGCTTGGAGATTAGTTGGCCATGGGGCTCATGCTTGAACACTGTAATGGAGAAGAATGTCGCCGCTTTCTTAAGTTTTCCTTGCCTCTCCGTTGCCCCGGCTGAAAACCCTTAATGATCTATATATAGCTCATAAGGTTTTAGGGGTATTTTGGGCCCAAAAATGTCATTAAAACGCCCTAATTAGGTCTGAAGCGGAGCAGGGGAGAGCGTGCACGCCGAACCTCAGCCTTGCCAGGCTGCAGCGCACAGCTTTGGCCCAAGAATGTAGTCATGCTGGAGGCCACGACGCACACTGCCAGGCCTCAATGCACACTGATCCAAGCCACGGCGCACACTGGTGGTCATCTTACTCAATTGTTCATGGTTCTGGAGGCTGCAGCTCAGCTGGTCTAGGCCGCAGCACACAACCTTGGTTCTCTTCATTTTGTCCTTCCGCAATCATGCCTTCCCTCCAATATGCATTGAATCATCGTGCTTTAAGCAACGATAGCTTTTCCATCTCTTTTGAACCCAAAACACCTGAAAATGCACCGAAATAGATCAATGATCCAAGAATGACACTTTAGAATTGTTAAGGTATAAATGTGTAATTGAACCCTAGATCAACCCTAAAATGCTAACAAAAAGTACTGTTAAGATGTATCTTATGACTCTCATCAAAAATAGAGACTGAACTTTGGTCTTCTATAAAAAGTACATGATTTTTTATAAGTAAAAAGTACAGGATTATGTATATGTAATATATTACCAAAGTTTTTTACTCGTGACTCTTTCAAAATGAAAGACAAGTATGATCTTCAAATATCTTCCAAAACTTCTCAAATACTTATAACAATAATGTTCTTAACCTTCTAAGCATAAATCACCATCATTATCAACTTCTAGGATACAGTAAGTTAGAAACAACATCGTCAGTCTTGCTACCAGGACTGTGATGCATACCCAATGGCATGTATATCAGTAACTTCCATAATTAATTACGACACAGAATACTAAAATTAACAAATGAGATTCCAGGAATAGTTAGTGTCCATAATTAACTAAGATGCAGAGTATAGCTTATTCAAAATTACTTTAGTTATACTCAAGAAAGATTTTCAAAATTAGTTTATTTAGACAGTGGACACAAGCCCGGTTTTGTACTACATCAGCAATGTTTCTCACTGGTATTTAATTTTTCCAAAATCAACGAGGCCACAAAACAATTGAAGTATATTCATGACCATGAATGGCTAAGACAAATACTTGTAAGTAGAAGAAATAACTCCAACCTTGTGGCAACATTCAAGTTTAAGCATTAAGTGCAATATAGAAAACAAAGCAAGTCTAAGCATACTTCAAGTACATATATCTCTAGAAACCAATTATCAATGGGCAAGGACTCTATTCATAGAATTATTTTTCCCAAAATGGGATGCAAAGTATTTTGTTTTTGTCCCCAGGCAAGGCGAATGCAAGTTCTCAAGTTGACAAAATTTCTATATGATGTTAAACTTCATATTCCCCACAAATGCTTCTCGGCGCAACATTCAACTATGAATTCGCATATATTTATAAATTTATTAATGATCATCTTCAAGGTTCGACATCAAACTATGATTTTGATAGCTTATTCCTCATTCAAACTTCAGTCATCAGATCTCTTATTGGTTAGGTTAATTACGTACAAATTATTTTCTAATTTGCTTCTTCAAACTCATATCAAGAGAATAATCTAAGGCACCAATGCATGAAATTAAGTTTTTAGGTCCAGCACTAATAAATAATTTTGAATTTATATTTATCTTTTCAAGCCTTAAATATTTAGGAAGAGGCTGTGGAGCAACTCTCATCAAATAGACAATTATTTTTACCTTAACTAAAACCTCATACACGAGGAAGCATAAATACAACGCAAAACCCATAATTCTGCATTAACTATTGTGATATGTACAGTGATTACCATTTGCGTGCACTCAAAATAAAGAACATATTTTATACAGTTAAAACAAAGACCTATGGTCAATGAAGTGAAAGAGACAAACCCAAGAAAATTAACCCCAATCTGATTGCAACTGTTTAAATTGGGTTCATTTTACACAATATAATTTATTTCCATAAATCATGAGACACATTAATCAAAATTCCAGTTTCTTCTCTTTTTTAACCTTCTTAATTTACAATTTATCTAGTCTCATCTAAGAATTTTCTCATCAATCAAGCAACAAAATCTACATGGGAGAGGACAAACAAAGGAAATTTAAACTTGGGATTTGAAACTAAACAGACTTATCAAAAAGCAACTAAAAACGAAACCTCACAGGGTGCACTTTACCAACTAAGCAGCATATATATGAATATAAAATCCTAAATTCGCCACCAATATACAACCCCAAATTCGCCATTTCCACTTCCCTTCAATTCTCCCCCAATTTCGCCACATAGCCAAACAAATCAAACAATAATATAACGAAACCATACAAACTAAAAACATGAAGTGATAAAGAGAGTAGAAGCTTAGAACTTGTCAACGAAGCTGTTCAGATTGGAGAGCGTGTGCAACTTGAACAAGCGATGGCTCTGATCACTTGTGTGTGAGACCGAGAGAAAGTCAGTGAGAGAGAGATAGAGAAAATTAGAGAACACAAACACATATTGGGAGAGAGCTTAGATGAAGAAGATTTTGGAGACTGTGCGTCAAGAGTGTGTAGTTTCACTTATTTCAATTTTTACTTAAGTGCGGTAGTTACCTTGTTATTTTACTCCTAGTTCAATGCTTAAAAGACCGATATATGATCTATAGAGACACTCAGTTTTTGCACTTACAAGCGTGGATGTGAACCACAGTGGCTGTTGGAAAATCACTTTTGCAAGAATCCCAGGTTGTGATCTTTCCAAACCTCCAAATCCAAAATAATTTTTACTAAAACAAGAATCAAACCATAAAAGGGAAAACATAAGCAATTTGTTATCGAGGATCGGCAATTTTTCTATGTCCCGTGAGCTCCTCCGAGCTCTCTGCACTAAATTAATGGAGTTCTTACAATTAAAGTAATATTCCTTCAAGAACCATGTGTTCTTGAAGAATAAGTGAAGAGAAAAGAAAGAGATAAGAACTAAGTGTTTCCCTAGAATTTTCCCCAAGAAAATTCTAATTACAAAGCCTTATAACCCCAATCTCTCTTGCACTATCTCACTAGAAAACCCTACGAAGATTTAAGAGTCTTTCTCTCTATACAACCATCCAATCTTGGAATGAGTCTCTCTTGTTGTTGTGTGTCTTTGAACTCTCACACTTGTGTCTTTTTGGTGTTGTATGTTATTCCTCCTAGTTGACCCTTTATATAGAGCAACAACTTCTTTAACCAATCTTAAAGTCAATCTCAACCCTTAGATCTTGAGAACAAACAATCATGTTCCTCCAAAAGGTCTAAGTAATTCTGTGCTTTTTAACCAAGTTCCACGCACCATCTCAAAGTGCTAAAAATAAGGTGTTAGGTGTGCCTTGCGCCGCGGCTGAGAACAGGGCAGGCCGCGGTGCATAACAGGGGAGAACACCTCTACCTGCTGGAGGCCACGGTGCCCAAGGGCTTGGCCATAGTGCACACCTAAGGGAGGTCTTCTTCCACTTGCTGGAGGCCGTAGCGCACACCACCTATGCTGTGGCGCCAACCTGCACCTGATGCTGCAATCTCCATCCTTTAATTCTTAGACAAATTCCCAACAAACTCTACCTTTTTCTAAACAATTAAACCTGAACCCATTGTGCAGAGAACTCATGATCCAAACTCAACATGAGTCACCAAATCATCCGACTCCAATCCTAAGAAGTCCAACTTATCCCAGTCTTCCAACTTATACAACATCCATTTAAGTTGAAGAAGTATGAGGTAATCGATCTTCTCTTATCTCGGTCTACTCCATAGTCTGAATCAGCATAACCTTCTAACCAGATGGACTTACCTCTCTTCTCGTAAACAAGCCTCACATATGAGTTTCCCTTTAAATACCTCAGCAACCACTTCATCCTAAGCCAATGCTCCTTTCCGGGATTACTCATAAACCTGCTGAGAACACTAATTGTATGAGCAATGTCAGGTCTAGTGTTTACCATGGTAAACATGACTGATACAACTGCACTAGAGTAAGGGACCTTTTCCATTTCCTTTTTCTCCGCATTCGATCTCGGACATTAATTGCTGTAGAACTTGAAATAACCAACAAAGAGAATCTTTACTGATTTACTATATTCCATAGAAAACTTAGATATCATCTTTTCTATGTAGGAATACTGAGAAACCTTCAACCTGTTTTTCTTCCTTTCTCGGATTATACTCATCCCAAGGATCTTTTGTGCATGACCACCATCTCAAACTCCAAACTGAGTTAAGACTTCAACTTTTCTATCCTCTACCTACTGTTACCAACCAATAGTATATCGTCAACATAGATGAGGATAATCACCATTTTCTCCACCTTGTGACCTTTATAGTACAAGCATGAATCACAGTAGCTCCTCATGAAACCCAAGCTAGTTATAAAGGAATCGAACCTCTTATTCCATTGCCAAAGTGATTGCTTCAGGCCATAGAGAGATTTATTCAATTGGCACACCAAATCAACTTGCCTTCCTTCCTCAAAGCCTTCGGGTTACCTCATGTAGATGGTCTCATTAAGCTCTCCATGTAAGAACACTGTCTTCACATCCATTTGCTAGATCTCCCAATTAAATTGGACCACCATAGCTAACACTATCTTTATCGTCTTGTATTTCATAACCGGTGAGAACATTTCCGTGAAATCTATGCTTTCTCTTTGTGTGAACCTGACGCCGGGCAGAATAGCAATTATTCTGCAAGCTAGTTTTCAACAGATAATTCACAATGAAGGAAATAACATAAGAGAAAAAAAAAACCCTAAAAACAGAGGAACAACTCTGATTTTATTCAAAATTATACAAATCAATAATAATGTTTACTAAACCCTAAAACCTTATTTATAAGGTCAAGCTAAAATAGGAAAATTAAATTAAGGCTGAATTTAAAGTAATTGCAAATAAAATAAAAAGTTTCCTAAAAACTGAAAACTGCCAAATTGAGGGCCTAAATGTCGTTTTTTGGCTTAAAAATAATGACGCTTAAGATTTTAAGTTTTGCCTGGAAGCCTGTTTCCAATCAGACTAGGGTCTTCGGGGCCCGATCTAAGCCCGTGGCCCATTCTAAGTAGTCTACCTGCCAGTTTTGCGCTGATCTGCCAACTCTAGGTACCTCAATGTCAACAACGTGCTATCTGATAACTCTGCATCATCTGACTCAGATCCTCCTGCATTAGAACCCCTTCACCACCAGCCTAGCCTTATACCAGACTTTATCCCTTGGAGTGTTCCCTTCTTTGATCTTGTAAATCCACTTACAATCCATAACTCTCTATTTTTCTGGTTTGGGCACAAATTCCCAAGAGTTGTTCTTCCTCAAAGAATGCATTTCCTCCTCCATAGCTAGCTTCCATCTTGACAAATCCTTACATTCCATGGCATCAATGTAAGTTTCTGGTTCACTCCCTCCTTCTGAATAAGGTGCTGCTACAATAGCATCCGCAAAACCATATCTCAAAGGTGATCTTACCAGCCTCTTTTCTCGATCCCTTGTGAGATGATAATTATTCTGATTTGCTGCATCATCCCCTTCTAGTTCAGCCTCCTCTTCAATGTCTTGAGCCTGGCCTTCATCAATGGGCTCTGCCTGGTCTAAACCCTCTTGCCTTCCTTGCTCTACCTGAACTGAATTTTCTTTGATGCTATGCTCCACATAAACCAGGCTGGTTTGCCCACTATCCTGTAGGGTTAGTTTTCTCCAAATAGGGAAATAAATGCTCATTAAAAATGACATCCCTACTTATTATGAGTTTAGTTCCTTTTGGCTTTAAGGACCACAACCTATACCCCTTAACCCCTTTACCATATCCTAGAAATACACACTTTCTAGACCTTGGGCTAAGTTTATCATCCTTTTGATGTGCAAATGCAACACATCCAAAAGTCCTAAGGTTGCTTAACTCAGGGAGTTTACCACTCCACATCTCCTCGGGAGTCTTAAGATCCAAAGCTCTAGAGGGTGATCTATTAACCAAATACACAACAGTAGACACAGCTTCCCCCAAAAAACATTTGGGTAACCAGGAACCAATAATCATGCACCTAACCTTTTCCATAAGGGTTCTATTCATCCTCTCAGCAACTCCATTTTGCTGAGGGGTTTTCATGACTGTTCTATGTCTTAGAATCCCATTTAATTCACAAAATTTGTTAAAATCCTGATTGCAAAATTCTAAGCCATTATCATTTCTCAAAACCTTAACTACCTTACCTGTTTGAGTTTCCAACAACTTTTTCAAAGCATCTGATTTATTTTTAAATAAATAAACCCAAACCTTTCTTGAATAATCATCAATTAAAGAAAGAAAGTAAAGATTACCTCCTTGTGTTGGTGTTCTTGCTAGTCCCCAAGATCGGCTTGAATGTAGTCAAGAATACCCTTTGATTTGTGTACTCCGGTGTTGAAGCTGACCCGATGTTGCTTCCTAAGAACGCAACTCTCGCAAAAATCAAGTTTCTCTACCTTGTCACCGTCAAGTAAACCATTCTTGCTGAGAACTTGCAGCCCCTTTTCGATCATATATCCCAAGCGATTATGCCAAAGAACCACCTTATCCATCTCAGCCATCAAGTTTGCTGCTTGATCCTTGATGTCCATGTCTCCAATCATCTCATAGAGACCATCCTTTATTGCTGCTTTGATCACTATCAAAGATCCCTTGGTTACCTTGATCTTTCCTCCCTCTGCTTTGTATGTGTACCCCATGAAATCTAGCTGCCCCAATGAGATCAAATTTCTTCTGAAATCCGAAAAATATCTCACATTCCACAGCAGCCTTGTGACTCCATCAAACATCTTCAATTGGATGTCTCATATGCCCCTCACTTGGCAAGAAGTATTGTTCCTTAAGGAACAACTCATCTAGTTTCTTCCAAATGACAGCTGGATCTTTCGAATCTCCACATTCCCTTGTCACACTATCCAACATATGCATAAAAATGGTGCTATATGCTATCTTCTTCATCTCATTCCACTGGAGCTCCGTGATACTTGCTGAAAAATCGTCATCTTCTCCTATAGCCAAGTCCACCTTTTGTTGCATAAGAACTGCATTAATTTTCTGCTTCCAAAGGGCAAAGTCTCTCTTTCCATCAAACTTTTCAACAATGAAGTTTGAACCCATCTTGCATAAAAAAAAACCCAAGATTTATGCAGCACTTATAATTGCTTTCCAAGCCTCTTCTCTCCAACTTCTAAACTTCAAGAACCTGATCAAATCTTGATCCCAACACAGTTCTTGAACCTCAAGAACCTAATTGAATCTTGATCCCAACACCGTTCTTGAATCACCCAAGAAGTTTCTTTTTATTCTTGGAGTCTTGCTCTGATACCGCCGTTCTAGCTCTGATACCACTGTTGGAAAATCACCTTTGCAAGAATCCCAGATTGTGATCTTTTCAAACCTCCAAATCCAGAATAATATGTACTAAAACAAGAATCAAACCATAAATGAGAAAACACAAGCAATTTGTTATTGAGGTTCGACAATTTGCCTACGTCCCCGTGAGCTCCTCCGAGCTCTCTACACTAAATCAATGGAGTTCTTACAATTACAGCAACACCCCTTCAAGAACCATGTGTTCTTAAAGAATGAGAGAATAGAAAAGAAAGAGATAAGAACTAAGTGTTTCCCTGGAATTTTCCCCAAGAAAATTCCAATTACAAAGCCCTACAACCCCAATCTCTCTTGTACTATCTCACTAGAAAAACCTATGAAGATTTGAGAGTTTTTCTCTCTAAATAACCAGCCAATCTTGGAATGAGTCTCTCTTGTTGTTGTGTGTCTTTGCACTCTCACACTTGTATCTTTTTGGTGTTGAATGTTATTGCTCCTAGATGACCCTTTATATAGAGCAACAACTTCTTTTACCAATTTTGAAGTCAATCTCAACCCTTAGATCTTGAGAACCAAACAATTATGGCCCTCCAAGGGGTCTAAGTAATCCTATGCATTTTAACGAAGTTCCACGCACCATCTCAAAGTGCTGAAAATAAGGTGTCAGGTGTGCCTTGCGCCGCGGCACACAATAGGGGAGAACACCTCCACCTGCTCGAGGCTGCGGTGCCCAAGGGCTGGGCCGCGGCGCACACCTGGGGGAGATCTTCCTCCACTTGCTGGAGGCTGTGGTGCACATCATCTGTGTTGCAGCGCCAACCTGTACCTAATGTTGCAATCTCTATCCTTTAATTCTTAGACAAATTCCCAACGGTTGGGCCTATAAGCGCCACTATACATCATAGTGGCGCATAAGTCAAACTCCGAGAGTCCCTATTTTGGCAATTACAGGAGCGGATATATGAATCATAGTGGCGGTTTAAAACACCAATATATGTTACAAAGTGCCGCTTACACCAAGCACTGACTCACTGTCAAATTTACATACATATTGTGGAGTTTCACGAAAGCGTTGGCAGGTGAAAATTCTCTTGTAGTGACAAACGCATCCCTTATCTTTATCCATACCAAAAGAAATAAGGAATCATTTTTTTATGTTATAAAGTATAAACTCTTCACTTGTTTCCCTTAAAAACAAATTCTTTTTCTTCAAGAAAAACATAGCTTCATGTCCTAAAATTCTTGATGTCTTCAATACACGTTCCAAAGTATCGAAGAAAAAAAACAAGTTCAAGAGTATTGAGTATTGGATACGTATCCATAATATGTGTGTGTGTGTATATAACACACACATATATTTGTATCGGGTATAAACTAAAAGACGCAGCATCAAGTTGGGATATTGATTTTTCTTTATTTTTTTAATATTTCAAGCATATAAATTTGTTAAATTAAGAAAAATCAATTATTGATTTTCAAGCATTATTTATTAGAAAGCTAAGAAATAAAACAAAAAATTTATGGGTACAAATTAATTAGAGACTATTATATTTAATTTATGAGACCGTTGATAGAATAGCAAAACAATAGGGGATATATATGCGTGAATAAAAAAAGTGAATCCCACATATGGTGAGAGGATCTAATCTAGTATTACTCTGGATTTCATATACATTTAATAAGTATCCAACAAATATCTTGAGTACCAAAACATTCTATAACCTATCTTGGGTATGGATCCTTTTCGGAAGTATATATGCTCCTTAGTACTTCATTTTTTAATCTGAAAGAAATTTTTGCAATAATCTACCCTTGGTAAGCCTTGAAGCAAGCTTTAGAACCAGATTTAAAAACCTTTGTTTCAAATTAATGTTGAGTTTCTAATGCAAAAGCAACAGTGACGGTCACCAATGTAACTCACAGCTTATATGCAAAAGACTTTTCTTCACAATACCGCCATCCCTTTTAAGAGAAGGATGTAGGGATAGAACAACTTAATTTGCATTTTTGATCTGTTACCGATCTCCCTAATACTATTGCTTTTGACCATGTAGACAAGTTGTTTGAAGGAAATAAGTTTCCATACGAAAAAAGTGGTTGTGGTGAAATTTGGCGTATTGCCACTATACCCAAGAAGCCCCATTGTCAAAAGATAATTTAATTGAAGAACTAATCGTGCAAAAAAAAAAAAAAAGATATTTACGAACATTAAACTTTATTTAAGGATTTTTTATTTATGAAAATTTTAATATATTTTTTATTCCGATTATTTTACCAGGAACTATGTTTAAAAATTAATATGTAGGTTTAAACTTAGCTTTAGAAAGTATTTTGCATAGTTTTATCTACTTTGGACCCTTCTTTAAAAACTAGGTTAACCAACTGAGACTTTGCAAGTATTCCTAAACATTCCCACTAAGGAAGGCCTCAACTTCAAGACAATGGTACCTGGTTGGGCCAGAATATGGAACTTCAATGGCAGTATGTACGTACGCGTGTATGTGCCTGAAGCTGTAACACACTTATATCATTACATGAACAACATTAAGCAAACAAAATGGTTATTTTTATAGAACTATTCATTTCTACTCATATTCTTTGGTAATCCTAGTCTAAGTGTAGCATGTGTCAAACACCATTTATTAAGATGTGCATGGCAATGGTGATGTTGCAGTGTTGTTTATATTATAATCTATTTCTTCATTAGATAAAGATTACCTAATAAGCTTTTTTATATGTTAAGCTTTAGGATTTAATTCACATTTTAACAGTAACTTGAAAACTTTCTGTGGAAGTTCTACTTCTCCTTTTTTTTTTTTTTTCTTTTTTTGGTTGAAGAAATTAAGGCTGTTGAGAACAGTTTATTTGAGTATTGTACTGATTTAACAATTTTATAAGGTCATTCAAACCTCAGTAAGATTAGTACTGCTTTATATTTGTATGGGTTAGACGAACTCTATTTTATTTGTTTATTGTATTAATTGCCAAAGAAGAAATTTCCCTTTGTCATTTGCCCACAACTCTTTTGCCTTTTCCCTTAATTTCTATAATTGACTAAGAACTTGTTTGTTTTAGAATGTATTTGTGTATAAAATTAGCTCGAAAAGCTTAGATGAAGTTTCAAGTATCAATTTTTCAATTTTAAGAAATCATTCAAACTTCGTTAACTTGTGAATTTAAAATATCATCTTTATAAAATATAATTCAAATTCAAAAATATCTTCTCTTTCACGTAAGAGTAGTCTTTCCTCCCCTTATTGCTCTTTACAACTCAGGAGAGAAGTGAAGCGAAGTTAAAATATTAAATTATACAAAAGATATACTATATTCTTGAAGGATCCAATGGATCCATATCGGTATGCACACTATATTCTCATAGGCTCAGATGCATAGGATGATATCTAATAGTTCAGGAGATGTGATCTTCTATTTTAAGATCCTACAGTTCTTACCATTCCTGTAGAGGTTCTTCAAATAACCCAAATCAATTTGTGAGTTGTTGAGTTTTGCAGTCCATTTTAAATGTTAATTAAGTTACTCAAGTAAACAAAGCATTTCAGCACAATGCTTTAAATTCCTAATTAAAGCAAGCACCATCAAGTCCTTTTACACCATTTTAACGCATTTTCTAGCATTAGATCATCCAAAAACAAGTTCCAATATCATAGGATGTTACATGACACTATGGAAATAATTGGAAGGATTATCCAAAATCAATCTTTCTGGAACGGCACAATGAAAAATATTTCCAATAGAAAAAATTAACAACTATAGAAATTACATCTTTTTCGGTAATCAAAACTGCATTACAAGAAAAATATTTCTACTTTAGTTGAAGCTCTCGAAAATGCCGATACTTTCTCACTAATATTGGTCTTCTCCCCATCAATAATTTCAATAGGCTTTTCTAAGCCTCACTGTCCAACATCAACAGAAGCTGAGAGAGTCATCTTAACTAACTCTTTTACATTCTCAAGCAAAAATTTCACAAGGCTTAGCTCACATTCCTATCCAACAAAGCCTCTAATAGAAACTTCGGTGAGGGTGTTTAGTATCCCAACGGTGGCAAGATTTTCTAAGTTTCATTCAAAGTCGAACACATCTGGAGGCCCGTCTACACATTTCCATATAGTTAGAAAAGAAAAACATAAGCTTCCCATATATAGCAGTTAATAATTTGGTGTACTATAAACAAAATAAAAGATAATTGTGCTTGAAACAAGGGAACTTATGAGGATTTTAATGAACATATTACGTATTAACGGCATTCTACTGAGGAGGATTATTATCTTCTGGACTTGTTCTTTAGCTGACCAAATAAACAGTTCTATATCTGACAGGTTGTCAAATCAAACGACATTCACGTACGATCACGAGCATTAGAAAATAGAAAGTCTGCCAGCAATGCATAACATGAGAAAACATTTTTCCAGAAACCAGGATACAAAATGGAAACGATGCATATAAACCAATAGAGAATAAGCATACCTCAATGAACCATTCATCTATAAGTAATTTGATCACAGTGCAAAGTCTCCTAAGCACCTTAAATGCACCGTGACTAAGCTCATTTTAACTCCTATCTTTTGGGTACAGTTCTTCCTTACTCCTATCTTCTGGGTATACTTCTTGGAAGAGAATAAATGTCCTATAGATAGAGGATCATTTCCTAAATTTATAGTCCTGCACAAGGTTACCTGTGAATCCAAGTAACTCAAGAATTGGGGGTACCGAGATTGATCTCACATTCACTGAGCCCATCACATTTGTGGATAATCAGTCTTCAGTTTAAGAGCTGAAACATCTAGAATCTTCGGTGAAGATAGATCGCATTTGTAAAGAAGCAAATACTTCAGCACCAGATAACTTAACAAAAAATTCTGCGTCAATATGAGATCAGTCAAAATGACACAGAAAAATTTTTAGATTAGGAAGAGCTATGGATGTGACTTTGAGAACATGGTTGACCAGCTACAAGGTCAATTTTGTTAATGATTTTGAAGCAAAGAGGCAACATGAAAGCCTTTCTAGTTCAACAAGCATTTCTATAAGGGTGAGGTCCCAAACATTGTGCTACCCAGCAAAAGTGATCCATTTAGTTTCCACACCAGAGTAAGCCTTGTTTCCTTCCAAGGTTGCAGATTAGAGGTTTCTATATCTGAATCATCGTGAGGTGAAAGAGTCTGGTCAATGAATTCCACAAAACGATCTTGCTTCCTTCAACAGCAGAATTGTCTGTAATCAAATGTCAGATTGAGGAGAGACCAAGTGGATATCCATTTTCTGGACAAAATGCAGGTTCTATCATGTCTTGGATAGAAATCATAGAGAGAATATGTCTGCGAAGATCTTCAGGTAAAATGCTTAACAGGTTCTGCCCTGATGCTTCGATTCAAAGTAGATGACTGCTTCATCTGCTTTCTCTTCATTTGCATTTGTAGGAGAATTGGACCAATAGTTCTCCTCCTATGCCCCAGCAAACCTAAGACAAAGACGCATTAGCAGCACGAAGTGATTAGTTATATCATATGAATTTGATGAAACAGAGCATATGTTTCACATCCAAATAACATACACAGGAACATTAATTGTGTACCATTTGTAAGAGAATATTATATACGTATAGAATACATGCACAATCATGTCTACGTACAAAAATCACTAGACAAAACATTGAAATATCTTATTAAATAAAATATGGAGTACTCATAACCAAATATCTTCTATCACACTTGAACCTACAATGTATATCCCTACATCGAGGATACAAATCATGCCCTACCAGAAAAACAAAAAGCATGCCAACCCCTCTAGCTAGGTTCCAATCTAACATCTATCAACATCACACTTGCACCATAATGGAAAAATCAAGAATTCCTGCCAGCACGATAAGAGAAAGCACCAAATCAAATAGAACTAGAGCAGATTATTTGACAGTTTAGATTCTTAAAATCCATTTAATTGAGAATGAATTTCTGTAGGTGTTATAAATAATATATTTGGCAAGATTATCCAACGAAAATGTAAAAAGAAATTGTCAGTCACAATCAGGCTGGACCCTCGATGATCATGATCAACTCCAATGTTCTTAAATCAAATACTATTGTAGCACCAATGGTCCATCCATAGGAAAAATCAACTCTTCTATGTAGCACATAATTTGCTAAGTCCACATGAGCAGGAAAGAAGCTGATCAACTTACTAAATTTACTATATGAAGGGGTACATAGACACCACACAAGTTTCTATGGTCAAATGTTTCTAGGAAAAATTATACTAAATTTACTATAACTTGCTATGCTTTTTGTTCTTCTCCTCTCTCTAAAACCCAACACTACATGGATAATAACTAACAATTTATCAAAATAGTAATAATTATGAAAATAGTTTGTTAGACATTTAATATGTAAAGAGCACATCCTTTCCATTTTGGAACACTATTTTCATGTATGATCGAATCAAGGCTTTCAACAAACAAAATGAAAAGTGTGTCTAAGAACAAAGCAACAGGCCAAAAATGAGCCTTGCAAAATTTTAAATGACATAATTTCAAGAGATCCTTAATATGATCCTCAACACATGCAAAGAACAAACACAAGACAAAAATGAGCACATGGTACAAGTTAATGCATGTAGGACAACCTTGTGTTGAAATTCATAGAATAGTGAAAGAATAAAAGGAAGAAATGATGTTTTCACATTGCGAGAAACTTAAAAGACCATATGTGAAACTAAAAATGAGTGGCAGGTCTTAACCAAGCTAGTAAGAGATGATAATGACAAATAAGGTGGATAACAGTAATAACAATACGATATCAGCATATAAAAAATGTCATAGAAATATTAAGAATTGGATCCTTATAGTCTGCCAAACCCCACAAAAATTATGCTAAATTTCAATCATTATGTGTTATCATATTGTGACTTGTTTTCTGTACGCCTAGGAATGTCTTAACCATCACTTCAAAAATTCATTATATATTCATGACTTCTTCATAGAACAATATAAAATAATACTAAAATTCAACAAAGAAAGTATAAATTTTAGTAAAGATTAATATTGAAGAATTACATACACACTCTATCAAAACATTTACTTGAGAAATAAACAAACACCATAATAGAAGGGAAAAATTATTAATTAGCACCACAAATTGATGTGCAAAAGCCCATGTTAGCAAGAAAGTAAAGAAACAAAATTCATGGAAAGTGCCCTTATTCTATTAATTAGCAAATGTTTCTCAAACACGAATAAATAGAAAGCCATGAATGCAGATGGAAGAAACAATGGCATACCATTTCAAGGGCAATCCCTTGTACTCAGAGGAACTAGCAGAGCAGGTATCCTATACGAGGGGTTAAGATCGAGAATAAGAGAAGAGTTCATATATATTACAATGTGTCTGCAACAAAACATGCATCTTGTATGTCTAATTTTTATCGGATGCCTGGGAGTGTTCTTTTCTACATAGTAAACATTAATTGAAGTGCACCGAAAAGAGTAATAACACTAAAATTTCAGAAGAGTAAAACAGAGAAGTGAAAATTGATTCCCACTAGAAAGAACAATCAGTTTGATGGAGGATTTCAGTACAATTTCAAACCAAAAATTCTAAGGTCTAAAAAGGAAAATGAGCAATAACTTTTCTTTTCAAAGGGGGAAAATAGATAATGGAGCGTAAATACAAAAATAAAGCACAACCTACCTCTCCATTTCTCACAACAAAGCACCAGATAAGTCTATTTAATCACAATCAATTCAAATTAAGAATTTCCATCAAGCAGAGAATGTTATCTTTTCTAAAAGATTCTTCTCATTCTCAACACATACACGCACAACTCTTTTCTTCACTCCATTTATCTCAACAGCTATTATAAAATTATGCCTGGAAATTTTTCTTCTGTCTCTTTAACTAACTTGGAGGGAGAAAATTAAATTATCTTGTAACAATTTACTTCTACTTCTCATAAATGGTTCGAAATGCAAGTACAATGTCAAAGTCCTTTAGAAGACTCGAACTAAGCCTACAACAAAGCCAAGACCATTATAATCAGCCAGATATCAATGGCCTCCACGAATTGTTGCTTCTTCTTTTTTACATTAAAACAAGTCAAGTGAAGCTATGATATTCAGTCTTTATTTGTATTCTCAAAAGTTTGTTCTAGGAAGACAGTCTACAATTTCACATACAAAAACTATATATTATGCATAAGGAAACATAAATGGATATATATTGAGAAAAAACGTTGACCAGAATACCAAGCACGACCAAACAAGAGATAGGTAAGATGCTTCACATAAGCAGGTTGTAAGTCAAGTGAGCACTGGTTGGCAAAGAGTTTTCATGAAACTCAAGACTATTTTAGGTTAATATTTCCGGACAAGTCTAACGAAAGGATAAAGAGCTAAGTCAAACATCAAGGGGCGATGTCAAATAAGATGAATATGAAACTGTCCACAGAAGTACAGAATAAAGGCATTCTTAAAGCCTCTATTTTGTACGATTGTACCAAAACTTTAACTAAAATAAATGCGATATCATTAAGATAAACACATAGCCACATAACATGAAGTTGAAATATTGCTATATAGTTACTGGATCCAGGTCATACAGCTTCGTGCACAATAAAGAAACATTAAGAGAGGAAAAATTTGAATAGAAGATTCAAATAATTTGTTTATACAGAAAAGATTGAAAATTCCAAGGATTTACCAGCATATAAAGATTATGAAAACAATAGACTCAAGAGGCTGGAATAGATATAAAATTTTCCCAATATCAAAATCTCAGTACCCATGATTTGCTCATCGCTAAAAGTAGCAATAGACTAATTAAGTTCAGACAATAAGCAACCTTTACTTTGAAATTGAAGTCCACCAATATATTCAACCAAGGAAGCATCTTCTTCAGTAAAATAATAATAAAAGCTTCAGATTCTTAGGTAAAGTCCTACTATGTATTATTAAGAGAAATCAAAGTAAAGATAACAACAGTTTTGGTCAGTAGTAAAAAGAAACTAAATTCTAGAAAGCACAAGCCAAGGTGGATTGAGACTATAGGGCCAATTAAGTGACTATAATTCAATCTCAACTGAACTCAACTAATCCAGTTAAATAAACAACTTCAATAAATACAAAAGACATGCAAGCACAAAGAACATGAAAAGAAATATATAAAGATTATATTTTAAACAATAAAGAACAGCTGGATAATTTACATTAGCAATTTACCTTGGAATAACCATTGCCCATGTCCTCTACAACATAGCCAGAAGGAAGCCTCCTGCAGTCATCATATGCCTGTGGGTTTGGTCCTTCTTGGCTAACGTCAATAGAAACATCAACCACAGCCTACATACCCTCTGCATGTTGCTTGCAGAATCGAAGGAACTTCATTTGAAGAATTGGGACCAAGGGCGAAAGCACTTGAAATTCAACATTCATCTGCATCTTTTAATTCATCTTAGTGAGTCCAACCATTAATGCATCTAAAAAAAAACATACAACTTGAAGAGCACCGCTTCTTGTTCCCCCAGTGCCCGAGGATATCATATTAATAGTAAATATCATGTAAAAAATAATTACTTCCATGTAAAAAAGGGATCATGAACGGCATTAAATGAGAGCTTTAATGTCATCACGGAATCACAATGCAACTAATTTTCCATAGGCCATTGCAAGAATGAGAACTAACGTTAATTATATGAGCTGACAACATAAACCAATATAGCTGACATATATCTAGCATCAATATAGATAAATGTGTAATGACATAGACAACTCAAGCATGTAAAATAACTGAAACCATACACATGAAAATCAAAAGAGAAGATTTAATCATAAATCTTAATAGAGTAATAATTGTTAACTTTGAACTGCTCCACATGAATCAAAAAGAAAAAATCAAAGACATGCAATTAAAGGCCAATAAGATCATTATATTTTTTTTAATTAGTTGGCCTGACCACTGCAATTGTGCACAACCTAACCAAATGAAAGTTTCCTTTGAAGGCAAACATAGTTGCCACTGGACCCACACATACAAGCAATGACTCGGAAAAGAAATACAGCCATATTATCAAGTGTACTTCCCACACATCAAAGATTTGAAATTTTATTCCATAACATAAATAACTGTCGGAACGATATATAGTTAAGTGAATTACAATCCTCTACCAGCAATCTCATTCATGACTTGTTTCAAAATGACCACTTGCAAAACGAAGAAAAGGTGAATAGCAAAAACAAAATGTAAAGGAACATGAAACCAATGAGTTACCATGATCTGTTAAACAGTCTGCCTTGTTTCGAGATCTAGGTGAGAGAGTTTGCTGTTCACATTTCAACTTTCTGAGTGTCAATTTTAGGCTCTCCTCTCACCACACATTTCCACCACTCCATTTGATCATGCTTTGTCAAGAGAATAGAGACTGAACTTTGGTCCTCTACAAAAAGTACATGATTTTTTTATAAGTAAAAAGTACAGGATTATGTATATATAATATTTAACGAAAGTTTTTACTCATGACTCTTTCAAAACGAAAGACAAGTATAATCTTCAGATATCTTCCAAAATATCCCCAATACTTACAACAATAATGTTCTTAACCATATAAGGATAAATCAACGTCATTATCAACTTTTGGGATACAATAAGTTAGAAACAACATCGTCAATCTTGCTACCTAGACTGTGCTGCATACCTAATGGCATGTATATCAGTAACAGACAATTCCATAATTACGATGTGGAATACTAAAAGTAACAAATGAGATTCCAGGAATAGATAGTGTCCATAATTAACTAAGATGTAGAGAATAGCTTATTCAAAATTATTTTAGTTATACTCAAGAAAGATTTTCAAAATTAGTTTAATTAGATAGTGGAGACAAGCCCAGTTCTGTACTACGTCAACTCATTGGTATTTAATTTTTCCAAAATCAACGAGGCCACAAAACAATAGAAGTATATTCATGACCATGAATGGCTAGGACAAATACTTGTAAGTTGAAGAAATAACTCCAACCTTGTGGCACCATTCAAGTTTAAGCATTAAGTGCAATACAGAAAACTAAGCAAGTCTAAGCATACTTCAAGTACATATATCTCTAGAAACCAATTATCAATGGGGAAGACTATTCATAGAACCATGTTTCTCAAAATGGGATGCAAAGTATTTTGTTTTTGTCCCCAAGCAAAGCAAATGCAAGTTCTCAAGTTGACAAAATTTCCATATGATGTTAAAGCTTCAAATTCCCCACAAGTGCTTATGGGCACAACATTCAACTAAGAGTTTGGCATTAAATTCATTAATGATAATCTTCAAAGTTTGGCATTAAACTATGAGTATGATAACGTATTCCTCAATCAAACTTCAGTCATCAAGATCTCTTATTGATTAGGTTAATTAGGTACAAATTCTTCTTCAAACTCATGTCAAGAGAATAATGTAAGGCACCAAAGCATGAAATTAAGTTTTTGTGTCCTGCACTAATAAATAATTTTCAATTTATATTTATCTTTTTAAGCCTTAAATATTTAGGAAGAGGCTGTGGAGCAATTCTCATCAAATACACAATTATTCGCACCTTAACTAAAATCTCATACACGGGGAAGCATACCTAAAACGCAAAACCCATAATTTTGCATTAACCATTGTGATATGTACAGTAATTACCATTTGCGTGCACTCAAAATAAAGAATATATTTTATACAGTAAAAACAAAGACCTATGGTCAATGAAGTGAAAGGAACAAACCCAAGAAAATCAACCCCGATCTAATTGCAGCTGTTTAATTTGGGTTCATTTTACACATTATAATTTATTTTCATAAATTATGAGACACATTATATTGAAGAAGATGAATCTACCCTAGAAGGTTTTGGAGACTGCGCATCGAGAGTGTATAGCTTTGCTTATTTCAATGTTTACTTAAGTGTGGTTGTTACCTTGGTATTTTACTCCTATTTCAATGCTTAAAAGAACCGATATATTATCTATAGAGACACCCAGTTTTGACACTTACAACCATGGATATGAACCACAGTGGCGCTTATAAGCGCCAATATATGATGTATAGTGGTGCTTAAGTCAAACTCTAAGGGTCCCGGTTTTGGCGCTTACAAGAGCGGATATATGAATCATAGTGGCGGTTTAAAGCACCGATATATGTTACATAGTGCCGCTTCCACCATGCGCTGACTCAATGTCAAATTTACATACATATTGTGGTGCTACATATTGTCTTGTAATGACAAAAGCATCCCATATCCATACCAAAAGAAAGAAAGAAATTTTTTTTTATGTTATATAGTATAAACTCTTCTTTTGTTTCCCTTAAAACCAAATTCCTTTTCTTCAAGAAATACATAGCTTCATATCCTAAAATTCCTGATGTCTTCAATACAAGTTCAAGAGTATCAAAAAAAAAAAAAAAAAAACAAGTTCAAGAGTATCGAGTATTGGAAACATATCCATAATATGTGTGTGTGTATTACACACACATAATTGTTTGGGGTATAAACTAAAAGACAGTTGTCTTACGCGGCACTAAGGTGTGACATCGAGTTTTCTTTATTTTTTTAATATTTCAAGCATATAAATTTGTTAAATTAAGAAAAATCAATTATTGATTTTCAAGCATTATTTATCAGAAAGCTAAGAACTAAAAAAAAAATTATCGGTACAGATTAATTATTGACTATTATATTTAATTTATGATACCATTGATAGAATAGCAAAACAATAGGGCATATATATGAGTGAATAAAGAAAGTGAATCCCACATATGGTGAGAGGCTCTAATCTAGTATTAATTTGGGTTTCAAAAACATTTAATAAGTATCCAACAAACATTTTGAGTACCGAAAACTTCTATAATTTATCTTGGGTTTTAAACTTTTTCGGAAGTATATATGCTGCTTAGTACTTAATTTTTTAATCTAAAAGAATGTTTTGCAATAATCTAGCCTTGGTAAGCCTCTAAGCAAGATTTAGAACCACATTTAAAAAACCATTGCTCCAAATTAATGTTGAGTTTCTAATGCAAAAGCAACAGTGACGGTCACCAATTTAACTCATAGCTTATATGCACAAACCTTTTCTTCACAATACCGCCATCCCTTTTAGGAGAAGGAGGTGGGGGTAGAACAACTTAATTTGAATTTCTGATCAGTTACAGTGCCCCTAACACTATTGCTTTTGATCATGTAGTCCGGTGGTTTTAAGGAAACAAGTTTTCATAAGAAAAAAGCTATTGTGGTGAAATTTGGTGTAATGCACTACACCCAAGCAACCCCATTGTCAAAAGTTATTGTAATTGAAAAACAAATCATGCAAAAAAAATAAAAAATAAAAGTACGCGTTTACTAATACTTCACTTTATTTAAGAATTTTTTATATATGGAAATTTCAATTTTCTTTTATTCTGATTATTTTACAAGGAACTACGTTTAAAAATTAATATGTAGGTAAACCAGCTTTAGAAAATATTTTGCGTTGTTTTATCTACTTTCGACCCTACTTTAAAAACTAGGTTAACCAACTAAAACATTGCAAGTATTCCTAAACTAATTGGTTGGCATTCCCACTAAGTAAGGCCTCAACTTCAAGACAATGGTACCTGGTTGGGCCAGAATATGGAACTCCTAGAGGACACAAATAGAATGGTAGTACGTACAAACATGTGCATGTCCAAAAAGCTGTAACACACTTATCTCATTATATTAACAACGTTAAGCAAACAAAATGAGGATGTTGATAGAACTATTCATTTCTACTCATACTCTTTGGTAATCCTAGTCGAAACGTAGCATGTGTCAAACACCATTTATTAAGGTGTGCATGGCCATGGTGATGTTTCAGTATTGTTTATATTATAATCTATTTCTTCATTAGATAAATGGATGTCACCCAACCAAAACTAACACTAGTTTTAACCTATACCTAGGAAAATGTCACATTAATAGCTGCTAGTAGTCTTATTTTGAATCATAAATAGCACTAGATTGTGATGAGCACCTCATATGAATATCTACTACAAGATACTAGTAACATAATCGTCTATAAAATGTGATGCACATACATGAATGGACTAAAAGTTTTCACATAATCTCCTACACTAATCCATAAATAATAACCAGAACTTTTTTTAACGTGAAACTGACAAACATATCTACTAAGCACTACAAAAGTTTCAACTCCGATCTATATATGTTGTATTACCTAAGAAGCTTAAGGATTTAATTCACATTTTGACAGTAACTTCCATGTACTAATTAAATATGCAAGCTTTGCACCAAAAGGATAAAAATTTATGTATGAAATTTTCTTAATTACAATCAAGATCAATAAATAAAATAATATAATTTAAACCCCACTCAACATTCATCCCACCAGACCCGTTTAAAAATATGTCCCCAAAAGTCATTTTGTCCAGTCAGGTTCATCGATTTCCTCACCAAACAATAAAAGAATATAAAAGATCAAAGCTTTTTTCTTTTGTCTTCTTCAACTTTCTCATCAACCAAATCTAAATCGCATATAAAAAATAGATTAGAGAAAAGAAAAAGGGGATAACAAATAAAAGTAAAAGCTCACCAAATGAATAAATTCTTCTGGTAGATCACTGATCCGACTGAGGCTGCAATTGTTAGCATCTGCATGAGTGAATTCTCATCATCATCATCTTCTCCTGTGGTAACCGAATTTGTAGTGATCATCTCTCGGCTAAGATTCGAAGAAACGAAGTGTATTTTGGTTTGATTCCATCTCTCGGCTAGTACCAATATATAAAAGTCGTGTATGATTTGTCCTCTTTAGACGCAAATCAAACTTAAACGATGACGTTTGATCTCTAACACCTAACTAAAGTCTATACAAAGTTTTCAAGTTTCAATGAGCACCCTCTCCTTTCAATTACTTCAATTAAGTCCCTCCTCTTTTACATAACTCGAAATTGGTATCTAATGTTAAATTTTCGGTTAAAGATTAACAATAAGGAGACATATTTTCGGATTTTTCTTTTCGTTAATATTCTAATAACAAACCCAAGTTTTCCTTTAAAAAATACAAACTTAATTTATCCTTTGTTCCAGCCCATTGATGATTTTGATGCTGAATCCTTTGCATCAATGATTAATGTTAAGGTTATATACAAACCTGGTGCTTATTTTTTTTTTTTTAATAGGGGTGGAGGAATCGAACCCTGCTCCTTGCCCTGGTAATTGTTGATATGGTGGTTGTTCATAGAATTAATAGCTCGATGCACTAAAAAGCTTCATCAAAACATGCAAGTTCAAGTAAGATTATATCTCTTTGAAAGCTAACATCTTTACTAATATTATCAAAATTCAAAACTCACAACAAAAATTTACTGATAAACATTACTCATGTTGTCGTAAATCCAATTTTACCCAGAATTTAAACTCCAATCATTTTTCTTGTACGTGCTTAATTTTTTTTTTAAATAATGACGAGCTAAATATGGAAAGAGAGAACTTAAAAAATTCATTTGACTTTCTAAAAAGGAATAAAAATCAATTTTTTAAGGAAGATTATTTTTGTGCAATGAGAAAAATGAATTGAAGACAAAAAAAACTATTTTAAATTGTCATTTTAATTCGAATTAGGGTTTAGAAGGGTCTAGGCCCTTTATGATTTTAATTTTGGCCTAAAACATCCATCCAAGACCGGACTGGACCAAAGTTCAACCATTTCGATAGCTAAAAGGGACTCGGGTATTTGCCTACCTGGTAACCTACTTAAAGCCCCTCTCCAAAATGCACACCATTTTTAGGACAGGATAAATATCTCCTCCCCTTAACCTTAACAGTGTGTTTAGGAGTTTTGGAAAGGAATTTAAAAGAGAGGAAACATAGGGAAAGGAGAATAAATAAGGATTTGAAACTTTCCCTTATTTGAAAGTTTTGTAAAGTAAATGATGGTAAATGAGGGTTAAAAAACTCATTTTTTTTTTATGAAATCCCTACAAATCCTCAATTTGAAGTGTTAAAAAAATTGACTGCTTGGGGGTGTTTAGAAGGTTAATAGAAAAACCTCAAAACCTTTCCCCTCATTAAAAAATAAACTCTGAAACATAGTTTTTAATTAACTGTTTTTTTTCCCTTTTCTTTACTTAATAGTCAAAAAACCCCTTCAAACATGTTGTAACCCATTCTTATCTCTTCATCTGCATCACATCTCATTTCTCTGTCTCTCTCACTCCTCTCTTAGAAACGTCATTCAACTCTATCTCCTTGGCATGTATCTTTCCCTACTGTCTCTTTTTCTCATGAGTTTGTTCCCTCATTGATCTTATTTCAACACATGCTCGCATGGGTCACTGACATGTCCCTTGATCCATATGAGCTCGCGATCGATTTGTTTTGTCTGTTTGAGTAGACAACTACTATGCATGCCTGTGGTCGCGTTATGTAGTGGCGTTGTCGCGATTGCAAGGAAATCCAAGCTTTCACCAAGCCTTTTCTCTCTCTAACCCTTTTACCTTTGGTATTTTTTCAATATATGTGCTCACTTAGTTTCGATTTAGACAGGACAAAGAAAGGAGAAAAAAAATGAAATTATGCGAAAAGGAATAAAAAAAATAGTTGAAGATTTCAATGAGTTTTTCAAGATTAAAAACCCTCACCTAACTCGAAACAAAGGACATTTTGAATTTGAAGATTATGGGATTTAGGGTTGCAGTGAGTGGAGAGTTTTTAAATTTTTTGTTTGTTTGGTTTCTATTTAGAGTTTCATTGCTTTGTATTCATATTGGTTCTTTGGATTTGGGTACAACACTACAAGAAAACCACTTTTCAGCGAGGTACTTTCATTGAGGGACACATATCCGTCGGTGATAAGTGTTATCAACGATGGATATCACCGAGGGCCATGTGTCCGTCGATAATGCTTAGTTTATTTTTATTTTTTTAAAAAAACAACTCGTTACCGAGGGATGAATCCCTTGGTGATAAGTACTATTATTACCGATGAGCTATCCCTTTGTGTTAGTCAAATTAGTTTATTATTTTTTTTAAAAATACCTTGGTGATAGCCATCGGTGATAGTCCTTGGAACCAAAAGGAATGAAACTAATAATAAGTAGGGATGTTATTTTTAATGAATTGTTATTTCCCTACTTGGAGAAAACTAACCCTGCAGGGGCTAGTGAGCAAACCAGTCCGAAATTTGTGGAACATCGCATCAAGGAGAATTTGGTTCAAGTAGAGCAAGAAATGCAAGAGGGTTTGGATCAGGTAGAGCCCATTGATGAAGGTCATGCTCATGACATTCAAGAGGAGGTTGAACTAGAAGAAGTTGATGCAGCAAGTCGGAATGACTACTAGCTCACAAGGGACCGAGAAAAGGGGGTGGTTAGACCACCTTTGAGATATGGGTTTACGAATGCTAATGTAGCAGCTCCTTGGACAGAAGGAGAGGTTGAACCAGAAACTTACATGGATGCCATGGAGTGTAAGGATTCGTCAAAGTGGCAGCTAGATATGGAGGAAGAAACATATTCTTTAAGGAAGAACAACTCTTAGGTATTGGTGCCCAAACCAGAAAAACAGAGAGTTGTGGATTATTGATGGATCTACAAGATCAAAGAAGGGAACACTCTAAGGGATACAGTCTAGTATAAAGCTAGGCTGGTGGCGAAGGGGTTCACACAAATAGAAAGCATAGACTTCACCGAAATATTCTCACCAGTTGTGAAATACAAGACGATCAGGATAATGTTTGCATTGGTGGTCCAATTTAATTGGGAAATCGAGAAAATTGATGTGAAGATAATGTTCTTACATGGAGAGCTTGATGAGACCATTTACATGAGGCAACTGAAAGGCTATGAGAAAGGAAGGTAGAGAGATTTGGTGTGCCAACTAAAAAAATCTCTATATGGCCTGAAGCAATCACCTCGGAATTGGAATAAGATGTTCGATTCTTTTGTAACCGGCCTGGGTTTCATGAGGAGGTACTATGATTCATTCTTGTATTACAAGGGGCACAAGGTGGAGGAAGTGGTGATCATCCTGATCTATGTTGATGATATGTTGCTGGTTGAGAGCAACATGGAGAGGATAAGAAAATTGAAGACTCAACTCAGTGAGGAGTTTGAGATGAAGGATCTTAGCCATGCACAGAAGATCCTTGGGATGTGTATCATCCGGGTAAGAGAGAGAAACAGATTGAAGATCTTTCAAACTTCCTACATAGAGAAGATGATATCTAAGTTCTCTATGGAAGATAGCAAACCAATGAAGGTTCCACTTGCTGGTCATTTCAAGTTCTCCAGTAATCAACGTTCAAGATCGAATGAGGAGAAGAAGGAAATGGAAAAGGTCCCATACTCTAGTGCGGTTGGTTCTATAATGTTCACCATGGTAAGTATTAGACCTGATATTGTTCATGCAATAAGTGTCCTCAGTAGGTTTATGAGTAATCCTAGAAAGGAGCATTAGCCTGGGATGAAGTGGCTGCTGAGGTACTTGAAGGGAAGCTTAGATGTGGGTCTGGTTTATAAAAAAAGGGGTAAGTCCATCTATCTTGAGGGTTATGCTGATTCGGACTATGGAGCAGACCGGGATAAAAGGAGATCGATTACTTCCTACTTCTTCAACTTAAACTGATGTTATGTAAGTTAGAAGGCTCAATTGCAGCCGGTGGTAGCACTCTCAACAACTGAGGCTGAGTATGTAGCGGCTACGGAAGCCATTAAGGAGGCTATGTGGTGCAAAGGGTTGTTGGAAGAATTAAAGGTACTAGAGGAGCAGGTTGTGGTGTATTCGGATAGCCAAAGTGCATTGCATTTGTGCAAGAATCCGGTGTTCCATGAGAGAACAAAGCACATGGATGTTCAGTACCATTTCATTCAGGAAAATGCTACAAAAGGATGCATTAATGTGGACAAGGTGGCCACGGAAGAAAACCTACGGATTTAGGTACTAAAGTTTTACCTCTAAGCAAGTTCAATCATTGCCTTGGACTTCTTAGGATTGGAGTCGGTTGATATGATGACTCAAGATGAGTTTGGATACTGAGTTTTCTGCACATGAGTTTAGGTTTAATCGCTTAGACAAAGGTAGAGATTGTTGGTATTTGTCTTAGCATTAAACGGTTGCAAGGAATGAAGAAAAAATCAGCATCAATGCACACCAGTGTGCGCCACGGCCCAGCTTATTCCAAGGTGCGGTGCCCAGCAAGGAGAAGTGCTGGATGAGGTGTGCGCCATGGCTCAGCCTCCCCCAGGCCGCGGTGCCCATAATAGTTGCACTTGTGGAGGAGTTTCAGCACACTCTAGGCCGCGGCCTGAAGGCACACTAATACCATTTTGTTCAGCCTTTTGAAAGGTGCATGGGGTATGTCCAAAATGCACAGCTTTACTTAGGATTGATGGAGGGCTAAGGTTGATTATTCCTCAAGATCTAAGGGTGGATATTGACCCTCAAGATTGGTCAAAAAGTTGGTGCACTATATAAAGGGTCACCTAGCTTCAATCTAAAACAATGTGATGTGTGAGGAATAACTTGCAATTGAAAGTGAGATCAATTGTAAAAGTACAAAGACACTAAACTTAAGAGAAATTTTGTAGAGAGGCTGGTTATTTAGAAAGAGATAGTAGAATAGAAAGGGATTCAAGGGCTTATAAGGGGAATTTACTTGGGAAAATTCCAGGGTTAGTTCTTATCACTTTCTTCTTCTTCTTCTTCTTTTGTTCTTCAAGAACCTATAAGTTCTTGGAAGGGTGTTACTGATTGTAAAGAACTCCATTGATAAGATAGTACAGAGAGCTCAAAGGAGCTCACGGGAACGTAGGCATATTGTCGAACCTTGTCAACAAATTGCTTGTGTTCTTTTCTTTCTTGCTTTGATTGGTTGCTGTCTCTTTTCTTTATACAAGTCACTCTAGACTTAGGTGTTTGGAAGATCACCTCCTGGGCATCATCCAAGGTGGTTTCCCAACACTTTTCTTTATTTTTTCTTTATGTTCATGCTCTCTCTCTCTCTGTGTAGCGGCAAGGTAGTGGTTCTGTGTCGACACCACATGATCGTTACAGTCGTGCTGCTGCTTGGCTGTTTCTGTGTGTGATTCTCTTAAGGTTGTTGCTGAGTTGTCAATGTTGCTATCTGATGTGGACAGTACCAAGATAGTATGCAAAATATGGAAGATGACCTCTCTATTGTTGGTACAATAATTACCAATGCAAAGTACACTATAGTTGGGTTGTGGGCGCTCGTTCTGATACACACTTTTATATTTGAATGGGGCAACTTATGCTATTGTAGATTTTTGTTAACTATTTGTAGATGGATTTCAATTTTGGTTTAAAGAACCACCTGATTTGTTTCCGAAATTCAGTTTGAGAAATCTCTTCATTAAATGGATAAAAAAAGAAAAAAAACCGAAGATAAATAAAAGTGACATAAAAATGGTATTAGAATTATAACACAAATTTCTACAGTTAGTCTGAACATTTTTCTACTCTTACTGAAGTGACAGCTCATGAAAAATAGTGTTTCTGCAATTTGAATCATTTGATGTTAGTGAAAACTTTTGTTACATTAATGGAAGGATATTGTATCCACAAGTTTGACTTGGGAAAAAGATAAGTAAATGGAAGAAATTAATCACCATAAATGGTATGTTCTTGAAAATGGGTTTGATACAAGAAGCACTTGAAATCGATTGGACCATAAGAATATTTTCTCATAACTTTGACCTCATATTTCATAATCTAAATAACATTTTTTGTAACTAAAAAAAGTGATATTACCAATTTTTTAACATATCCGCATTTCATAACCTATATATTTTTCTTATCATACATATATAAATTCCGGTAGTGAAATGAAAAGAATGCAAGTTAGTTGAAATGAAGATGACAATAATAAAGAACTAAACAACTAATAACTGTTTTAGTGAGAAAAACAAACAAAACGTTACTCAGTGACAATTTGGAAAACGATATACATTGTTAAGTTTGATGAGACAATATTGGCCTAAATTACTAACTAACCTAGTATTCATATATAAATAATTTGAAGAAAAAATACTGAGAGGAAAAAGACATTAATTTTTCTTTCAGAATAATAAAAAATTGATGGCAAATGTCGTTTCAACAAAGTTCATCCAAAACTTGGTTGTCGCAAGGAGTTCAATAGCAAGAGCCCTTATACTGCAAGAAAACCACTTATCACCAATGGATTTTTTTCATCGGTGAAGGGTCTTTTGCCGTCTGTAATACTTATAACTGATGGAATTCCCTTAATGATAACCCCCTCAGTGTTATGCAGCACACCCAAAAGTCCTAAGATTGCTCAACTCATGGGGTTTCCCACTCCACATCTCCATGGAAGTCTTAAGCTCTAAAGCTCTAGAGGGTGATCTATTTACCAAGTATGCAGCAGTAGACACAGCTTCCCCCCAAAAATATTGTGGTAAATCAGACTCAATTAACATGCACCTAACCTTTTCCATAAGGGTTCTATTCATTCTGTCAGCAACTCTATTTTGCTTAGGGGTTTTCACAACCGTTCTATGTCTTAGAATGTCATTTAATTCATAGAATTTATCAAAATCCTTATTAAAAAATTCTAAGCCATTATCGGTTCTTAACACCTTAACTACCCTACCTATTTCAGTCTCCAGCAATTTTTTCAATACCACAAATTTATTCAAAGTATCCGATTTATTTTTAAGCAAATAAACCCAAACCATTCTTGAATAATCATCAATTAAAGACAGAAAGTTACGATTACCTCCCTGTGTTGGTGTCCTTGCTGGTCCCCAAAGATCCACATGGATGTAGTCAAGAATCCTTTTAGACTTGTGCACTTCGGTGTCGAAGCTGACCCGATGTTGCTTCCCAAGAATGCAACTCTCACAGAAATCCAGTTCCTCTACTTCGTCAGCACCAAGTAGACCGTTCTTGTTGAGAACTTGCAGCCTCTTTTCACTCATATATCCCAAACAATTGTGCCAAAGTGCTGCCTTATCCATCTCAGCTATCAAGCTTGCTGCTTGATCCTTGATTTCTGTCTCACTATAAAGTCCATCTTTGATTGCTACTTTGATCAATATCAAAGAACCCTTGGTTACCTTAATCTTTCCTCCCTCAACTTTGTATGTATACCCCATGGAATCCAGCTACCCCAATGAGATCAAATTCCTCCTTAAATCTGGGAGATACCTTACATTTTGTAGTAGCCTTGTGACTCCATCAAACATACTCAACTAGATGTATCATATCCCCCTCAGTTGGCAAAAATTGTCGTTCTCCAAGAAAACCCTTCCATTATTGATCTTCTTGAAATTCTTGAACCATTCCTTGTGAGGGTACATGTGATCAGTGCACTCGGAATCCAGAATCCATTTCTCACTGCCTTGCCTCCTGCTCACATTTGAGCACATAACAAGAACATTATTTTGCTATTCTCCTTTGGCAACTGAAGCCTCTCCATTGTTGGTATGGCTTTTCCCTCTCTCATCCCACAACCTCTTCTTGCAATCTTTCTTGAAGTGACCCTCCTTGTTACAGTAGAAACATTGCCTTCCTCTAAACTTCGGTTTGGAATGCGATCTCCCATAGCTCTGCCCTCTACCTCTTGATTTCTCTCGGTAGTTGCCATGAATGTTACTGACATTCCGAGTTATTGGCCTTCCTCTTACGAACAGCCCTTCCCCACTTGATGCCTCCCTACTCTTGGCTTTGAAATCATGAGCCCTTATAGCATTGACCATAATTTCTTTGGTTAATGTATCTCTTCCATATTCAATTGTATTAATTAAACTATCAAAACAATCAGGAAGAGAATTTAATAACATAACAGCCAATTGTTCATCTAGGAATTTAATACTACAACTAGCCAAATCTTGAACTAGTTTATTAAAGACATCAAGATTATCTTGCAACTCTTTATTAGGATCCATTTTAAAAGCAAAGATTCTTTTAAGAAGATAAATCTTGTTAGGGAGAGTTTTGGTAAGAAACAACTCATCTAGTTTCTTCCATATGACAGCAGGATCTTTCGAGTCTCTATACTCCCTTATGACACTATCCGACATGTGTAAGAAGATTGTGTTGTATGCCATCTTCTTTATCTCAATCCACTGGACCTCTGTGATACTTGCTGGAAAAGCATCATCTTCTCCAATAGCCAAGTCCACCTTCTGTTGCATAAGAATAGCCTTAATCTTTCGCTTCCATAGGGAAAAATCTCTCTTTCCATCAAACTTCTCAACAACAAAATTTGAACACTTCTTATGGAGATGATCCCAGATTTGTGCAGCACCCACAAATGCTTTCCAACTTCTTCTAAACCTCAAGAACACGATCGAAGATTGATCTCAACATCATTCTTGAATCACTCTCAAGAACATGAGATGATCTTGATCTTTACTCCGTTCTTGAATCACCCAAGAAGTTTGTTCTTTAATGCTTGGAGTCTTGCTACGATACCTTCTGTTCTTGCTCCGATACCTAGCTGTGCAAGCTCTGATACCACTGTTGGGAAACCACCTTAGATGATGCCCAGGAGGTGATCTTCTAAACACCCAAGTCTAGAGTGACTTGTATAAATAAAAGAGACAACAACCAATCAAAAAAAGAAAGAAAAGAACACAAACAATTTGTTGACGAGGTTCGACAATATGCCTACGTCCCCGTGAGCTCCTTCGAGCTCTCTAAACTATCTTATCAATGAGTTTTTTACAATCAGTAACACCCTTCCAATAACTCATAGGTTCTTGAAAAATAAAAAAAATAAAAAGAAGAAGAAGAAGAAAGTGATAAGAACTAACCCTAGAATTTTCCCAAGAAAATTCCCCTTACAAGCCCTTGAATCCCATTCTATTCTACTATCTCTTTCTACACAACCAGCCTCTCTACAGAATCTCTCTTGAGTTTAGTCTCTTTGCACTCTTACAATTGATCTCACTTTCAATCATAAGTTATTCCTTACGCATCACATTGTTTTAGATTGAAGCTAGGTGACCTTTTATATAGTGCACTAACTTCTTGACCAATCTTGAGGGTCAATATCCACCATTAGATCTTGAGGACCAATCAACCTTAGCCCTCCATCAATCCTAAGTAAAGTTGTTCACTTTGGACATATCCCACGCACCTTTCAAAAGGCTGAACAAAATAGCATTAGTGTGCCTTCAGACCACGGCTTAGAACAGGCAACTGGCTAGGCCGCGACCTGAAGTGTGTTGAAACTCCTCCACAAGTGCAACCATTTTGGGCGCCATGGCCTGGGGGAGGCTGAGCCATGGCGTACACCTCTTCCAGCACTTCTCCTTGCTGGGCGCCGCACCCTGGAATGAGCTGGGCTGCAATTGATGCTAATTTTTTCTTCCTTTCTTGCAACCATTTAATGCTAAGACAAATACCAACAAAAAGAATGAAGAAGAAATCTAAGAGATCCTTTAAAGGGTTGATCTAAGGAGATTTAGTAAGAGGAACGATGACATTCTTCATTTGAAAATCAAATAAATATGTTAAACCTGCTTCGCAGCGGAATATCGGGTTCTCATTGATTCGACCGAAAATCTTCTTGTATCTTGGACTCCTCTCCGTATCGTTTATCTTCAATCTTGCTAGAGGTTGTGTGTGTATATATGTATATATATCTATATATATACTTCCAACAGCCAAAATTTACAGCCATTCTACTAAGAGTTGTATGGTTTCTTCATGCCTTTTGGTTTGTAGTTAAACGGGTGGGCCGAGTCACCCATCATGGGTGCCCAACCCGGCCCTTATTTCCTACATATTTTACTCACACTTGATAGGCTTGACATCACCCAACAGATAAAGATAGAGAAAACCTCAACATCAAATTTCCTTTGTAGAACTTCTTATTAGCAAATGGGTCGTTCGACCTACGAGTACACCTGCACTTGGGAGCTAAATACTATGCACTTGTTAGGGATACATAGTGGCTTCAACCCTAAATAAACAAAAATAAATAAATTTGAAAAGTGTCTCTTTATGCCCCAGACTTATTTTATTACATCAGTCTTAGCATACCTAATCCCTCAAAGGCTATACAAAGTGACATAATTGGTTGACCTGCGAATACATGTGGTGGATGTAAACAAAATAGTCTTCCTTCCACACTCATGTCTCTCTGTTTTAGACTAACGGATTTCCTAGACATACCCCATAAGGGTAATTATTTCATTGTTGTTGGAAACATGCTAAAGTAGCAAAAATCAGCCTGTCCCTTTGAAAACATAGTCGAAAGTCACATAGGGAACCGGTTGAGGCTTTTAAATTTGCATAAGCTTCTGGGTCTCACACAATGAGGACACAGGGATTGCTTCACTTACTCACTTCCCTTTAAGGTCGTACTAAACACAAGTAGTATGAAATTCATGCTATAATGGTTTATTCTTTCTTGATAAGAGCGTATGTCTTTTTAAATTGCATGCCACTATATTGATCTTAGCTTGATCACAATCTACATTCTTATGATTTCATCCACCTAGTTTGAGTTCTTTATTAACTCACTTCTTTCAGTGCTGTTGATGCCAAAAAATCGCTACTGCTGATGTGGTTTTGGCGCTGACATGGCCTTGGTGCTAATGTGGCCTCAAGGCTGACGTGGCCTTGGTGCTGACGTGGTCTTGGCCCTGCACAATTAACAGAGGTAAACTAAAAACTCTTGGAAGGAGGGGAGAATGAGACCTCCGAGGGTGCTCTAATTCTTAAGTTAAAACGAGGGCTTAAGAGAGGTCGAGGCTGAAGGTTAATTCTAAAGCATCTCAAGTATAAATAGGTAAGTGTGTCTGACTTATGAGTTCCATACCTCGGTTTATTTATAATCCCCTAAGTAGGTATTGCCCACGTAGGGGGTATGGCCTTGCCCATGCCCTTTACTCTGAAGGGTTAAGTCTGAGTTGAGTGTATAAGGAGTTGCGTATGTCAACGAGGCTAAGCCCGCTAATTATGCTTGGATGAGGTGGTTGCTTATTACTCGCTCCATGTGTTCTTCGCAGTGCTTTGGTAGGCTTAACACGTGTCATCGCACTATTGGTAAAACCACAGCCTACATGTGGGTGTCTTATTAGACGAGGGTTTGGTGGGTCCCATCAGAGGCCCTCCACTTCCTTAGGTATTTGTGCCTCGAGGCAGTAAAATGTGATGTACCGTAGTCGAGCGTTTATACTTGTGATTTTTTTAGACACAAAATGGGGCTTCAAGCTTGGTGAATCTAGGCCGAGCGTATGATGAACACCTCATATGCTTGGGCCCGAATTATTGGGCCGAGGACACGAGGAACAATCCAACCGTTCGGATTTTGGAGCTTTAGGTGCTAATCCTGGGAAATTATGGTTGGTGTGACATGTGGCGCGAGTCAATCCTGCATTAAATGCAAGTAGCCATTTTTTCGGAGATTGGCAGCCCTTGGAAATGAGTTTTTTTACCTTTGGGAAGCGAGAAGCCTCCTGGGGTTGATGGCCGATTCATAGGGGAACAAAACATCCTCTAGGGGAGTGGGAGAGTGGCTTTGGGATCCTCAATGGTCTCCTCTTTTTCTGCGTTTGCATTAAATGCCCTCGTTGAACGTGTTTTCCCTTCTTATAAAAGGAGGTTTTTGTTGTCTTTTCTTCAAACCAAAGCAAGTTTTGTCTTTTTTTTAAGAGAGAAGAGTTAAGAGCCTTCAGCCTCTTTTCCTTATTCCTAAAAGTCCTTATCCTCACACCCTGGTTTTTAAGAGTTAACTTTTTTAGAACCCGAATCCCAGGGCTCGGAGGCCTACCAGATGGCCGCAATTCTGGAGGGGGTGCCAGCAATTCCTTAAGGGCTTTACGGAAGCCAAGAGGAAGGTCGAGGCCATGTATCCAGAGATGGACTTCTCAGGCCTTGATCTATTGGAGCCCGAGGAGGGGGAGGATGAGGATCAGCACGCTTTGGAGGGGGAGCAGCCCGAGGAGCAAGGACCTCATCCAGATTCAAAGCGGGAGCTACTGGACGGGTAAGAAAAACATCCAGGTGTAGGGGAAGAACATCCAGGTTCAGGATGAGATCAGTCTACCAGAGAAGAGAGCCTCAAGACATAGAGGTTGAGGCAGCAAGACATAGAGGCTGAGGGATCTCTTGTCTTGGACTAGAATTGTTGGTTTTTTCTTTGTACTTCAAGGTCGTTAGGGCCGCCTCTTCTTTGTACTTCGAGGTCGTTAGGATTTTTGTTGTAACCTTTTGATAAGTTAATAAAAAGCCTTTTCCTTCAAACTTTACTTTCCATATAATATTTTCCTACTTTTACACTTGGTCGTTTTACTTTGGAGTAAAACTTCTTCCTGAAACTCGGAGAATCTAGGCCGAGCGTATGACAAGCAGTTCATACGCTCGGACTTGGGGAAATTAGGCCAAGCGTATGACAAGCAGTTCATATGCTCGGACTTGGAGAAATCAGGCCGAGTGTATGATAAGCAGTTCATACGCTCGGACTTAGCGAAATTAAGCCGAGTGTATGACAAACAGTTCATACGCTCGGACTTGTAGAAATCAAATCTAGCAATCCATACGCTCAGACTTAGAGAAATCAGAGCGAGCAGTTCATACGCTGGGACTTGACTAAATTAGGTGTTGTGAGTTTTAAATTACTCGCAAGCACACGAATCATTTGCAATATAGTGTTGTGCAAGTGCGAGGTCGAATCCACAGGGAATGCGTTGTGAAAATAGCTTTTTATCTAAACTAACCTTATTTTAACCTAGTTCCGAATTGTGAATTATATATTTTTCTTTGCAAAAAAAATATAAACTAAACTAAACTAAACTAAATTGATTTAATAACTAATGATGAAAACACTAAGGTTTCATAATCCACCCAACCAAAGTAAAGCATATATCTTCATGTTCTATATAAAAATAACCTATCTAACATTCCATGAATCCAACAAAAAACAACGAATATCCCAATTAAACCAAAAGCATCCAATGTATCCGCTTTTAACAAATCACAAAGGAAATCCAATTTAATCGAAAAGGATTCGATGTATCCATCAAATAAAACACGCAGAATATCCAACAGAACAATTAAAACTATCAATCGTAAGATTTTACTCAAACAATTGAAATAGAACATTTAAACTAAACATATCAGAATTGTATAAACATATCTGAAAATACAATGCTAAACATTGGTGAGGCTTCATCTTCAACCTTAGCTGAAGATTTCAGCCACCCATTATCATGAAACTAAATTTCACAATAAAAAGTGCTAAGCATTAAAAACTGGAAAAGAATTAAAACAAACTGTACATTGGGAGAAATTCCACACGCTGTTGGGCAGCACTTCCCTCGATGGTGGCAAAAGCCTTTAGGAGATCTACTAGAATGCTAGTAGAAATCCACCAGACTGCACACTGAATAATGAGGTGGGATAGTGTTTATATAAGTGATTTCTCGGAGTACAATGAACTGCAAATTCGATGTGGGATACTGCCTCTTTGCGATCGATAGCAAGTCTGGTGCGATCGATCGCAGCATGGTACGATGCAATGCGTCTGGCGCGCTGTAAGTGCTTCCTATCCGATGTGGGATGAGCGAGTCAACTGCGATCGATCGCAACCTTGTTGCGCTCGAGTGCATCACAGTGCGCTGCAATATATATGCAGTATCAAAAGTTTCCTTTCCAATGTGGGATGTGCGAGTCACTTGCGATCGATCGTAGGACTTGTGCGCTCGAGCGCAGGTGCGATTGATCTCATACCGTGTGCGCACGATCGCAGGTGTGATCGATCGCGCGTCTGGTGCGCTCGATCGCACTAGGCATCCTCAGCTTTTTCTCTTTAAGCCCTGGAGTTTCCACATTGCTTCATTTTATTCCAAAACCTATAAAAACACAGAAAACACAGAAAAATAGATAAAATAACACGAAATAACATAATTAAGAACTCAATAAATATAAACTAATGGGCTAAAACATGCAATATTTAGCACTCATCAAATGCCCTAAAACTTACATATTGCTAGTCCCATAACAATACGAAGCTAAAAATTAAATGAAAAAGAAAGAATATAAAGATAAGTTCATAACTCATGGTATCCAAAGATTTTAGGAGCACACACCATCATGATAATGATTCATGAGCAAGCTTAAAAAGATAAACCCATCTTCGCAATGAACAGAAATGTTAAAATCTAATTACTTATAAAAGGTAGGCTAATGCATCATAAGTCTGACTCAGTGTAAAGTGAATTAGCAAATAAAAATGAAGCTTCCGAATGAGTCCAATGTGTAAGGTCTCTAAGTCTCAAGATTCACCGTATTTCCCATCAGAATGAACGAAAATGGCATAGTTTTTTTTTATTTTTTTTATATATATATAAGGCTCAGCTATGTTTAGTTCCCTTAAGCTTTCTAATTGACCCATGTAGCGAGTGTTGAGTCAATGACTCCCAAACCAGATGGTTTTAGGGCATTAGGTGTACAGACACCCCTTGGGACTTACTAAATTGAGTCAAAAAGGCTACGAAATTAAACTGGCCTTAATACTATTAAACAAAATTCCAACCTTTTAATGTGAATACTCACTGCTTACTGAGGCAAGAGGTCCAGTTACTCAGTGAGAAGTTTATTTATGAACATTACTTTTTTTCTTTTTCATTTTTTTCATTTTTTTTTATTTTTATATGCCAAAGTGTTAATCCAACAAGTCATCTAGTTTCAATTAAGACAGAAACATACACATTAAAATCACACGTCAGACCTCATATAATGCGTACTAATGTGCTCGTGTTAGATTCAAGATCAAACATGTGAATTCTCAAATGCCTAAAGTAAGTAACTAAATTTTAAAACTTTATCAACAGATCATGTGTTCCAAAATTTAAGCTCACCAATGAATCACATCACAGAAATTATTTAGATCAACCAAAATTTCAAAATAACATGAGCATGCATTAAAAAAAACAACAACAAATTAGGACAGAGTGTGTGTAATGTGTCTCCCATACCCCCAAACTTAAATTACACATTGACCCCAATATGTGAATAATATGGAAAGAGTTGACCTGGAATATTGAGAACTATCTGGACTGGTATGGCTCATAGCATACCCCCAAACTTGATCTGCAGTACGCGTTGTCCCTGAAAAAAAATAAAGACTAGAAAACAAAAAATACTGGAAACAAACATTAAGCATAAATATGTAAAACAATAAACAAATAAAAAGATAAGCTGTGGGGTGCCTCCCATGAGCGCTAAGTTTAAAGTCTTCAGCCAGACTCTCCTTAGTAGATGACCCTCAATCAGAGTAAATAGGATCCGTCAACAATATTGTCTCAATATCAGGACTCCTCAACTCCAAGAATGGTTTTAGCCTCTGCCCATTTACCTTGAAAGTGTTACCATTCTTTGGATCCTCAATCTCAATAGCCCCATGAGGAAAAACTGACCGAATAATAAAGGGGCCGGTCCATCGAGACTTGAGCTTGCCTGGGAAAAGATGCAGGCGTGAGTTGTAAAGAAGAACTTTTTGACTCGGCTCAAAAACTCGTCTCAAAATGTTTTGGTCATGAGTCTTCTTCATTTGTTCTTTGTATGACCGTGCACACTCATATGCATCATTTCGCAGCTCCTCTAATTCATTGAGTTGGAGCTTCCTTTGGGATCCAGCCTTTAAAAGATTAAAGTTCAGCTGTTTGATAGCCCAATAGGCTCTATGCTCTAATTCGACTGGAAGGTGACAGGCTTTTCCGTACATAATACGGTATGGAGACATGCCAATTGGCGTCTTGAATGCTGTTCGGTATGCCCACAGTGCATCAGTCAATCGCAGAGACCAGTCCTTTCTATTAGGGTTCATAGTTTTCTCCAAAATGTGCTTGATCTCACGATTGGAAATTTTCACTTTTCCACTCATCTGTGGGTGATATGGGGTGGCAACTTTGTGTGTGATGAAATACTTCTTCATCAACTGCTAAAAAATCCTGTTGCAAAAATGCTTACCTCCATCATTTATAATTGCTCGTACCAAAACGAGCAAAGATATTGTTCTTCAAAAATTGGACCACAACTCTATGGTCATTGGTCTTGCATGCAACTGCTTCCACCCATTTGGACAGATAGTCCACAACAACTAGAATGTAAAGATAGCCAAAGGAGTTTGGGAAAAGTCCCATAAAATCAATGCCCCACACATCAAAAATCTCAACAATCAGAATGGGGTTGAGGGGCTTCATATTCCTCCTAGAAATACTCCCTAGCTTTTCGCAACGCTCACAAGATACACAGTAGGTGTGAGAGTCTCGGAACAGGGTAGGCCAAGAGAATCCACACTGAAAAATCTTTACAGTGGTCTTTTTAGCACTGAAATGGCCTTCACAAGCATGATCATGACAGAAGGCGATGATATTAGATTGGTCATGCTCAGAAATACACCTTCTGATGATTTGATTGAGACAATACTTGAACAAGTAAGGATCATCCCAGAAAAAATGTTTTATCATGGCCAAAAACTTTGATTTATCTTGTCGCCCCCAATGCAAAGGCATTTGACCGGCGACAAGATAGTTTACTATATCAGCAAACCATGGCACGGGATTGTGAGAAATATGCATCAATTGCTCATCAGGAAAGGTTTCAGAAATGGGAGTGGCGACCTCAGTGAAATCCACAATCAATCTAGACAAATGGTCCGCCACCACATTTTCGGAACCTTTCTTATCCCGAATCTCCATGTCGAACTCTTGAAGTAGCAAGATCCATCGGATAAGATGAGATTTAGCATCTTTTTTAGAGAAAAAATACTTTAATACTGCATGGTCCGAGTAGATAATGACTTTAGATCCTAACAAGTAGGATCTGAACTTGTCTTATGCAAAAACGACTGCTAGCAACTCTTTTTCAGTGGTAGAGTAATTGAGTTGTGCATCGTTTAGAGTTTGACTTGCATAATAGATAACATGGGGAAGTTTGTCAACACGCTGCCCCAAAACAACTCCAACAACATAGTCTGATGCGTCACACATAATTTCAAAAGGCACACCCCAGTTGGGTGGATGAATAATGGGTGTGGACGTCAGAATCTTCTTCAGATCCCCAAATGCTTTCTTACAATCTTCATCAAATACAAATGGGGCATCCTTCATTAATAACTTACATAAGGGCCGGGCGATCTTGCTGAAATTCTGGATAAATCGCCTGTAGAATCCTGCATGGCCCAGAAAAGATCGAACCTCATTCACTGTACGTGGGGGTGGAAGGTTGGAAATCAGGTCCACCTTCGCTTTGTCTACCTCAATCCCCCGATGGGATATGACGTGCCCCAGTACAATACCCTGCTTGACCATAAAATGGCACTTCTCCCAATTAAGCACCAGGTTCTTCTCCTTGCACCGCACTAAAACCAAAGTGAGATGGTGCAGACACTCCTCAAATTATGAACTGAAGACGGAGAAGTCATCCATGAAAATCTCTAAAAAACACTCCACTATGTTAGAGAATATGCTGACCATACACCACTAAAAAGTAGCAGGTGCATTGCATAACCCAAAGAGCATGCGATGGTAGGCGAATATCCCAAAAGGATAGGTAAATGTTGTCTTCTCCCGATCTTCAGGGTCCACGGGGACCTGGTTATATCTAGAATAACCATCCAAAAAACAGTAATACTCGTGCCCAGCCAAACGCTCCACCATCTGATCAATAAATGGGAGTGGAAAATGATCCTTCCTTGTGGTAGCGTTCAGTTTACGGTAGTCTATACACACTCTCCACCCTGACTGAACACGAGTTGGCACCAACTTGTCGTCCTTATTCTTTACTACTGTTAATCCAGCTCGCTTGGGCACGACATGAATCGGGCTCACTCACTTGCTATCAGAGATGGGATAAATGATCCCTGCATCTAACAGCTTAATAACTTCTGTCCTCACAACCTCTTGCATAGCTGGGTTGAGCCTTCTTTATGGCTCCCTCGATGGCTTGGCATTCTCCTCCAAATGTATCTTGTGCATTACCAACGAGGGGCTGATTCCTTTAATATCATCAATGGTCCAGCCTATAGCTTTCTTGTGTTCTCTCAACACATCTAATAATTTCTCCTCTTGAGTCTCAACCAAATCTGAAGCTATAATCACAGGCAAAGACTCTGCTAGACTTAGGAACTTATATTGAAGATTGTCCGGTAAAGGTTAAAGTTCCTTCTTAAGAGGCTCAAGTTCTTCAGTCTCTTCTTTTTCGTTACTCTCCATAGGAACAGACTCTAAAATGACATTTGCTTACTCAAGTAACTTATCTAAATCCAGATCATCTCCAAATTGAGCAAAGCATGCCTCCAGAGGGTCCTCTATGCTTGATTTAGCCATCGTATCTTCAATAATCTCCTCTATTAAACATATATTTCTCACTTCAGAAAATTCCAGTGGTTGCTTAGTGATATCAAAAATATTCAACTCCATTGTCATATTTCCGAAGGAAATCTTCATCACCCCTGTTCTACAATTGATTAGGGCATTAGCCGTGGCTAAGAATGGTTGCCCTAGAATCACCGGTATCTGAATCCCTATATTCTGGACTGGCTCTGTATCTAGCACAATAAAATCCATGGGGAAATAAAACTGATCTACTTTTATCAAAACATCCTCAACTACACCCCATGGTATTTTCACTGACCTGTCAGCCAATTGAAGTGTTGTCGATGTGGGTTTCAATTCTCCTAACCCTAACTTCAAATAGACTGAATAGGGTAAAAGATTCACACTGGCTCCGAAATCCAATAAAGCCCTCTCAATCTGGCTGACTCCTATCATGCAAGAGATGGTAGGACACCCTGGGTCCTTATACTTGATTGGCAGCCTACACTGAAGGATTGAGCTAACCTACTCGGTCAAAAATGCCTTTTTCGGGACATTTGTCCTCCTCTTGATAGTGATCAAGTCCTTTAAGAACTTGGCATATGATGGCACTTGCTCGATAGTGTCCAAAAGTAGAATATTGATTTGGACTCGCTTGAACACCTCAAGAATTTCTTTAAATTTCCCTCATTTCTTGGGAGCTTGTAATCTCTCAGGGTAAGGTGCTTTAGGTACAAACGACCTAGGAGGGTTATTCACAGTAGGAGTGGCTATAGATGGCTCAGCATCTCTCTCCTCCTTGTTGCCACTTTCTTGCCCTTGCTACATAGCAGGGCTCTCTTTTACTCGATTGTCTACTTGTCTCCCAGATCTTAATGTGACAATCGATTGCACTTGTTCCTCCCCGTGCGTAGAAGTTGATGAATTTCTAATCATAAATTGTCTCTTCGGGTTGGTCACGGGCTGACTGGGGAACTTTCCCTTTTCTCTTTCACCCAAGTGACTTGCAATTTGCCCCATTTGACTCTCTAGATTAGCAATTGCTTGGGTGTTTACTATTGTCGCACTCCTCACTTCGCTGATGGATTGGCCGGTCATCTTCATGAACTCCTTGAATGTGTCCTCCAATGACTGTGAAACCGGCGTTGGTCCTTGAGTGAGAGTATGGTAAACAGATGCTGGTGCTGGATGGACTGAGAGACCATGACTTTGAATTGGTGGAGGCAGTCCAGGAAGGTATTGATTGTGAGCATGATGAGGAGCTCCTCCCTGATTCAGCGATTGGTTCTGCTTCCATGAAAAATTAGGGTGGTTCCGCCACCCTGGATTGTAAGTCTCAGAGTAGGATCCACCTGATTGCCTCCTATAGTCTTTGAAAGCATTTACATGTTCCGTGGGACACTCGGCAAAAGTCGACATAGATGGACAATTCTGTGCTAAATGCATAGGACTAGCACAGATGGAACAACAATCGTCATTAATTGTATTGGCAGCATTGATTGACTTGCCCATAGTGAGAGCGTCAATTTTCTTGGTGAGAGCATCTATCTTTATCTTTAAATCAGTCTCCTCCTTAATCTCATAGATGCCTCCTTTCCTAGGAGCTCGATTGGACTTGTCCCGACAGCTTGAAAAATCCCACTGCTGCGAGTTGTCGGACAACTTGTCCAATGCCTTGTATGCTTCATCCCCTGTCAGACTTAAGAATGCCCCCCCATTCATAGACTTGATCATGCTACGGTTGGGTTGAGTCAACCCTTGGTAGAAGAACTGAACAAGTCTCCACTTCTCATATCCATGTGGAGGGCATCTAATCAGTAACTCTTTAAAATGCTCCCAACTCTCAGAAAACTTCTCATCCTCCTCCTGCGTGAAAGAACTAATCTCTTTTCGGTACTCATTCACTCTAGACATTGGGAAAATTTTATTATAGAATTTACTCAGCAGATTTTTCCAAGATGTAATAGACCCGAACGTGTTGGAATCCAACCATGCCCTAGCTCTATCATGAAGAGAAAAAGGGAAAAGTCTAAGATGGACTGACTCCTCAGAGAAGTTTTGGAACTTGAATGTGGCACAAATATCTTTGAACTTTTTTACATGGCTGTAAGGATTTTCAAGATCTAAGCCATGAAATGAGGGTAGGAGTTGGATGATACGTGGCTTTAAATCAAAAGGGGTAGCATTGGTGGGTGGCAACACGATGCAGGAAGATGAGTTAGTTGCAACTGGTGCGAACAAATCTCTCAGGGACGTGGTGGAGTCCACGTTCCATGCTCCAGGTTGCTCTTGGTTCCTCAAGTTTTCTCCCATCTCAATTGTCTCTTGTTCAGCAAGTGACTTCTTCTGTCTCCTAAGAGTTCTTTCTAAATCGGGATCTAAAGGTGTCAATTCTAAATTCAGGGATCTCCGACCAAGCATACACCAAATAGAAAATAGTAAAACAAACTAACTAGCAGAAGCAGCAAAATAAAATAAAACCAAAAAGAAAAATAAAACAAAAAATGCTAACTAAACTAGTAGAAAAATAAAATCAATTTAGGCAAAAATTTCACAAACAAAAACACTCCCCGGCAACGGCGCCAAAAACTTGTTGTGAGTTTTAAATTACTCGCAAGCACACGAATCGTTTGCAATATAGTGTTGTGCAAGTGCGAGGTCGAATCCACAGGGAATGCGTTGTGAAAATAGATTTTTATCTAAACTAACCTTATTTTAACCTAGTTCCAAATTGTGAATTATATATTTTTCTTTGCAAAACAAATATAAACTAAACTAAACTAAACTAAATTGATTTAATAACTAATGATGAAAACACTAAGGTTTCAGAATCCACCCAACCAAAGTAAAGCATATATCTTCATGTTCTATATAAAAATAATCTATCTAACATTCCATGAATCCAACAAAAAATAACGAATATCCCAATTAAACCAAAAGCATCCAATGTATCCACTTTTAACAAATCACAAAGGAAATCCAATTTAATCGAAAAGGATTCGATGTATCCATCGAATGAAACACGCAGAATATCCAACAGAACAATTAAAACTATCAATTGTAAGATTTTACTCAAATAATTGAAATAGAATATTTAAACTAAACATATCAGAATTGTATAAACATATCTGAAAATACAATGCTAAACAATGGCGAGGCTTCATCTTCAACCTTAGCTGAAGATTTTAGCCACCCATTATCATGAAACTAAATTTCACAATAAAAAGTGCTAAGCATTAAAAACTGGAAAAGAATTAAATTTAACTGTACATTGGGAGAAATTCCACACGCTGTTGGGTAGCACTTCCCCCGGTGGTGGCAAAAGCCTTTAGGAGATCTACTAGAATGCTAGTAGAAATCCACCAGACTGCACACTGAATAGTGAGGTGGGATAGTGTTTATATAAGGGATTTCTCGGAGTACAATGAGCTGCAAATTCGATATGGGATACTGCCTCTTTGCGATCGATCGCAAGTCTGGTGCAATCGATCGCAGCATGGTGCGATGCAATGTGTCTGGCGCGCTGTAAGTGCTTCCTATCCGATGTGGGATGTGCGAGTCAACTGCGATCGATCGCAGCCTTGTTGCGCTCAAGCGCATCACAGTGCACTGCAATATATATGCAGTATCAAAAGTTTCTTTTCCAATGTGGGATGTGCGAGTCACTTTCGATAGATCGCAGGTCTTGTGCGCTCGAGCGCAGGTGCGATTGATCTCATGCCATGTGTGCACGATTGCAGGTGTGATCGATCGCGCGTCTGGTGCACTCGATCGTACTAGGCATCCTCAGCTTTTGCTCTTTAAGCCCTGGAGTTTCCACATTGCTTCATTTTATTCCAAAACCTATAAAAACACAGAAAATAGATAAAATAACACGAAATAACATAATTAAGAACTCAAAAAATGTAAACTAAGGAGCTAAAACATGTAATATTTAGCACTCATCATCAGGCCGAGCGTATAACAAGCAGTTCATACGCTCAGGCTTGGAGAAATCAGGCCGAATGTATGACAAGCAGTTCATACGCTCCTACTAGGCATAATCAGGCCGAGTGTATGACAAGCAGTTCATATGCTCGGACTTGGAGAAATCTGGCTGAGCATATGACAAGCAGTTCGTATGCTCAATCTTGGAAAAATTTGGTTGAGCGTATGATAAATGGGTCATATGCTCGGACTTGGAGAAATTTGGTCGAGCATGTGACAAGCAACTCATACGCTCTGACTTGGAGAATAATGGACCATCCCACGTGTTCTTTTTCTTTTGGTCCATGGATTCTTTTTCATATTGGGTCGTTGGGCTTTCCTACATTTGAGGCCAATGGGTTTCTATTCGTTTTAGGCCCATGGGCCTTTCTTGGACCCATGGGCCGTTTTATAGGCGGAATAAATTATGGCGGTGGCTATCATTTAATTACAGCTCATTGGGCACAATAAGGGTCGTGCTTTAATGACAGCTGGTACTTTGGGGAGTGGGAATGGCACCTCGGTGACAACAAAGGGTGCGTTCTTTTATTCGAAGGACTGAGTTAATGCTCCTAGTTTCTGTTGCCACAACTTCTATAAAAGAGGATTCATCATCATTTTTTTCTTACATTTTAAGAGATTTTTTAGAGCATATAGCTAGAGAAACATCTTGAGAGATCTCGGTTTCCTTAAAAAGTTACTCAAAAAGATTTCTTTGTGAGTAGAATGTCTGACGAGAGTGAAGTTAGCGGGGATCTGTCGAGGGAGTTGGAGGAAGAAATGGACGTTTTCTCCAGCGATGAAGTCTCTTCTCTAGAGGTTGCCCCTTGGGATGGGGCTCTAGCTCTTATGCCTTACATCCTAGGGGGAAGAGATGGAGAGGAGGATGAGGATAGAGGGTCATCTGGAGAGGAGGATGTTCGGGCGTCGATGATCATTAGGGACGACGCCATAGTTACTGAGAGGGAGGAGTGGATGTTCGAAGCGAACTCTATCTCAAGTGTGGTGGAGGGGGCTGAACTCTTAGAGATGAGGATAAAGTTTAGGATTCCCATGGAGTACCACTTGAGGGCACCAGAAGGTAGGGAGAGGGCATGCGATTCCCTACCAGACCGTCCGCCTTTCTAGTTGTGCGTTTACGAAAAGTACTTGAAGGCGGGGCTTAGGTTCCCTCTCCACCCATTCTTCTACTCAGTGTTTAGATACTTTGGTATCGTGCTGAGTCAGCTGGCGCCCAACTCAATCCGGTTGATCCTAGCATTTATTTTCGTTTGCTAGGAGGTGGGTAGGGTGATGAACATTAACGTGTTCAAAGCCCACTTCCAGATAGCCCGGCTCGGTCATTCGGGGTGGGTTATTATAAGCTCGAAGAGAAGGAAAAGGGTATTGAAGAAGAAGCCTTCTTCCATAAAGAGGTGGAAGGGGGCGTTCTTCTTCATACGGAGGTGTTATTGGAGCTTAGAGCGTGCTGGCAAGTGCAAGAGGCCGCACCTCCTGCACCAAGAGCAGGAGATGTTAAAGGCCATGCTGGCCACGCTGGCATTCTTGAGTCTGAAGGGCATAACCTTATAGCAATACAACCCTCGATCGGTGATAAAGGCGGTCTTGTCCTGGTTTGGTCTATACATGAAGATTTGATTGTAGCCGGAGTACGTGTCCATAAAGGAAATGAGTTCATGCCCCAAAGTGGCATCCACCTGCTGATCGACTGATGGAAGGGGAAAGTTATCCTTTGGACAGGCTTTGTTTAGTTTGGTAAATTTGATGCAGATCTGCCATTTACTGTTGGCCTTTCAAACCGTCACTACGTTCAACGCCCACTCGAGGTATCTCACCTCTTGGACGAAATCAGCTTCAAGTAGTTTGTTTACCTCAGCATCGATGCCAACCTAGCATTCTGGGGTGAAAGTTCTTTTCTTCTAGATGACCAACTTGTACTTTGGGTCCACATTCAGGTGGTGCTCAATAATCCTGGGGTCGATCCTAGGCATGTCTGACGTGGACCAGGCAAACAAGTCTCGGTTCTTCTGGATGAGGGAGATGAGTTCTTTCTTGTGTTTTTTGTAGAGGCTTGATCCTATCTGGATGGTTCTGGTGAAGTCTTCCCTAAGAGGTACTGGAGTTAGCTCCTCCACTGGCTGCCCTCTTGGGGTCTTCATTTCATCCTTGAGGTCTTCTACCTCAAGGGGCAAGGCTTTAGCCTTCTTCTCTTCCTTTATAGCATTCAGATAGCAGGATCGAGAGGCCCTCTGATCACCTCTAATCATTCGAACCCTCTCACTGATGGGAAACTTAACATTCAAATGGTACGTGGAGACAACAGCTTTCAGTTTGTTGAGGGTGGGTTGACCGAAGATCATGTTGTAAGAGGAAGGCTGCTTAACTACCAAGAAAGTGGTTTGTACAGTGGATGTCCGAGGCGTTGTCCCTACAATAATAGGGAGGACTATGCTTTCCTTGGAGAAGACTGGAGTTTCACCAAAACCATAGAGGGAGTCGGGGCCAGCTTCAAACGCTCATCCTTTAGCTCTATGTGTTGGAAGGCTTCGTAGAACAATATATCCACCGAGCTTCCGTTGTCAATCAAGACACATCGTACTTCATAATTACCCACTAGGAGGGAGACCATTACTGCATCATCATGAGGAGTTCTTTTATCTTCCATGTCGACAGAGGCCACGGTTCTGGCGTACGCCTTACTACCTTACCTTGAGCTCCCACCAGTGGCAGGGCCTCCGCATATTATCTTGATGATCCGGATAGTAGTTGCCACTTCTTAGTTCTTTTGATCTGGCGCTGCTCGACTCTGGAGTCTCGCAGAGGATCTCGTCACTTTCGGTCCTGGATATGAAGATGTCTGGGGCCTCTCCTTGACTAAGCGAGCACTTCTCTTCTTTGAGGCCTTGTAAACTCCTTAAGATGCCCCCGGCTGATAAAGACTTCAATCTGTTCCTTCAGGGCATGGCATTCTTTAGTATCGTGGCTATAGTTTTTATGGAAACAGCACCAAAGTGTGGCATCCTGGGCGGCCATTGGAGGACTGACTTGTCTTGAAGCTGCATAGGGACATTGGTCTTGGATGCATTAAGGGGGTGAAACCGTCGAACTGGGGGTGGGGCTTGACCTGTTTTCTTAGTGAGGTCTTTTGGCCGTCTCTCTTTATGAGTTGATGTCCTTTCTCTTCTTATCTATTTCCCATTTTCTTTCTCTTCTGAATGCCTGGTTGTCTTCTGCCAACATATACTTCTCTGCTCTAGCCAAAACCTCGTTCATGCTCTTGGATGAGTGTCGGGTGAGCTTGGAGCTGAAGATCCCAGACCTCAGCCCATTCTTAAACGCCATCATCTGGAAATTTCGATCGAGGTCTGGGATTTCCCAAGCAACTGTGTTGAACCTATATATGTAGGCTCGAAGCTTCTCTCCACAATGTTGGATAATATTGAACAAGCTTTCTATGGTCTTCTTTGGTCCATTGCTGCTAAAGAAGTGCGAAGCAAAGGCATAATTGAGTTCTCTGAAATTGCTAATGCTTCCCGACCTCAAACACGAATACTAAGTACATGCAGCATTCTCGAAAGTCAAGGGGAAAGCACAACACATGATAGGGTCAGAATGTCGGTGTAGCATCATGGCCGTCTTGTAGTGCTGCAAATGGTTTAGGGGGTCCCCTGAACCGTCCTACATTTTGACTTATGGTATTCTAAAGTTAAAGGGGAATGGGGTCTCAAGAACATCTTCTCTGAACGGGGGATCTTGGATGCTGAGCTCATCCAAGATACTGAGACTTCTGTGTTTCAGGGCCAAGTCTATTTTTTCTTCCATCTTTTCGAACTGTCTGTCAAGGTCGAAGTTGCTCTTCGAGGATGAGCTTTCCTTGGACCGGCTGCAACGCAGCAAGGGCTCGGTAGGGAGTTGGTTGTAGGTCAGATCATCTCTGTCAGATGATTTCGCTTTCTCGGGAGCTTCGTGGGGAGAAAAGGAAGGTTGCTAGCTTGAGTCATAGGAGCAACATGAGGATGCGCTGCTGCTTCCACATAATCAGGAGAGTCGGTCCCGGAGAGATGAGGGCGATGTTCTCTGACGGGGGGCCGTCTACTAGACCTGGGGGTTGCATGCTCGGGGATTACGGGGAATCTGGGGGTCTAGATTGCTGGCTGCGGGTGCTACCCTGGATGGGAGCAGAGCATACTGTTGGGGCTTTCTTGTCGGTCCTTCTTGTGTTGCTTCTCGCTAGCTTCGCAATAGATGAGTTCTTTTATACTTCTTTGCTTTTGCTATAGCGAGAGATTGTGGTTTCCCACGAACGGTGCCAATCTGTTGATGCCGAAAAATTGCTACTGCTGACGTGGCCTTGGTGCTGACGTGGCCTCAGTGCTAACGTGGCCTTGGTGCTGACGTGGTCTTGGCCCTGCACAGTTAACAGAGGTGAACTAAAAACCCACGGAATGAGAGGAGGGGGAGACCTCCGAGGGTGCTCCGATGCTTAAGTTAGAACAAGGGCTTAAGAGAGGCCGAGGCGGAGGGTTAATTCTAAAGCGTCTCAAGTATAAATAGATAAGTGTGTTTGAATTATGATTTTCATACCTCAGTTTATTTATAGTCCCCTGAGTAGGTATTGCCCACATAGGGGGTATGGCCTTGCCCATGCCCTTTGCTCTGAAGGGTTAGGTCTGAGTTGAGTATGTAGGGAGTTACATGTGTCAGCGAGGCTAAGCCCACTAATTATGCTTGGATGAGGTGGCTGTTTATTGCAATGTCTATGTGTTCTTCACAGTACTTTGGCAGGCTTGACACGTGTCATCGCACTATTGGTGAAAACACAACTACGCGTGGGTGTCTTATTGGACGAAGGTTTGGTGAGTCCCATCAAGTGCCTTAATAAGTACTCACATCTAGCTTCCATATAGGTTTCTATGATTATAGGATGATCATGATTAGTCTAAGTTTTTTAAGCTTTGGCTTAAGACCTCATCTTGACTCTAGTCAAGGTGACTTTTAATAAGGCACACTGTTTATAAATTCTTCATATTCATTATATACCTATCTTGCTTTCATTAGCATCAAAATAGTATACCAAGTCTCATCTCATCTTTCTCACTAAATTCATTCACCCATCGCTTTTTGGGTGATCTTGAGAATTCACTTGTTCTCATTTACTCTACAATAGCTAGGAGTTTGACCAAGTCCCAAACAAGGTTAGTTTACTCTAAACTCCAATATTTTCTCTATTATTTTTAATTCATTTTCTTTTCAAGGGATGATCTCAATAACTTATCTCTTAAGCTCGCATCTCTTCAGCTCATATCAAAGACAAATGACATTTTTATTAGTTGTTACCACGCAACTATGATTCTAGAGGTTAGCCTCAAACAGACCGCAAATAGAATTACCAATCAAATGACCCTTTTTCCAGTTTCTACCACAAAACTATGATTCCAAAGGTAAACCTCAAATATAATCACCAATAAAGTGACCATTTTTCCAGTTGCTACCACGTAACTATGATTCTAGAGGTAAGTCTCAAACATACCTCAAATAGATTCACCAATCAATGTATCTCTCCCACTAGGTTGATAAGGTTTAGGAATAACCTTGTTAACCTCAACTTATTGATTGGATATGCTAACATGACTATAATCTTTCATCTCATTGAGCGAAAAGGAACTTATAGATCTAACCCTATCTTAGGAAAAAATGGTTTTAGGACATTGCTTCTATCAACTTCAGTCATACTTCCAGTTGTTTATTTATCAATAAACATATCCTTTTGGAGTGTTCTCAGTATCTACTAAGATATACCTCTATTTTTTTTATCCTCAACTTCCCAAACTTATGAGAATGGCCATGAACACAAGCAATTGACCCCAATTTCATCAATCGACTTAGAGTGGGTATCAGACCTATCCATAGTCAATTAAATAGAACTAACTAGTAGAAAATGTACGTGGTAGCAATTAACAATGAATCTCAAAAGAGATATATTGTGTCAATAATTTAACCATTTATAATAGTGACCTATCTTATATCTCTGCAACAACGTTTTGTTGCGAAATTTTTAAAGGAACGAACAACTCTTTTTGAAAACTCTTTCAAAAATGTCCTAAATCAATTTTTATATGCCACAAAAAATCAAATGAATTACTAACAATGAGATCTTAGTTCTAGGTTTTGTTTCAAATGGTTCTTAGTTATTTTACCAGCTAGACAAATTTCACATGTAGGGAATAATAAATCTAATGAGTGAGACTAATATTCTTTCACTAGTCAGATCATTTAAAAATTCACACACAATGTGATCTAGTGTGGCTTGCTAAATAGTTTATGTTGGTATTTGTCCAAGGATTAAACCGGTTAAAGGGTTTAGCATGTTCAGCATCAGGTCTAGAGATGTGCACTGCGACCAGCAGCAATGTCAGCAGCCTCCCTCCCCAGGACGCACCGCGGTGCCTAGAACCTAGAGTAAGTCAACCCTGGTCTAGGCTGTGGCCAGCCCTGTTCTAGGCCGCGACGCCAGGCACACTTATGCTTGGTTTTTTTAGCCACTTGTAAGGTGCGTGAAGCTCACAAGATCACTAAAGCTTGTTGAAGGGCTATGATTGATTGGTCCTCAAGATTTAAGGGTTGAGATTGTCTTCAAGATAGGTTCAAGAAGTGGTGCACTATATAAAGGGTCACCTAACTTCAATCTCAAAAAGTAAGAAAGGGTGTGACATTCATCTCAACAAGAGAGGTGTGATGGAAATGGCATGTGAATGTGTGTGAAATAGAACACATGGTGTGTGAGAGTGCAAAGACGCTAAACATAGGAGAGACTCATTCAAGAGAGGCTGGTTGTTTAGAGAGAGAGAGTAGTATAGATTAGGGATTCAAGGGGCTTGTAAGTGGAATTTTCTTGGGGAAAATTCCAAGGTGACTCAAGACCTTATCACTTTCTTTTCACTCTTCTTTCATTTTTCAAGAACTTGAGATTCTTGAAGAGGTGTTACTGTATCTGTAAACAACTCATTGATTTAGTGCAGAGAGTTCGGAGGAACTCACGAGGACGTAAGCACAATGCCGAATCTCGATAACAAATTGCTTATGTTCTTTCTTTGATTGGTTTGATTCCTATTTTGTTTCGGTGTTATTACAAGTCATTCTAGACTTGGGTGTTTAGAAGATCACAACCTAGGATTCTGCAAGCAGGTGATTTTCCAACAGTGGTATCAGAGCTAAGATTAGTGGGTATCAGAGCAAGAATAAAGGGTTATCGGAGCAAGACTCCAAGAATCAAAGGTCAACTTTTGAGGTGATTTAAGAACGAAGTAGAGATCTATATCTGATCGTGTTCTTGAGGTGATTCAAGAATGGAGTAGAGATCAATATCTGATCATGTTCTTAAGGTGATTCAAGACGGGAGTAGAGATCAAGATATGATCATGTTTTTTAGGGTGATTCAAGAACGGTATTAAGATCAATCTACGATCGTGTTCTTGAGATTTAGAAGAAGTTGCAAGATAATCTTGATGCCAAGATAAGGAGAGCATCAAGTGGAGAAGGGTGGTTCATTAAAGGAAGGCTGTCATCTTGGTGTGGCAGTAACATACATGGCTACTACCGGGACAGAGGTAGAGGAGAAAGCCATGGGAGAGCACACATCAACATACATGGCTATTACCAGGACAAAGGTAGAAGAGAAAGCCATGGGAGAATGCACAATAACATACATGGCTACTACTGGGATAGAGGTAGAGGAGAAAGCCATAGGAGAGTGCACAATAACATACATGGCTACTACCAGGACAGAGGTCGAGGAGAAAGCCATAAGAAAGCTTATAGTAACATACATGGCTACTACCGGGACAGAGGTAGAGTAGAAAGCCATGGGAGAGCACACTCCAAATCGAGATTTGGAGGGAAGAGATGCTTTTACTGCCATAAGGAGGGTTATTTCAAGAAAGATTGCAAGAAAATGATGAGGGATGAGGGAGGAAGCCATACTATGAATAGAGAGGCTTCGGTTGCCAAAAGAGAATAGCAAGATGATGATGTTCTTATTGTGTGCTCAAGCGTGAGCAAGGGGCAAGAAGGCAGCGGGAAATGGATCTTGAATACCGGGTGCAATCATCATATGTGTCTTCACAGGGATTGGTTCAAGAATTTCAAGGAAACCGATGATGGAAAGATTTTCCAGGGGAATGATACTTCTTACCAAGTAAGGGGCATAGGAGACATCCAGTTGAGGATGTTTTATGGAATGGCAAGGCTGCTGAGGAATATTAGATATCTTCTGGAGTTAAGAAGAAATTTGATCTCATTGGGGTAGCTAGATTCCATGGGGTACACATACAAGGCAGGGGGAGGAAAAATCAAGGTAACAAAGGGATCTTTGATAGTGATCAAAGCAGCAATGAAGGATAGTCTTTATGAGATGATCGGAGGTGTTGTGAGTTTTAAATTACTCGCAAGCGCACGAGTCGTTTGCAATATAGCGTTGTGCAAGTGCGAGGTCGAATCCACAGGGAATTGCGTTGTGAAATTATATTTTCAATCTAAACTAACTCTATTTTAACCTAGTTCCGAATTTTAAATGATATTTGCAAAATAAATTAAAACTAAATTAAGTTGATTTTAAAACTAATAATAAAAAGCACTAAGGTTTCCGAATCCACCCCATCGAAGTTAAGCATATATGTTCTAAAAATATAGCCTATCAAAACATTCAATGAATCCAACTATAAGACAAAAAAACAAAGAATATCCCAACTAAACCAAAAGCACCCGATGTATCCGCTCTTAACAAATCACAAAGGGAATCCAATTTAATCGAAAAGCATTCAATGTATCCATCAGATGAAACACAAAGAAAATCCAACAGACAATTTAAACTCAATCAATTATAAGATCAACTCAAATAATTAACAGAACATTTATACTTAAAATTGTCAGATTTGTACAAGCAAATCTGAACTACTACGCCAAACAACGGCGGGGCTTCATCTTCAACCTTAGCTGAAGAGTCTAGCCACTCATATCTATAAAGCTATAATAAAAAGTGCTAAACATTTAAACTAAAACAATTGAATATAAAAAAATAAATAAAAAACTTTACATGGGAGAAATTCCACTCTCTGACGGGCGGCGCTTCCCCTCGTGGTAGCAATGCCTTCGGGATCCACCAAAATGCTGGCAGAAGTCCACCGGTAAACACCAAAGTGGCTCAGGAATTGTACCCTGAATTATGAAGTCAGGTGGTGTTTATATAGGGGAAGACCCGGACTAATGTGGCTTGCAAAAACGATGTGGGATACTGGCTCGAGTGCGCTTGATCGCAGTATGTTGCGATCGATCGCAGATGCGCTCGATCGCGTGTCTGGTGCGCTCGATCGCGTGTCTGGTACGCTCGATCGCGCTGGTACGATGCATTGCAAATATTTCGATGTGGGATTGATGACCTTGCGCTCGATCATAGGCAGGTGCGCTCGAGCGCAGGTGCGCTCGATCGCATATTTCGTGCGATCGATCGCAATATCTCCAGAAGCTTCAAATCTCCTGAAATGCTTCATTTTCTCCACAAAGCTGTAAAAACACACAAAACACAAGAAAAACGTAAAATAAAGTAAAATACTACTAACTAAGAGCATAACAAATGTATGTTAAGGGTCTAAAATATGCAATATTTAAGACTCATCAAATACCCCCAAACTTATATTTTGCTAGTCCCTTAGCAAAACAAAATAAAAGACTCAATGAAAAACAAAGAACATAAAAATAAAGTCATCACTCATGGTATCCAAAAATTTAAGGAGCACACATCATCATGATATTCATTCATAAGCAAGCTTAAAAAGGTAAACCCATCTTCGCAATGAATAGAAATGTTAAAATCTAATTACTTACAAAAGGCGGGATAAGGCATCACAAGCTTGAATCAGTGTAAGGTGAATTAGCATATAAAAATGAAGCTTCCAAGTAACTCTAATGTGTAAGGTCTCCATGTCTCAAGATTCACCGAATTTCCCATCAAAAGTGAACGAAAAGGCATAGTTTTTATTTTATTCTTTTTTTTCTCTTTTTTTTATTATTAAGGCACGGCTATGTTTAGTTCCCTTAAGCTTTCTAATTGACCCATGTAGCGAGTGTTGAGTCAATGACTCCCAAACCAGGTGGTTTTAGGGCATTAGGTGTAAAGACACCCCTAAGGACTTACTAACTCGAGTCAAAAAGGCTACGAAATTAAACCGACCTTAATATTACCAAGCAAAATTCCACCTTTTGACGTGAACACTCACTGCTTACTGAGGCAAGAGGTCCAGTTACTCAGCGAAAAGTTTATTGATATATTTTTTTTTTAATTTTCCTATGCCCAAGAGTTCATCCAACAAGTCATCCAGTTTCAGTTAAGATAAGAAAAAATACACATTAAAATCATGTGTCATACCTCACATAATTTGTGCTAATGTGCTCGTGTTATATTAGATCAAACATGTGAATTCTCAAAATGCCTAAAGTAAGTAACTAAATTTTAAAAATTTATCACCAGATCATGTGTTCAAAATGTTAAGCTCACCAATGACATCACATCACAGAAAATGTTTAGATCAACTAAAATTTCACGATAACATGAGCATGCATTTATCTCTATGACGAAAAGACAACAAATTAGGACAAAGTGTGTGATGTGTCTCCCATACCCCCAAACTTAAATTACACATTGATCCCAATGTGTGACTAATATGGAAAGAGCTAACCTGAGATATGGAGAACTATCTGGACTGGTATGGCTCATAGCATACCCCCAAACTTGAACTGAAGTACGCTTTGTCCCTGAAAAATAAAAACTGGAAAACAAAAAATATTGGAAACAAACATTAATCATAAAAATGCGAAATAATAAATAAACAAAATAAAAGATAAGCTGTGGGGTGCCTCCCATGAGCGCTAAGTTTTACGTCTTCAGCCAAACTCTCCTTAGAATACTACACTCAATCTGAGTAACTAGGATCCTCCAACAGTATCGTCTCAATGTCCGGACTCCTCAACTCTAAGAATGGTTTTAGCATCTGTCCATTTACCTTGAAAGTATTACCATTCTTAGGATCCTCAATCTCGATGGCCCCATGAGGAAAAACCGATCGAATAATGAATGGGCCTGACCATCGGGATTTGAGCTTGCCTGGAAAAAGATGCAGGCGCGAATTATAAAGAAGAACTCTCTGACCCGGCTCAAAAGCTCGTCTCAAAATATTTTGGTCATGAGTCTTCTTCATTTGTGCTTTGTATGATCAGGCACACTCATATGCATCATTCCGCAGCTCCTCCAATTCATTGAGTTGGAGCTTTCGCTGTGAGCCAGCCTTGGAAAGATTAAAATTTAGTTGCTTGACAGCCCAATACGCACGATGGTCTAATTCAACCGGAAGGTGACATGCCTTTCCGTATACAATGCGATAGGGAGACATACCAATTGGCGTCTTGAAGGCTGTCCGATATGCCCACAGTGCATCCGTCAATCGCAGAGACCAATCATTTCTAGTGGGGTTCACAGTCTTTTCCAAAATATGTTTGATCTCGCGATTTGAAATTTCCACTTGACCACTCGTCTGTGGGTGATATGGGGTGGCAACTTTGTGCGTGATACAATATTTCTTCATCAACTGCTCAAAGATCTTGTTGCAAAAGTGCTTACCTCCATCACTTATGATTGCTCTAGGCGTACCAAAACGAGCAAAAATAGTGTCTTTCAAGAACTGGACCACAACTCTGTGGTCATTGGTCTTGCACGCAATAGCCTCCACCCACTTGGACAGATAGTCCACAGCAACTAGAATGTATAGGTAGCCAAAGGAGTTTGGGAATGGTCCCATGAAATCAATGCCCCACACATCAAAAATCTCAACAATCAGAATAGGGTTGAGGGGCATCATATTTTTCCTAGAAAGACTCCCTAGCTTTTGGCAACGCTCACAAGATATACAGTAGGTGTGAGAGTCCCGGAACAGGGTAGGCCAATAAAATCCACACTGCAAAATCTTTGCAGCGGTCTTTTTAGCACTAAAATGGCCTCCACATGCATGATCATGACAAAAGGCGATGACATTAGATTGGTCATGCTCAGGAATACACCGTCTAATGATCTGATCAGGACAATACTTAAACAGGTAAGGATCGTCCCAGAAAAAGTGTTTTACCATGGCCAAAAATTTTGATTTATCTTGCCTCCCCCAATGCAAGGGCATGTGTCCGGTGACAAGATAGTTCACTATGTCAGCAAACCATGGTGCGGGACTATGAGCAATGTGCATCAATTGCTCATCAGGAAAGGTCTTAGAAATGGGAGTGGCAGCCTCACTGAATTCCACAATCAATCTAGACAAATGGTCCGCCACCACATTTTCTGAACCTTTCTTATCCCGAATCTCAATGTCGAACTCTTGAAGTAGCAAGATCCATCGGATAAGATGAGATTTAGCGTCTTTTTTAGAGAAAAGATACTTCAATGCAGCATGGTCCGAGTAGATAATGACTTTAGATCCTAACAAGTAGGATCTGAACTTGTCTAATGCAAAGACGACTGCAAGCAACTCCTTCTCAGTGGTAGAGTAATTGACTTGTGCGTCATTTAGAGTTCGACTTGCATAATAGATAGCATGGGGAAGTTTATCAACACGCTGCCCCAAAACAACTCCAACAGCATAGTCTGATGCGTCACACATGATCTCAAATGGCACATCCCAGTTAGGTGGCTGAATAATGGGTGTGGACGTCAGAATTTTCTTCAGATCCCCAAATGCTTTCTTACAATCCTCATCAAATAGAAATGGGGCATCTTTTTGCAACAACTTACACAAGGGCCTGGCGATCTTGCTGAAATTCGGGATAAATCGCCTATAGAAACCTGCATGGCCCAGAAAAGATTGAACCTCTTTCACCGTACGTGGGGGTGGAAGGCTGGAAATCAAATCCACCTTCGCTTTGTCGACCTCAATCCCTCGATGAGATATGATATGCCCCAGTACAATTCCTTGCTTAACCATAAAATGGCACTTCTCCCAATTAAGCACCAGGTTCTTCTCCTTGCACCGTACCAAAACCAAAGAGAGACGGTGCAAGCACTCCTCAAATGTTGAACCGAAGATGGAGAAGTCGTCCATGAAAATCTCCAAGAACCGCTCTACCATGTCAGAGAATATACTGACCATGCACCGCTGAAAAGTGGCGGGTGCATTGCATAACCCAAAGGGCATGCGACGGTAGGTGAAGGTCCCAAAAGGACAGGTAAATGTCGTCTTTTCCTGATCTTTGGGGTCCACGGGGACCTGGTTATATCCAGAATAACCATCCAAAAAGCAATAATACTCGTGCCCAGCCAAACGCTCCACCATCTGATCAATAAATGGAAGTGGAAAATGATCCTTCCTTGTGGCACTGTTCAGCTTACGATAGTCTATACACACTCTCCACCCAGACTGCACACGAGTTGGCACCAACTCGTTGTCCTTATTCTTTACTACCGTTAACCCAGCTCGCTTGGGCACGACATGAATGGGGCTCACCCACTTGCTATCAGAGATGGGATAATGATCCCTGCATCTAACAGCTTAATAACCTCTGCTCTCACAACCTCTTACATAGCAGGGTTGAGCCTTCTTTGCGGCTCACTCGATGGCTTAGCATCTTCCTCCAAGTGTATCCTGTGCATCACCACCGAGGGGCTGATTCCCTTAATATCTTCAATGGTCCAGCCGATAGCTTCCTTGTGCTCTCTTAAAACCTCTAACAATTTCTCCTCTTAAGCCTCTCCCAAATCTGAAGCTATTATCATAGGAAAACAGTATGCTGGACCCAAGAACTTATACTTAAGATTATCCGGTAAAGGCTTAAGTTCCTTCTTTTGAGGTTCTGGTGACACCTTCTCCTCCTCCTCCTTGCTTTCCTGAGGATCAGACTCCAAAATGGCATTTACTTCCTCGAGTAACTTATCTGAACCCAAGTCCTCTCCAAAGTGAGCAAAGCATGCCTCCATGGGATCCTCAATGCTTGATTCATCCACAGTATCCTCAAGAATCTCCTCTATCAAGCATACATCTCTCATTTCATCATATTCCAGTGGTTACCTAGTGATATAAAAAATGTTCAACTCCACTATCATATTTCCGAAGGAGATCTTCATCACCCCTGTCCTACAATTGATTAGGGCGTTAGCCGTGGCTAAGAATGGTCGCCCTAGAATCACCGGTATTTGAATCCCTACATTCTGAACCGGCTCTGTGTCAAGCACAATAAAATCCACGGGGAAATAGAACTTATCCACTTTTATCAAAACGTCATCAACTATCCCCCGTGGTCTTTTCACTGACCTGTCAGCCGATTGAAGCGTCGTGGATGTGGGCTTCAATTCTCCTAACCCCAACTGCACATAGACTGAGTAGGGTAGAAGATTCACACTCGCCCCAAGATCCAAAAGGGCCCTCTCAATATGGCTGACTCCTATCGTGCAAGAGATGGTAGGACACCTCGGGTCCTTATACTTGATGGGTAGCTTGCACTGAAGGATTGAACTGACCTGCTCGGTCAAAAATGCCTTCTTTGGGACATTCGTACTCCTCTTGATAGTGACCAAGTCCTTTAAAAACTTGGCATATGATGGCACTTGATGGATGGCATCCAAAAATGGATTGATTTGGACTTTCTTGAATACCTCCAAAATTTCCTCATACTTCTGTCCTTTCTTAGGCGCCTGTAATCTCTCGGGGTAGGGCGCTCTAGGTACAAACGACCTATGAGGGTCTTTCTCAGTAGGAGTGGCTGTAGATGGCTCAGCATCTCTCTTCTCTGTGTTGCCACTCCCTTGCCCTTGCTGCATAGTAGGGTTCTCTTCCACTTGATTGTCCACTTGTCTCCCAGACCTCAGTGTGACAATCGACTGTACTTGTTCCTCCCCGTGCGTAGGAGTTGATGAACTCTCAACCATAAATTGTCCTTTTGGGTTTTGCACGGGCTGACTGGGGAACTTTCCTTTCTCTCTCTCACCCAAGTGACTTGCAATTTGCCCTATTTGACTCTCCAGCTTGGCAATTGCTTGGGTGTTTACCATTGTTGCACTCCTCACATCGCTCATATTTTGGCTAGTCGCTTTCATGAATTCCTTAAGAGTGTCCTCAAGCGACTGTGAAACTGGCGCTGGTGTTTGGGTGGGTGTGTGGTAAGCAGGTGAAGGTGCTGGATGGGCAGAACGACCATGATTAGGAATTTGTGGGGCAAATCCGGGAGGATATTGATTTTGAGCATGATGAGAGGATCCTCCCTGATTCATTGGTTGGTTCTGCCTCCATGAAAAATTTGGGTGGTTCCGCCACCCTGGATTGTACGTCTCGGAGTACGATCCATTTGACTGCCTTCGAAAGTCATTGAAAGCACTTACTTGTTCCATAGGATACTCGGCACAAGCCAGCATTGATGGGCAATTCTGTGCTAGATGCATGGGACTAGCACAGATGGAATAGCTTTCAACATTGAATGTGTTGGCAGCATTGATGGATTGGCTCACAGTGAGAGCATCAATCTTCTTGGTGAGGGTATCTAATTTTATCCTTAAATGAGCGTCCTCCTTGACCTCATAGATGCCTCCCCTCTTAGGAGCACGAATGGACTTATCTCGACAGCTTGAAAAATCCCACTGCTGTGAGTTGTCGGACAACTTGTCCAACACCATATATGCTTCGTCTCCTGTCAGACTCAAGAATGCCCCCCCATTTATAGACTCTATCATGCTACAGTTGGGTTGAGTCAGCCCTTGGTAGAAGAATTGAACGAGTCTCCACTTCTCATATCCATGTGGAGGGCATCTGATCAGTAACTCTTTAAAGCGCTCCCAGCTTTCAGAGAACTTCTCATCCTCGTCTTGAGTGAAAGAGCTAATCTCCTTTCGGCACTCATTCACTCTAGACATTGAGAAAAACTTATGGTAAAATTTGCTAAGCAGGTTTTCCCAAGATGTAATAGACCCGGACATGTTGGAGTCCAACCACGCCCTAGCTCTATCGTGAAGGGAGAAAGGGAAGAGTCGAAGATGGACTGACTCCTCAGAGAAGTTCTGGAATTTGAATGTAGCACAAATGTCTTTGAACTTCTTCACATGACTATAAGGATTTTCAAGATCTAAGCCATGGAATGAGGGTAGGAGTTGGATAACATGTGGCTTCAAATCAAAGTGTGTGGCATTGGTTGGTGGCAACACTATGCAGGAAGATGAGTTAGTTGCAACGGGTGCGAACAAATCCCTAAGGGATGTAGTGGAGTCCATGTTCCAAGCTCTAGGTTGCTCTACATGTTCAGGATGATTAAAATTTTCTCCCATCTCAACAATCTCTCTCTCAACTAGTGCTCTTTTCTGCCTCCTAAGAGTTCTTTCTAAGTCGGGATCTAAATGTGTCAAATCTAAGTTTAAGGATCTCCGACCAAGCATACACTAACAGAAAAATAATGAGATGCTAACCAGCAGAAGCACCAGAATAAAGCAAACACAAAACTCAAAATTTTTTTTAAATTAAATTAACTAGTAGAAAAATAAAATCAATTCAGAGCAAAAAATTTTACGAACAAAACAATTCCCCGGCAACGGCGCCAAAAACTTGTTGTGAGTTTTAAATTACTCGCAAGCGCACGAGTCGTTTGCGATATAGCGTTGTGCAAGTGCGAGGTCGAATCCACAGGGAATTGCGTTGTGAAATTATATTTTCAATCTAAACTAACTCTATTTTAACCTAGTTCCGAATTTTAAATGATATTTGCAAAATAAATTAAAACTAAATTAAGTTGATTTTAAAACTAATAATAAAAAGCACTAAGGTTTCCGAATCCACCCCACCGAAGTTAAGCATACATGTTCTAAAAATATAGCCTATCAAAACATTCAATGAATCCAACTATAAGACAAAAAACAAAGAATATCCCAACTAAACCAAAAGCACCCGATGTATCTGCTCTTAACAAATCACAAAGGGAATCCAATTTAATCGAAAAGCATTCAATGTATCCATCAGATGAAACACAAAGAAAATCCAACAGACAATTTAAACTCAATCAATTATAAGATCAACTCAAATAATTGACAGAACATTTATACTTAAAATTGTCAGATTTGTACAAGCAAATCTGAACTACTATGCCAAACAACGGCGGGGCTTCATCTTCAACCTTAGCTGAAGAGTCTAGCCACTCATATCTATAAAGCTATAATAAAAAGTGCTAAACATTTAAACTAAAACAATTGAATATAAAAAAATAAACAAAAAACTTTACATGGGAGAAATTCCACTCGCTGATGGGCGGCACTTCCCCTCGTGGTAGCAATGCCTTCGGGATCCACCAAAATGCTGGCAGAAGTCCACCGGTAAACACCAAAGTAGCTCAGGAATTGTATCCTGAATTATGAAGTCAGGTGGTGTTTATATAGGGGAAGACCCGGACTAATGTGGCTTGCAAAAACAATGTGGGATACTGGCCCGAGTGCGCTCGATTCCAGTATGTTGCGATCGATCGCAGATGCGCTCGATCGCGTGTCTGGTGCGCTCGATCGCAGGTGCGCTCGATCGCGTGTCTGGTGCGCTCGATCGCGCTGGTGCGATGCACTGCAAATATTTCGATGTGGGATTGATGACCTTGCGCTCGATCATAGGCAGGTGCGCTCGATCGCATATTTCGTGCGATCGATCGCAATGTCTCCAGAAGCTTCAAATCTCCTGAAATGCTTCATTTTCTCCACAAAGCTGTAAAAACACACAAAACACAAGAAAAACGTAAAATAAAGTAAAATACTACTAACTAAGAGCATAACAAATGTAAGTTAAGGGTCTAAAATATGCAATATTTAAGACTCATCGAGGCACAGAGATCAAGGGTCAAGTAGCAAGCTTGATGGCTAAGATGGATAATGCAGCCCTTTGGCACAATCACTTGGGACATATGAGTGAAAAGGGCCTGCAAGTTCTCAGCAAGGATGGTTTACTTGGTGGTGACAAAGTAGAGGAACTTGATTTTTGTGAATGTTGTGTTCTTGGGAAGCAACATCGGGTCAGCTTTAACACTGGAGTGCACAAGTCTAAGGGCATTCTTGACTACATTCATGTGGATATTTGGGGACCAGCAAGAACACCAACACAGGGAGGTAATGTTTACTTTCTGTCTTTAATTTATGATTATTTAAGAAAGTTTTGGATTTATTTTCTTAAGAATAAATCAGATGCTTTGAATAAGTTAGTGGTGTGGAAAAAGCTGGAGGAAACTCAAACGGGCAGGGTAGTTAAGGTGTTAAGAACTGATAATGGCTTAGAAGTTTTTAACAAGGAACTTGATCAATTCTGTAAGTTAAATGGGATTCTAAGACCTAGAACGGTTGTGAAAACGCCTCAGCAAAATGGAGTTACTGAGAGGATGAATAAGACCCTTAGGGAAAAGGTTAGGTGCATGTTAAATGGATCCGGTTTACCCAAATATTTTTGGGGGGAAGTGGTGTCTACTGCTTCGTATTTTGTTAATAGATCACCCTCTAGGGTTATGGACCTTAAGACTCCATTGGAGATATGGAGTGTAAAAACCCCCTGAGTTGAACAACCTTAGGACTTTTGGATGTGCTGCGTTTGCACATCAAAAGGATGATAAACTTAGCCTAAAGTCTGGAAAATGTGTGTTTCTAAAATATGGGGAAGGGGTATAGGTTGTGGTCCTTAGATCAAAAAGGATTTAAACTCATAATAAGTACGGATGTCATTTTTAATGAGCATTTATTTCCCCATTTGGAGAAAACTAACCCTGCAGGGGATAGTGAGCAAACCAGTTCGGTATTTTTAGAGCATAGCATCAAGAAAAAATCAGTTTAGGTAGAGCAAAGAAGGCAAGAAAGTTCGGACCAGGAAGAGCCCATTGATGAATGCCAAGCTCTGGACACTCGAGAGGAGGCTGAACTAGAAGGGGATGATGCAACAAGTCAGAATGACTATTAGCTCACAAGGGACCGGGAAAGGAGGGTGGTCAGACCACCTTTGAGATATGGTTTTGTAGCTGCGGATGCAACAGCTCCTTGGATAAAAAGAGGGATAAGTGAACCAGAGACTTACATTGATGCCATGGGATGTAAGGATTCATCAAGATGGAAGCTAGCTATGGAGGAAGAAATGGATTCTTTGAGGAAGAACAACTCCTGGGAATTAGTGCACATTCCAGGAAAACAAATAGTTTACATGATCAAAGAAGGGAACTGATGAGAGTTATAAAATGCATCTTAATAGTACTTAATTGTTAGCATTTTTAGAGTTGATCTAGGTTATAATTACATTTTTATATGTTAACAACCCTAAAGAATCATTCCTAGATCACTTATTTGTTTTGATGCATTTTCAGGTATTTTGAGATGAAAAAGCTATTATTGAATGAAGCAAAAAAATTCCATGTATACCGGAGAAAAAGAGGGCTTTCAGAAAGGCTAAATAAAGAGATCCAAGTATGTGCCCCGCATCCTGGATGGAGCTGGGGCACACCCTCCAGATCAGAGGCCAAAACAAGCAAAGAAGACCATCAAGTCAGGGCGCGCCCTGGATAGAGCTGCGCTACCCCCTAAGGTGTGCACCGGACCCTGGATGGAGCTGGGGCGTACTTTTCAGAAAGTTTACAAGGTTGGCCTAAAATCAAGCCTAGGCAGAGAAAATCCAAGCCTAAGCGCGGACACGAATTTTGCTCTCCGAGTTAGGTTTGAATTAGGTCTTTAATGATTGTTTAAAACCCTAAAACACCCTTGGACCCTTTTATTATAAATAAATCACTTAGGTTTTGATATTAGACATTCATTGAGCTGGAAGACTCAAGGAAGCAGCAACTTCTCCTCCATCAAAGTGTTCAACCATGAGCCCCATGGCTAACTAATCTCCAAGCAAGGCGAAGGGATGAATCCCTAAGTGTAGTTGTTCCTATTTTCCTTTATTTGATTCAATTGTAATAAAGCTTTATTGTTAAGACATTGTTATGATTTACTTTTTAATCTAATTATAAGATTTCATCTAATCCAGTGATTGTATCTTTCTCCTTGATATAAATTTAGTCATGCTTTCCTTATGTCAATATTGTTTGGGTATGATTGAGTTCAGTAAGTTTATTCTTTAGGCTTGTCCATTACTGCAATATTGTCATAAAAAATATATTGTCGTTTCTTGATAAACCTATAGGATAGATCATGTGTGCATGAATCGAAAATAAAAAGTATTTCATAACAATCAAATTAGGGTTTATACATGTTCTCATTGAATATTTGCCGATTGCATGTTTGGGATGTGAAACGTGCAATCGAGATAAAAACAACTGAATCAAGTTAGGATTAGGGCAACAAACCTAGGGAGGATTCCTGGATCCTTGTTGTCCCTCTATTATATTTTACAACCTACACAATTACTTCATCATCAATTTCAGATTCTCTACCTATTTTGATTATATTGTCTCATATTAAAGTTTACATCTTTCTTTATAGTTAACTTATTTTCCTGTGGAATCGACATCCCAAAGCTGTGCTACAACTACCGTGTTATACTTTTGGCATAATCAAATTTTGGTGCTGTTGCCGGGGAAACGCACTTACATACAAAGAAGTTTGTTAACTCTAAGACAAGACGGTACTATTGTTCTTTTCTTTAAGTTTTTGATTTTTGATTTTTTTGTTTTTTTTTTTTTTTTGTATTTTGTTCTATTTATTTCTTTTAAAATCAATTGGTGTATGCTTAGACCGAGAGATTCACAAGGGAGATTCATTAAGGGACCCGAAATATAGATACCTTTCCTTTCCACGTCCGTTAGTGAAACCTCGCCTAGATCAAACCCTAGTGTGCACTCACCCGAAAATTTAGAAAATTTTGATAACATGGCTAAAAACCTTAATGAAAATGTTGCTAGGACACTTAAAGATTACCTACATCCTAGCCGAACACCACACCATCATGTATTATGTTTCTAGCCAACACTTGCCATCAAGACTTTAAAATAGGGATGATACAATTACTCTATACTTTTCATGGCTTGGAAAACGAAAACCCATATGTGCACATTAGAGAATTTGAGGAAGTAGTTGCGACTTTTCATAGTCAAGATGCAACTGATGATATCGTGAGACTCAAATTTTTTCCTTTCTCTTTTAAGGATAAAGCTAAGAGTTGGTTATACTCCCTGAGACCACGATCAATTGGGTCATGGAATGAGATGACCCAAGTCTTTTTTAACAAATACTTCCCTCAACATAAGACTAATGCTTTGAAAAGACAAATCTCCACCTTTGCACAAAAGGAAAACGCGACTTTGTATCAGTCTTGGGAGAAATTTAAAGAGTTGTTAAGTATGTGTCCACATCAAGGGTATGAAAATTGGCATTTAGTGAGCTATTTCTATGAGGGTCTTACCTATAGAGAACACCAAATTATAGAGATGATGTGCAATAGTGAATTTCTGCAAAAAGACCCTGATGAGGCTATTGAATACCTCAATGAGCTTGCTGAAAAAGCTAATACTTGGACTAGACCTAGTGCTACTGAAAGCACGAATAGGTCATGACCTATAGGCAACCCTAGTGGTGGAGGAATATACCATCTTAAGGAAGAAGACAACCGGAAAGCTAAGGTCGAATTACTCACTGGGGAGTTAGAGGCATTAAAAAATAAAAAGCCAACACATGTGGTTAATCAAGCCTTAGACATGTATAAGAAGCCTCAAGCACCCTTCTCTAACACTTATAATCCGGGGTGGCGAAATCACCCCAACTTCAGCTGGAAATCTGAAAATTAGCAGCATGCACAGCCCCCTAGATCATACCCTGCACCTTATCATGCACCCTCATCATCTAAGAACTCTTTAGTAGACACCTTACATGATTTTATAGAAGCACAAAGTAAAATAAACCAGAGGTGTGAGACGTTAATTACGCAGGTGGTTGAGGAAAAAAAAGAAATTAGGAGCCAAGTGTCCAAATTAATGGGCTCCTTAAGTATGACTGAGCGAGGTAAGTTCCCTTCCCAAGTCACGGTCAACATATGGCACAAGAAAATTTGAAAGATGTAAATGTCATTGTGACCCGAAGTGGTAAGTCACTACACATCCCACTTATGAATAAATCCGAGGATGTGGACAAGGGGCAAGCTAGTAGTGATACCAAGCTGCCCAAGGACCCTGAAGTGACTAAAAGCCATATTAAGGCACCCTTCCCTCAAGCCTTAAAATCAAACAAGAAAAATCTGGAGCTAAATAATGAAATCCTGGAGAACCTAAGGTAAGTAAAACTGAATCTTCCACTCTTGCATATAATTAAACAAGTTCCCACCTATGCAAAGGTTCTCAAGGATTTGTGCACAATTAAGAGGAAGCACCATGTCAAGAAAACAGCATTCCTAACTAAGTAAGTTAGTGCTTTAATTGAGCAAAGAATTCCCCCAAAATACAAAGATTCGGGCTGTTCTACCATTGCTTATAGCATTGGAAATCATGAGGTTGGACAAGCCCTGCTAGATTTAGGAGCTAGTGTAAACCTAATGCCATTCTCTATTTATTTACAGCTAGGTTTAGGAGAGATAAAACCAACCAGCATGGTGTTACAATTGGCTGACCGTTCATTCAAAGTACCCCGGGGTGTGGTAGAGGATGTTTTAATTCAAATTGATAAATTTTATTATCCTGTTGATTTCTTAATCCTTGATACTACTTCTGCTGTTTACACTAACTCTAAGATTCCTTTGATTTTGGGTAAACCTTTTCTTGCTACTGCAAATGCTCTAATAAATTGTAGGAATGGAATCATTAAGCTATACTTTGGAAACATGACCCTTGAAGTGAATATTTTCAATGTTGCAAAACAGCTCGAAGATGAGGACGAAAACCACCAGCTGTACATGACTGACTCACTCATCGACGAGGGAGTTTCCATAACTCATGATTATAATCCTCTTGAAAATTTTATTGTGAATTCTGAGATTGATTTATTTAATGATAAAACTGATATAATTGATATTTGTGTTGTTTTTGATAAATTTCAGAATTATGGCACTCGAACATGGCAACAAAAGTTTGAGGAGCTGCCCGAAAGAAGTGAGAAACAAGTCCCTTCAAGTGTGGAAGCACCTAAAGTTGAATTAAAGCCTCTACCTAACAGCTTAAAGCATGCTTTTCTCAGTCCAGGTGATACCTTTCCTGTTATTATTTCCTCTGAATTATCTGAGACCCAAGGTGAAAAATTACTTCAAACTTTGAATGCATATAAATCAGCCTTAGGTTGGAGCGTGGCTGATTTAAAGGGAATTAGTCCCTAATCTGCTCCCATAAAATAAATTTGGATGAAGGAACTAGTCCTCGTAGAGACCCTCAATGTAGGCTTAACCCAACTATGAAAGAAGTAGTGAAAAATGAAGTGCTGAAACTGTTAGATGCGGGCATTATATATCCCATAGCTGATAGTCAATGGGTAAGTCCTACACAAGTTGTTCCTAAAAAGTCCGGAGTCACGGTGATAAAGAATGACCTAGGAGAGCTAGTTCCTACCAAACTTGTGACCGGGTGGCGTATGTGCATTAATTACAGAAAATTAAATGCTGCTACCTAGAAAGACCACTTCCCACTCTCTTTTATTGATCAAAATCTTGAGCGTGTAGCTGGTCATCCCTTTTACTGTTTTCTAGATGGTTATTCTGGTTATTATCAAATAGAAATTACATTAGAAAACCAAGAAAATACCATTTTTACTTGTCCCTTTGGCACCTATGCTTTTCGTAGGATGCCATTTGGATTGTGTAATGCCCCTGCCACTTTTCAACGTTGCATGATGAGTATTTTTTGTGACATGGTTGAAAATTGCATGGAGGTTTTTATGGATGACCTAACTATTTTTGGATATTCATTCGATGCATGCTTAATGAATTTAGAAAGAGTGTTGATTCACTGTGAGGAGAAAGAATTGGTTTTAAATTGGGAAAAATGCCATTTCATGGTACCATCCGATATTGTTTTAGGACATATTGTCTCTTCTAAAGGAATAGAGGTTGACCAATCTAAGATTGAATTAATCTCTAAATTACCTATCCCTAAGACAATAAAGGATATTAGATCTTTCCTTAGTCATGCTGGTTTTTATATGAGGTTCATACAAAATTTTTCGACCATATCTAGACCACTATGTGCCATCCTAGTTAAAGACACCCCCTTTGAATGGACCCAAGCTTGTCAAGTGGCCTTTAAAATACTGATTGGCAAGCTCACTTCCGCACCTATAATGCAGTCATCAGATTAGACTTTGCCTTTTGAGATTATGTGTGATGCTAGTGACTACGCTCTAGTAGCTGTTCTTGGACAGCGAAGAGAGGGAAAACCATTTGTCATTTACTATGCTAGTAAGACTTTAAATAGTGCTCAAATGAATTACTCCACAACTAAAAAAGAATTACTAGCTGTAGTATTTGCTTTAGATAAATTTCGTGCTTATTTAATTAGTTCTCTTATTCTTATTTTTACAGATCATGCAGCCCTCAAGTACCTTCTTACAAAGAAGGATGCTAAAGCACGACTAATACGATGGATCCTACTCCTACAAGAATTCGACATCACCATCAAAGACAAAAAAGGAGCGGAGAATGTATTGGCTGATCATCTATCAAGGCTCACTTTTGAAGACACTTGCGACGACATACCAATCAAATATGACTTTCCCGATGAGCATTTACTCTCCCTTACTTCTTTACCATGGTTTGCTCACATCGTGAATTATTTGGCTACAGGTGAGATACCAATGGATTGGAGCGCTCAAGACAAGAGGAAATTCTTATATGAGGTATGTAATTTCTATTGGGATGACCCCTATCTTTTCAAGTACTGCCCTGACCAAATTCTAAGGCATTGCATCCCAAATTAAGAGATTGCCAGTGTTTTGGAATTTTGTCACTCCCAAGCTTGTGGAGGCCACTTTTCAATGAAAAAAACCGCTGCAAAAATTTTGCAGTGTGGATTTTATTGGCCTACCTTGTTTAAAGATACAAACACCAATTGTCACTCATGTGAAAAGTGCCAAACGTTAGAAGCTGTGTCTCATCGATATATGATGCTCTTAAACCTTATTTTAGTAATTGAAATCTTTGATTGTTGGGGCATCAATTTTATGGGACCCTTTTCTCCTTCCTTTGGATACCAATATATCATCGTGGCAATAGATTATGTATCTAAGTAGGTAGAGGCAGCAGCTTGCCGAAGCAATGATAATAGAACGGTAATAAAATTTCTTAAAGAAAATATGTTATCTCGATTTGGTAAACCACGTGCTATAATTAGTGACCGAGGTACATATTTTTGGAACCGTTCTTTTGAATCTTTGATGCGAAAATATGGGTTGTTACATAAAATTTCTACTGCCTATCATCCTCAGACTAGTGGATAAGTAGAGATTGCTAATAAGGAAATTAAACAAATTTTAGAAAAAATGGTTAACCCGGATAGTAAGGATTGATCTTTGAGACTAATTGACGCGCTTTGGGCTTACCATACAGTTTTTAAAACTCCCTTAGGTATGTGACGTTATCGGCTTGTTTTTGGAAAGCCTTGTCACTTACCTGTGGAGCTTGAGCATAAAGCTTATTAGGCTATCAAGTCTTTTAATTTTGACATAGGAGAGGCGGGTAAGCTTAGGAAGTATCAACTGACCGAGTTAGAGGAATTAAGAAACGATGCTTATGAGAACTCTAGAATCTATAAGACTAAGATGAAAGCATTCCATGATAAAAACATTTTGAGGAAAACATTTAGACCTAATGATCGGGTGTTCTTATACGATTCTAGACTCTATAAGCATCCTGGAAAACTTCGGTCCAGATAGACCGGTCCTTTCATAGTACAAAATGTTTTTGAAAATGGAGTGGTGGAAATTGAGGACACTAAGGACGGTCCGATTTTTAAAGTGAATGGCCAGCGCCTTAAGATCTTAATCAATAGGCAAGATCAGGAGGTGGAAGACATTCCACTTACGGATCCGGTCTATTTACCTTAACTTAACCACTCATCAAAGGTACGTTTTTATTTATACTTTTCTTTTGTCTTTTGTTTTGTGAGTTTAATTTTAATTTTTAGTTTAATTTAATCTGATTTTTTTAAAAATATTTTTTTTATTATTTTGGCTGATTTTATTTTTCTTTTTCTTTTGGCAAACAAACAAGTTTTTTTTGAATCAGGTCGTGCTGCGCCTCACCTGTCATCGCGCCGCGCCTCACCAAATGAAGCCAAATTCGCCCCAGCCTGCACCACACCCCACAGAGTGAAGCCCACAACTGCACAGCTCAAGCCGCGGCGCACCTTCTACCAAGTCGCGGCTTGCCCTGTTTTGCCACTTGTACCTGCACACAATAAAACCCTTTTCTGCACCTCTCCTCTTCATTTCAAACACACGAACTCAGCAGCCCTTTTTCTCTCTTTCCCTTTTTCTCTCCAAATACTAACCTCCCTCCTCACTTTTCCTCAAAATTTCTTCATTTTAACTTCTTTTCTTATAGGGTTTTGCCCTAATCTTGCAAATTTTGCTAGAAATTTCTCCAATCAACTTGATTCTAAGAAGCTTTTGGTGTTCATCAAGCAAAACTTCAAGTTGGTGGTTAGTCTTCTCTCAAATTTTGAGTATCAAGTAAGCAAAAATTCTTCCCTTTATTGTTCAATTGTGCTATTTGGGTGGTTGATTTTGACTTTATTTTATTATTCTATACACTTGATTCAAATGGCACCCAAATCCAAGAGACCAAGAGGGAAACAACCTCAAGAATATGATGAGAGCAAGTTTTCTAGTTTTGAGGCTAGAGAGAGATATAATAGCTTATTAAATGCTAGGAAAATCATTCCTGAGAGAGGATTCAATATCACTGAGAGAGGAAGCCCATTCTTATTTAGAATGATTATTAATAGAACTTTGGGTACATTTTCAAGACAACCATCTAATTCTCTCCCAAATATAGTTCGAGAATTCTATGCCAATGCCGACGAACATAGGAATGGTAAGGTCTTGGTGAGAGGAAAAACTGTCTCTTTTAGCCGCTCATCCATTAATAGGTTCTATGGGTTACCTGATATAGAACACAGTGAGTATCTTGCATATGTATCTAATATTGAGTATGATGAGATTTGCAATACTCTCTATATTCTAGGCACAACTTGGAAAATGACGAGTAATACACATAAAACCTTGCCCGGTGCATCTTTGAATGTCAATGCTTGGGCTTGGCAATATTTTGTATGTCAAAGAATGATGCTTGCTTTACATTGTAGTGACCTGACTGTTGAGAGAGCTGTTTTGATATATGTCATTTTGATGGGTATGACCATAGATGTGGGCGCAGTAATATTCAATTCTATCTTACACACTGTGCGACATAAGCTTGGATTATACTTTCCTTCTTTGATTACCCAACTATGCATCCAAGCTGATGTCCCTTACAATAGTATTGAGGAAAACCACCCACCCAATAAACCCATCGATGATGGCCTGCTCACTCTAATTAGAGCCTCAAGGCCACCAATTCCAAGAGAGTAGGTAGTGATTACTACCCCCCTCCTCCCTCTAGGAATTTCACTGTTGTAGAGCACCTTGAGCATTTAGAGAGTCGTTTTGACAAGCACCAAAAACTGTTATTTGATAGGTTAGATCATCAATAACGATTCTTGGCTAGGCAAGCTGATTATCAAGCGGGGATATACTCTTCTTTTGGTCAAATGTACCACCACCTTACCTCCACTACTGGTTGTAATATGGATCACTTTCATATTATGCCACCCTATCCGGTTTCATCTTTTAATCTAACTCAAGGGGCAGGTGAAGAGAATGAGGAAGAGGAAGAGAATGAGGATAAGGCTGCAGATATCGATGATTAACTTTGGGTTCTATCTTGTTTGTCTCATTTTCTTTTTATAGGCTCACTATTCTATCTTTAATTGTGTTTTCTTTTTCACTATTTTTTGTACTTTATTTTCATTTTTAGTTGTTTCTTTCAATTTCATGTGCTAACATACGGTGGGAATCTTAATAGTATACTGCAGTTGCTTTCTTTGTGTTTGTTCTATCTTGCAGATTAGCCTTTTAACAAAACGTATAGCATGTAGTTCAAATGGAGGTGCATAATTTTCAGCTGCTGTGCGCTTGTACTTACAAAGGGAGTTTCCTTTACTTTCTCTTTCACATTGAGGTCAATGTAATTTTTCAGTTGGGGGTGGAGGAAACATATTATTTTTTCTTTCATTAAACTGTTGGTGTCATTTTGTGTTTAGCATGCTTTGTGTTAGCCGTAGAGTTAATTCACATGTCAATGATATGAATTTGATTGAGATAGCATACAACATTTATAAGAAGTTAAATCTTGCTTCGGTTTGAGAATAATTTAAGTGTCAATCTTCATTTAGTTTGAGACTCTAGTTTGTGGTAAGATTGTATGATTAGTCTATAGCATCTAGAGAAGTTTTATGTGTGATTGTTTTGTGAATACTTTTACGGTCTCGACAAGCTCTAGAACTTACTTGATAACCACTTGAGGCGAATTCCTAGAATGCACATTACTTAGGATATGATATAGGCCATTTTTGAATCGTTTGAGCCTTTCAAATTTACCATTGCTATATTTATCGCTAGTCACCTATTTGAGCCTTTTCTTAAAAAAGAATTTGAGCCTTGTTTCTTTCAAAAGCCCATTCACTCACCTTTCTGAGCCTAAAAATATTTTATCCTTACCTTTCTTTTAAAAATAACTTAGTTATACACATTTGTTGAGAAGCACTTAAAAGGAGTAAGGAGGGAAATATAAAAAATATCACTACCACAACCCAAGTACATTAAAGAAGATAAATTGGGGGTTGTGAAAAATAAAAAAAAATGAAAAAGGAGGTGAATGATCTTATGCTAAAATACAAAAGCAAAAAAAAAGATAAAAAAAGAAGTGAATTATGGCAAAGAAAGAAGAAAAGAAAAGAAAAGTGGTGATTTATTGAGAGATATGCTCTTATAAAAAATGGTTAAAAGAGTTTGGGTGTTGAAGTAAAGGTTATTAAGTGCTTAAAGTGGTTGTGTTTAAAGCTAAGAGATTGAGTTCTTTCACTTGTGAATTATTCCCGCTCTTTCTTAATCTTTACCTTAGCCTGACATTACAAGCTTATTAAAGACTTTTTGATCCAATGTAATGTGATTTTTCTACAATAGTGGAGAGTGGTTTGAAATGTAAGCCTATGGAGCCTTTTTTTGTGATTGATATCACGCAGTTTATCATGTTTTAGAGGCCAAGACTTGTATTCACAAATGTTATGCATAAAATCATCCGGATGATCGGATTAATGGATTGTGGTAAGATGGATGTTAAGAGTCAATAACGATTTTAAGATTGATGTTTGGATTACTTTTGGACTTAGGTGAAGTTTAATGATTCTATGTGCCGTATGTTAAGTGCAATTTTTGAGACAAAAAGTGAATTACTCTTGGTTAACATTAGTATTGCTTTACTTTGCTTTGATTCCCACTGTAAAATTCATCTCTTGTTTTCGCATGAATTGCTAGGGACTAGCAATAAGCTAGTTGGGGGTTGTGATGAGAGTTATAAAATGCATTTTAATAGTACTTAATTGTTAGCATTTTTAGAGTTGGTCTAGGTTATAATTACACTTTTATATGTTAACAACTCTAAAGAATCATTCCTAGATCACTTATTTGTTTTGATGCATTTTCAGGTATTTTGAGATGAAAAAACTATTGTTGAATGAAGCACAAAGATTCGATGCATACCGGAGCAAATGAGGGCTTTCCAAAAGGTTAAATAAAGAGATTCACGTATGTGCGCCGCACCCTGGATGGAGCTGGGGCGCACCTTCCAGATCAGAGGCCAAAACAAGCAAAAAAGACCATCAGGTCAGGGCGCGCCCTGGATGGAGCTGCGCTACGCCCTGAGGTGTGCACCGGATCCTGGATGGAGCTGGGGCGGACCTTCCAGAAAGTTTACAAGGCTGGCCTAAAACCAAGCCTAGGCGGAGAAAATCCAAGCCTAAGCACGGACACGAATTTTGCTCTCCGAGTTAGGTCTGAATTAGGTCTTTAATGATTGTTTAAAACCCTAAAACACCTTTGGACCCTTGTATTATAAATAGATCACTTAGGGTTTGATATTAGACATTCATTAAGCTGGAAGACTCAAGGAAGCAGTAACTTCTCCTCCATCAAAGTGTTCAACCATGAGCCCCATGGCTAACTAATCTCCAAGCAAGGCGAAGGGATGAATCCCTAGGTGTAGTTGTTCCTATTTTCCTTTATTTGATTCAGTTGTAATAGAGCTTTATCGTTAAAACATTGTTATGATTTACTTTTTAATCTAATTATAAGATTTCATCTAATCCGGTGATTGTGTCTTTCTCCTTGATATAAATTTAGTCATGCTTTCCTTATGTCAAGATTGTTTGGGTATGATTGAGTCCGGTAGGTTTATCCTTTAAGCTTGTCCATTACTGCAATATTGTTGATGAGAGCCATAAAATGCATCTTAATCGTACTTAATTGTTAGCATTTTAGGGTTGATTTAGGTTTCAATTGCATTTTTATTCGTTAACAACTCTAAAGTGGTATTCTTGGAGCATTAACTTATTTCGGTGCATTTTCAGGTACCTGATAGACGCTTAAATATACATATTTAAGCCCCATTATTTACACTTGTTAGATCCTTTATTACGTTAATTTGGTATCTTTTACTCCATTTGTGTGTTTTACATGTTTTTGTAGGGTCTTGGAGAAAAAGAAGCAGTTTTGGCACTTTAAGGAAGAAATCTAGAAGCCCTGTAGCACTTTCTGGACAAAGGGCGATCGAGCGCACATGCAATGCGATCGAGAGCACATACAATCGTGCGCACACTTGTAGGATCGAGCGCACACTGCGATCGAGCGCAAGGACACATGCGATCGAGCGCAAATGTACAGGCGTGAATAGTAAACTGCATAACCCTATTTTGGAAATAACTCTATTTTGGAAATAAAGGAGTTTTGTGTTTTAGGAAAGTTTAGAAACTCATGAGTCTATTAGGACTTCTCAAAGACCTATAAATACACTTGTAAACTCACACACAAAAACACACCTTAGATAGTAAACACTTTTCTCTTTTCTTTTACTTGGAGTGGAGAGTTTGGGAGAGAATTGACGCCTCTTCTCTCGGGTTTATTCTTCTCCCTTATGTTTTGTTTAATTATGTTTACTTCAGTTAGTATGTGTAACTAACTCTCTTATAGGGCTCGATTGAAGCCCTCGTTATGCATTCCCATATTTTTATTCATTGATTAAATCTTTGCATAGCTTTTTATGTTACTTAACCTGATTAACACCTGTGCTTATTTAAATTCCTCATATGTATGTGTAAGGCCAACGTATGCATGTGGTATGGATGGGTTAGTTAGATCAATTTGGATGACCGAGTCCTGGGTCTAACATTAGTAACAAGGGACCATCTTATCCGGATACCCGGGTTAATCAACATGGGAAACCGGGAGTAGATACCAGGCCCTAGGTCTCATGTGGTTGTCGATTTCCACAGTACCTATGTTTTCTTAAGGAACAACTCAAGCAGATACCATGCTGAATCCCTTAAGGAAGAAAAGAGTTAGAGTAGATACCATGCCTAACTCGTTACTTAGGGAAATCAATAGCTTAAGGAGTAGATACCATGCCCTTAGGTTGGCAACCAGTAGGTACACATAATAAGGCTAGAGCACTGATACCTTATACAAAATCGGGAATGTATGACTAGTGGTAGATATCAAAGCCCTATGTCTTTATTATTATCAAATCACCCTTCAGTTTATTATTTCTATCTTTTTACATTGCAAATATAATTCTAAATCGAACTTTACCAATCCCTGTGGAGATGATCTTGCATTCGCACACTATGCTACACTATTGACCTTGTGCACTTGCAAGTAAAACAAAGTACAATTATTCAACTATTTATTTAGGTATATTATCGCACAACAAGTTTTTGGCGCCGTTGCTGGGGATTGTGCCAAATTTCTTTTTGGAATTATTTTCGTTAGTTTTTTTTTATTATTATTATTATTTTAATTTATTCTATTTTATTCTGTTCTGTTTTATTTTTATTTTTATCAAAAATCATATTTATTCCTCCTTTTCATTTTCTGTTCAGGTGTGCAAAGGAGGAGTTTCTGTCCTCATTGCGATCGAGCGCAGTGCCTTGTGCGATCGAGCGCAAGTCTGCGATCGAGCGTAGTTCAGTGTGCGCTCGAGCACAAATAGTCCAGAGACTACCCGAGCAGCAGTACTGAAGCTGCTGCACTAAGGTATTCCTGCTGATTCATGCAAGGGCTTCGAGTGAGAAACCCAACCATCCTTCCACTTGATATAAAGAGTGAGTAGATCATTCGAAAGAGGCCTAGAAACAACTTCGAGGAGAGAGAAGAAGAATTTGAGGGTGAAGCACCAATGACAGAAGCTCAATATACTTGTCTAGATGCTATGGAGAGGAAGCTAGATATGCTCATAAACGCCATGACTACTCAAAACATATCACCTAGTCCGCGAGGCAAACCACTCCAGGTATGTGCTATATGTTCTCATTTTGATCACACTACTAACACTTGCCCTTTGTATTCATATGCAGATCAAGAGCAAGCAAATTATGAGGGACCGCACAATGCATATACAAATACCTACAATCCTGGATGGAAGCACCACCCCAACCTCTCATGGAGCAACAATCACAATGCTTTGAATCTTCAAGGACAGCAACGACACTTCCAACCAGCAGCCCAACCAGTGCCGGAATCAGAAAATAGTGACCTAGAGAGTCTTATGAGGCAACTGATGACTTCACAAGAACAGTTCATGATTGAGCAACGACAAATCAATACCAAGCATGAGCAAGCTATTCATAGATTGGAAGTACAAATGGGGGAATTGGCTAAGGAGCTAAGTGAACAAAAGCAAGGTGTTATTAAACAAGTCTTTCATGACCATCATATTGATCCCTTGGAGACCATCTTCACCCATTATTTCAAAGGATCAGATATTGAGCCAAAATCAGAAGATGTTACTAAAGACCTCATTGAAACTGTGCACATCCTAGAGGCCTCTCCAAGGCATCCAAGTAAGTACACCGATCCATTTGACCCTCATGTGCTTACTAATACTATTTTTCCTTTTATTGTACAGGAACCTAAATTGGAATTCAAGCAGTTGCCCAAGCACTTATCTTATGCTTATATGGGAGAGAATAAGACACTTCCTATGCTAGCTGCTGCCACTCTTAGTTTTGGGGAAAAATAAAGTTTGGTCCGGCTGAAGACGTTAAACTTAGCGCTCATGGGAGGCACCCCAAAGCATATCCTTTTCATAGTTTATTATTAGTATTTCATAGATTACTTTTATATTGTTGTTTATTACTTGTTTTCCATTTTATGTCTATTTTTCTTTCTTTTTCGAGGACAACGTGAGTGCATCAAGTTGAAGTTTGGGGGTGTTCTACGAGCCATGTCAGCCATCAGTTCTCCATCTCCCAGGTCAGCTCCTTCCATGCTATTCACACATTGGGGACAATGTGCAATTTAAGTTTGGGGGCATGGGGACACATTCACACACTCACTATGTCCCACATTGTTTTTTGTTGTTTTGTTATTATTTTCATAGATAAATGCTTGTTCATTATGTCCAATAAACTTTTTATGATCTAAACAAAATGTTATGATTTGTCTTCATCAGTGAGCTTAACACTTTGAACATATAGGCCAATAAACAAGTTTTGAACCTAGATCACTGCCCTTTTGGCATTTAAGAATTCACAAGTTTAACTTGAACTATCACGAGCACATTAGCACATAGCTGTGTGGGGTATGACATGTTATTTGGATTGGTATGTTTCTTTTGCTTGACTGTGAACTAGATGACCTATTAGATTGACATTTTGGCATATAAAAATAGAAAAGATTGATTCGTGCTGAAAAAAAAATTAAAAAAATGCTCCTAATGATCAATAAAAACAAATCTTTCGCTGAGTAACTGGCTCTCTTGCCTCAGTAAGCATTGAGTGTCACGTCAAAAGGTGGAAAATCTTAAGTGATCATTAAAAAGGAATTTTTCGCTGAGTAACTGGCCCTCTTGCCTCAGTAAGCATTGAGTGTCACGTCAAAAGGTGGAAAATTCTAAATGGTAGCATAAAAATCAGTTAGTTTCGTACCCTTGTTGACTCGAGCCAGTAAGTCCTTAGGGGTGTCTTTACACCTAATGCACTAAAACCATCTGGTTTGGGAGTCATTGGCTAAACACTCGTTACACGAGTCAACAAGAAAGCTTAAGGGAACTAACCTAGCAAAAATCTCGCAAATAAAAGACTATGCCATATTTGTTGACTCTAATAGGAAGTTTGGTGAATCTTGAGTCATCGAAGCACTACCCATTTGAATATCTTGGAAACTCAATCTTTTATGTGCTAGTCACCACACACCAAAGTCAAACTTGTGATATCTTAAAATACCTCGTGAATATGATTTACGTTCAAAACTCTTATTCATTGCAGATATATGTTTACACTTGTTAAGCTTGCTCATGAATGCGCATCATAGTTTTGTGTAAAATCTATATTTTTGATTGACACTATGAACATTGGATTTATCTATATTTTCATTTTAGTTTTTAATTTAGTATTGCTAAGGGACTAGCAATATGTAAGTTTGGGGGTGTGATAGACGCTTAAATATACATATTTAAGCCCCCTTATTTACACTTGTTAGATCCTTTATTACGTTAATTTGGTATCTTTTACTCCATTTGTGTGTTTTACATGTTTTTGTAGGGTCTTGGAGAAAAAGAAGCAGTTTTGGCACTTTAAGGAAGAAATCTAGAAGCCCTGGAGCACTTTCTGGACAAAGGGCGATCGAGCGCACATGCAATGCGATCGAGTGCACATACGATCGTGCGCACACTTGTAGGATCGAGCGCACACTGCGATCGAGCGCAAGGACACATGCAATCGAGCGCAAATGTACAGGCGTGAATAGTAAACTGCATAACCCTATTTTGGAAATAACTCTATTTTGGAAATAAAGGAGTTTTGTGTTTTAGGAAAGTTTAGAAACTCATGAGTCTATTAGGATTTCTCAAAGACCTATAAATACACTTGTAAACTCACACACAAAAACACACCTTAGATAGTAAACACTTTTCTCTTTTCTTTTACTTGGAGTGGAGAGTTTAGGAGAGAATTGGCGCCTCTTCTCTCGGGTTTATTCTTCTCCCTTATGTTTTGTTTAATTATGTTTACTTCAGTTAGTATGTGTAACTAACTCTCTTATAGGGCTCGATTGAAGCCCTAGTTATGCATTCCCATATTTTTATTCATTGATTAAATCTTTGCATAGCTTTTTATGTTACTTAACTTGATTAACACCTGTGCTTATTTAAATTCCTCATATGTATGTGTAAGGCCAACGTATGCATGTGGTATGGATGGGTTAGTTAGATCAATTTGGATGACCGAGTCTTGGGACTAACATTAGTAACAAGGGACCATCTTATCCGGATACCCAGGTTAATCAACATGGGAAACCGGGAGTAGATACCATGCCCTAGGTCTCATGTGGTTGTCGATTTCCACAGTACCTATGTTTTCTTAAGGAACAACTCAAGCAAATACCATGCTGAATCCCTTAAGGAAGAAAAGAGTTAGAGTAGATACCATGCCTAACTCGTTGCTTAGGGAAATCAATAGCTTAAGGAGTAGATACCATGCCCTTAGGTTGGCAACCAGTAGGTACACATAATAAGGCTAGAGCACTGATACCTTATACAAAATCGGGAATGTATGACTAGTGGTGGATATCAAAGCCCTATGTCTTTATTATTATCAAATCACCCTTCAGTTTATTATTTCTATCTTTTTACATTGCAAATATAATTCTAAATCGAACTTTACCAATCCCTGTGGAGATGATCTTGCATTCGCACACTATGCTACACTATTGACCTTGTGCACTTGCAAGTAAAACAAAGTACGATTTTTCACCTATTTATTTAGGTATATTATCGCACAACAGTACCTTGAGTTAAAAAAAGATGGAAAAAGCATTCGATGCTTAAAGCAAGATGATTTGATGCATACCAAAGTGGAGCCATGGCTGCGGAAAGATAAAATAAAGAAGATCTCTACCAATCAGGTCAAGGTGCACCTTAGATGGAGCTGGGGCGCACCCTTCAGAAGAAGCCTAAAAGAACACTCAAAGACCATCAGCTCAAGGTGTGCCCTTGATGGAACTGCACCACGGCCTAAGGTTTGAGACGCACCTTGGATGAAGCTGAGGTGCACTTCACAGCACAAACAAGGAGACTGACCAAAGCCAAGGTGCAGCACGAATAAAGCCAAGGTGCAGCGCGCGCACAGACCCTGTTCTCCGAGTTAGGCCCTAATTAGGTCTTTGATGATTTATTCAAACTCTAAAACACCCTTAGGCCTTGTACACTATAAATAGACCACTTAGGGTTTGTAATTATTATAAAAAAAAACCTGGAAAACTCAAGGATGTAGCAACTTCTCCTCCATCAAAGTGTGCAACCATGAGCCCCATGGCTAACTAATCTCCAAGAAAGGCGAAGGGATGAATCCCTAGGTGTAGTTGTTCCTATCTTTCCTTTATTTGGTTTAGTTGTAATAGAGCTTTAACGTTAAGACAGTTGTTATGACTTACTTATTTATCTAATTATAAGATCTTATCTATTCCGATGATTATATCTTTCTACTTGATATAAATTTAGTCATGCTTCTCTTATATCAAGATTGTTTGGGTATAGTTGAGTCTGGTAAATCTAGCCTTTAGGTTTGTCCATTACTGCAATATTGTCAACAAAGATATATTGTCGTTTCTTGATAAACCTACAGTATAGATCATATGTGCATGAATCGAAAATAAATAATATTTCATAACAATCACATTATGGTTTATATATGTGCTCATTGAATATTTACCGATTGTATGTTTGGGATGAGAAACGTGCAATCGAGATAAAAACAGCTGAATCAAGATAAAAACAGCTGAATCAAGTTAGGATTAGGACAACGAACCTGGGGAGGATTTACAACCTACATAATTGCTTCATTATCAAGTTCAAATTCTCTACTTAATTCGATTATATCATCTAATATTAAAGTTTACATCTTTCTTTATAGTTAACTTGTTTCCCTGTGGAATCAACACCCCAAAGCCGTGCTACAACAACCGCGTTACTCTTTGGGCGTAATCAAATTTTGGCGCCGTTTCCGGGGAAACGCACTTACATACAAGGAAGTTTGTTAACTCTAAGATAAGACGGTACTATCGTTCTTTTCTTTAAGTTTTGATTTTCTAATTTTTATTTTATTTTATTGTGTTCTATTTTATTTATTACTTTTAAACTCAGTTGGTATATGCTTAGACCGAGAGATTCGTGAGGGAGATTCATTAAGGGACCCGAAATAGAGATACCCCTTCCTTCTTCGTCCGTTAGTGAAACCTCGCCTAGATCGGACCTTAGTATACACCCAACTGAAAATTTATAAAACTTTGTCAACATGGCTAAAAACCCTAATGAGAATGTAGCTAGGACACTCAAAGATTATTTACATCCTAGCCGGACAGCCACACTATCATGCATTATGTTTCCAGCCAACACCCGCCATCAAGACTTTGAAACAGAGATGATTCAATTACTCCCTACTTTTCATGGTTTGGAAAATGAAAACCCATATGTGCACATTAGAGAGTTTGAGGAAGTAGTTGCAACTTTTCATAGTCAAGATGCAACTAATGATATCATGAGACTTAAGTTTTTTCCTTACTCTTTGAAGGATAAAGCTAAGAGTTGGTTATACTCGCTGAGACCACAATCAATTGGGTCATGGAATGAGATGACCCAAGTCTTTTTTTAACAAATACTTCCCTCAACATAAGACTAATGCGTTGAAAATACAAATCTCCACCTTTGCACAAAAGGAAAATGGGACTTTGTATCAATCTTGGGAGAAATTTAAAGAGCTGTTAGTATGTGTCCACATCATGGGTATGAAAATTGGTATTTAGTGAGCTATTTCTATGAGGGTCTTACCTATAGAGAATGCCAATTTGTCGAGATGATGTGCAATGGTGAATTTCTGCAAAAAGACCCTGATAAGGCTATTGAATACCTCAATGAGCTTGCTAGAAAAGCTCACACATGGACTGGACCTAGTGCTACTGAAAGCAAAAATAGGTCACGACCTATAGAAAACCCTAGGGGTGGTGGAATATACCATCTTATGGAGGAAGACAACCTGAAAGCTAAGGTCGAACTGCTCACTAGGGAGTTAGAGGCATTGAAAACTGAAAAACCATCACACATGTTTAATCAAGCTGAACTTTTAGAACCATATTTTGTGTGTGGTGGGGTTGATCATCCTGCCCAAGATTGCCCCACTTTTGTTGATATGAGAGGGTTGTATGAGGAACAATGTAATGCCTTAGGCATGTACAAGAAGCCTCAAGCACCCTTCTCTAACACTTATAATCCGGGTGGCGAAATCACCACAATTTCAACTAGAAATCTGAGAATCAGCAGCATGCACAACCCCCTAGACCATACCCTGCACCTTATCACGCACCTTATCAAGCCTTAAAATTAAACAAGAAAATTCTGGAAATAAATAATGAAATCCTAGAGAATTTGAGGCAAGTGAAACTGAATCTTCCACTCTTGCATGTGATTAAACAAGTTTCCACCAATGCAAAAGTTCTCAAGGATTTATGCACAATTGAGAGGAAGCACCATGTCAAGAAAACAGCATTCCTAACTGAGCAAGTTAGTGCTTTAATTGAGGAAAGAATTCCCCCAAAATACAAGGGCACCGGCTGTCCAACCATTGCTTGTAGCATTAGAAATCATGAGGTTGGACAAACCTTATTAGATTTAGGAGCTAGTGTAAACCTAATGCCATTTTCCATTTATTTACAGGTAGGTTTAGGAGAAATCAAACCAACTGGTGTGCTGTTACAATTGGCTGACCGTTCAGTCAAAGTACCTCGGGGACTGGTAGAGGATGTGTTGATTCTAATTGATAAATTTTATTATCCTCTTGATTTCTTAATCCTATATACTACTTCTGCTGTTGACACTAACTCTAAAATTCCTTTAATTTTGGGCAGACCTTTTCTTGCTACTGCAAATACTCTAATGAATTGTAGGAATAGACTCATGAAGCGGTCCTTTGGAAACATGACCCTTGAATTGAATATTTTCAATGTTGCAAAACAGCCCCAAGATGAGGACGAAAACCAGCAGCTTTACATGATCGAGTCACTCATCAACGAGGGATTTTCCATAGCCCATGATTATGAACCTCTTAAAAATTTTCTTGTTAAATTTGAGATTGATTTATTTAATGATGAAACTGATAGAATTGATATTTGTTCTGTTTTTGATAAATCTCAGAATTATGGCATTCGAACATGGCAACCAAAGTTTGAGGAGCTGCCCGAAAGAAGTGAAAAACAAGTCCCTTCAAGTATGGAAGACCCTAAAGTTGAATTAAAGCCACTACCTAAGGGCTTAAAGCATGCTTTTCTCGTTCCAGGTGATACCTTTCCTGTTATAATTTCCTTTGAATTATCTGAGACCCAAGGTAAGAAATTACTTCAAACTTTGAATGCACATAAATCAGCCTTAGGATGGAGCATGGCTGATTTGAAGGGAATTAGTCTCCTACAGTGCTCCCATTAAATAAATTTGGATGAAGGAACTAGTCCTCATAGAGACCCTCAACATAGGCTAAACCCCACTATGAAAGAAGTAGTGAAAAATAAAGTGTTGAAACTGTTAGATGCGGATATTATATATCCCATAGCTGATAGTAAGTGGGTCAGCCTTACGCAAGTAGTCCCTAAAAAGTCTGGAATCACGGTGGTAAAGAATGACCTAGAAGTACTAGTCCCTACCAAACTTGTGACAGGGTGGTGTATGTGCATTGATTATAGAAAATTAAATGCTGCCACCTGGAAAGACCACTTCCCACTCCCATTTATTGATCAATTCTTGAGTGTGTAGCTGGTCATCCCTCCTACTGTTTTTTAGATGGTTATTCTGGTTATTATCAAATCGCAATTGCATTAGAAGACCAAGAAAAGACCACTTTCACTTGTCCCTTTGGCACCTATGCTTTTCGTAGAATGCCATTTGGATTGTGTAATGCCCTTGCTACTTTTCAACATTGTATGATGAGTATCTTTAGTGACATGGTTGAAAATTGCATGGAAGTTTTTATGGATGACCTAACTGTTTTTGGATCTTCATTCGATGCATGATTAATGAATTTAGAGAGAGTGTTGATTCGCTGTGAGGAGAAAGAATTGGTTTTAAATTAGGAAAATTCCATTTCATGGTACCATCTGGTATTGTTCTAGGGCATATTGTCCCTTCTAAAGGAATAGAGGTTGATCAATCTAAGATTGAATTAATCTCTAAATTACCTACCCTTAAGACAATAAAGGATGTAAGATCTTTCCTTGGTCATACTAGTTTTTATAGGAGGTTCATACAAAATTTCTCAAGCATATCTAGACCTCTATGTACCCTCCTCGTTAAAGACACCCCCTCTGAATGGACACAAGCTTGTCAAGAGGCATTCCAAATGCTAATTGGAAAGCTTACTTCCGCACCTATAATGCAGTCACCGGATTGGACTTTACCTTTTGAAATTATTTGTGATGCTAGTGACTACGTTGTAGGTTCTGTTCTTGGACAGCGAAGGGAAGGGAAACCTTTTGTCATTTACTATGCTAGTAAAACTTCAAATAGTGCTCAAATGAATTACTCCACCAACGAAAAAGAATTACTAGCTGTTGTATTCACTTTTGATAAATTTAGTGCATATTTAATTGGTTCCCCTATCCTTATTTTTACAGATCATGCAACCCTTAAGTACCTATTTACAAAGAAGGATGCTAAGGCAAGACTAATATGATGGATCCTACTCCTACAAGAATTTGACATCACCATCAAGGATAAGAAAGGAATGGAAAACGTGGTAGCTGACCATCTATCTCGGCTCACTTTTGAGAACACTTGTGACGACATACCAATCAAGGATGACTTTTCTGATGAGCAATTACTCTCCATTACTTCTCTACCATGGTTTGCTCACATCGTGAATTATTTGGCTACAGGTGAGATACCTATGGATTGGAATGCTTAAGACAAGAGGAAATTCTTATATGAGGTATATAATTTTTATTGGGATGATCTTTATCTTTTTAAGTACTGTCCTGACCAAATTTTAAGATGTTGCATCCCTAATGAAGAGATTGCTAGCGTCTTAGAATTTTGTCATACCCAAGCTTGTAGAGGCCACTTTTCGATGAAAAAACTGCTGCAAAAATTTTACAGTGTGGATTTTATTGGCCTACCTTGCTTAAAGATGCAAACACCTATTATTTCTCATGCGAGAGGTGTCAAAAGTTAGGAGCAGTGTCTCGTCGAAATATAATGCCCTTAAATCCTATTCTAGTAATTGAAATCTTTGACTGTTGGGACATCGATTTTATGGAACCTTTTCCTTCTTCCTTTGGATACCAATATATCATCGTGGCAATAGATTATGTATCTAAGTGGGTAGAAGCAGCAGCTTGCCGAAGCAATGAAAATAGGACGGTAATTAACTTTCTTAAAGAAAATGTCTTATCTCGATTTGGTACACCACGTGCTATAATTAGTGATCGAGGTACACATTTTTGCAGCCGTTCTTTTGAAGCTTTGATGAAAAAATATGGGGTATTGCATAAAATTTCTTCTGCCTATCACCCTCAGACTAATGGATAAGTAGAGCTTGCCAATAGGGAAATTAAACAAATTTTAGAAAAAACAGTTAACCCGGATCGCAAGGATTGGTCTTTAAGACTAGTTGATGCGCTTTGGGCTTACCGTACAGCCTTTAAAACTCCCTTAGGTATGTCACTTTATCGGCTTGTTTTTGGAAAGCCCTGTCACTTACCTGTAGAGCTCCAGCACTGAGCTTATTGGGCCATCAAGTCTTTTAATCTTGACATAGGAGAATCGGGTAAGCTTAGGAAATACCAGTTGACCGAGTTAGAGGAATTAAGAAACGATGCTTATGAGAATTCTAGAATCTATAAGGCTAAGATGAAAGTATTCCATGATAAAAACATTTTGAGGAAACCATTTAAACCCAATGATCGGGTGTTCTTATATGACTCTGACTCCATAAGCATCCTGGAAAACTTCGGTCAAGGTGGACTGGTCCTTTTATAGTAAAAAACGTTTTTGACAATAGAGCGGTGGAAATTGAGGACACTAGGGACGGTCAAATTTTTAAAATGAATGGTCAACGCCTTAAGATCTTAATCAATAGGCAAGATCCGGAAGTGAAAGACATTCCACTTATGGATCCAATCTATTTACCTTAAACTTGATCACACAACCAAGGTACATTTTTCCTTTTCTTTTATCTTTTTGTTTTTGTTAAGTTTATTTTTATTTATTTATTTATTTTATTATTATTTATTAGGCTAATTTCATTTTTCTCTTGGCAAACAAACAACATTTTTTTGGAGTAAAATAGGCCCAGGTTGCGCCGCGCCTCGCCCGACCCACGCCGCACCGCACAGCATGTGCACGTACACTGGCCCAGCAAAGCCTAAACCCGCACCGCGCCTCACCTGGCCCACGCCGCACCGCACAGTGTGCGCATGAACACTGGCCCAGCAAAGCCCAAACCCGCACTAGTCCTCCCCTGGCCCACGCCGCACTTCCTGCCCGAGCCCAACCCCTTTTAAAAACCCTACTATCTACACTTATCCTCTTCATTTCACACACACGAATTAAGCGATTTTTTTTTCTCTCTTTCCCTTGCTCTCTCCACACCCTAGCCTCCCTCCTCCCTTTTACTCCAAATTTCTTCATTTTAACTTCATTTCTTGTAGAATTTTGCCCTAATATTGCAATTTTTGTTGGAAATTTCTCCAATCAACTTGGTTCTAAGAAGCTTTTGGTGTTCATCAAGTAAAACTTCAAGATTGTGGTTAGTCTTTCCTTTCTCCCACTTTGGACCTCAAGCTAGATCGTCAAGAACGGTTCTTGTCTAGGCAAGCTGATTATCAAGCGGGGGTATTCTCTTCTTTCAAATATACCATCACATTGCCTCCGCTACTGGTTGTCGTATGGATCAGTTTCCCACTATGCCACTCTATCCGGGTTCATCTTTCAATCCACCTTAAGGGGAAGGTGAAGAGAATGAGGAAGAGAATGAAGAAGAGAATGAGGCAGAGACCGAAGATATTGATGATTAATTTTAGGTTCTATCTTGTTTGTTTCCTTCTCTTTTATTTTTATCAGATCACTACTCTATCTTTCATTGTGTTTTCCTTTTCATCATTTTTTGTACTTTATTTTCATTTTCAGTTGTTTCTTTTCAGTTCATGTGCTAACATATGGTGGGATTCTTCACAGTACACCGTCGTTGCTTTCTTTTTGTTTGTTCTATTTTGCAGATCAACCTTTTAACAAAAAGTATAGCGTGCCGTTCAAATGGAGATGCGCCGCTTTTGACTGCTGTGCACTTGTGATTACAAAGGGAGTTTCCTTTACGTTCTCTTTCACATTGAGGTCAATGTAATTTTTTAGTTGGGGGTGGAGGAAACATATGATTTGCCTTTCATTAAACTACTTGGTGTCATTGTCCGTATCTTTTGTTTTAAGCATGCTTTGTGTTAGCCTTAGAGTTAATTCACATGTCAATGATACGAACTTGATTGAGATAGCAGATTGCATTTAGGAGAAGTTAAATTTTGCTTCGGTTTGAAATTAATTTAAGTATAAATCTTCATTTGGTTTGAGACTCTAGCCTGTGGTAAGATGATATGATTAGTCTTAAACATTTAGAGAAGTTTTATGTGTGATTATTTTGTGAATATTTTTGTAGTCTCAACAAGCTCTAGAACTTACTTGATAACAACTTAGGCGAATTCCTAGAATGCACATTACTTAGGATATGATATAGGCTATTTTTGGATCGTTTGAGCCTTTCGAACTTACCCTTTCTATATTTATCATTAGTCACCCATTTGAGCCTCTTTCTTGAAAAAGAATTTGAGTCTTGTTTCTTTCAATAGCCCATCTACCCACCTTTATGAGCCTAAAACACTTTATCCTTACTCTCCTTTTAAAAGAACTTAATCATACATATTGTTGAGAAGCACTCAAGAGGAGTAAGGATGGAAATATGAGAAAATATCACTACTATAACCCAAGTACATTAAAGGAGATAAGTTGGGGGTTATGGAAGAGAAGGAAAAATGAAAAAGAAGGTGAAGAGTCTTATGCCAAAAATACAAAAAAAAAAGTGAATTATGACAAAGAAAGAAGAAAAGAAAGGAAAAGTGGTGATTTGAGAAAAAAATGCTCGAAAAATAGTTGAAAATGTTGGATGATGAAGTAAGGTTATCTAGTGCTTAAAAGTGGTTGTGTTTAAAGCTAAGAGATTGAGTTCTTTTACTTGTAAATCTTCCCCATTCTTTCTTAACCTCTACCTAAGCCTGACGTTATAAGCTTATTAAAGACCTATTGATCCAATGTAATGTGATTTTTCTACAATAGTGGAGAGTGGTTTGAAATGTAAGCCTATGGAGTTTGTTTTTGTGATTGGTGTCACGAAATTTATCATGTTTTAGAGGCCAAGACTTGTATTCACAAATGTTTTGCATAAAGTCATCCGGGTGTTCGAATTAATGGATTGTGGTAAGATGGATGTTGAGAGTCGATAACAACTGTAAGACTGATGTTTAGATTACTTTTGGTAGGTGAAATTTAATGATTCTATGTGCAATATGTTAAGTGCAATTTTTGAGACCAAAAGTGAATTACTATTGGTTAACAATATTATTGCTTTACTGTACTTTGATTCCCACCGTAGAATTCATCTCTTGTTTTCGCTTGAATTGCTAGGGACTAGCAATAAGCTAGTTGGGGGTTGTGATGAGAGCCATAAAATGCATCTTAATCGTACTTAGTTGTTAGCATTTTAGGGTTGATTTAGGTTTCAATTGCATTTTTATTCGTTAACTACTCTAAAGTGGTATTCTTGGAGCATTAACTTATTTCGGTGCATTTTTAGGTATCTTGAGTTAAAAAAAGATGGAAAAAGCATTCAGTGCTTAAAGCAAGATGATTTGATGCATACCAAAGTGGAGCCATGGCTGCGGAAAGATAAAACAAAGAAGATCTCTACCAATCAGGTCAAGGTGCACCCTGGATGGAGCTGGGGCATACCCTTCAGAAGAAGCTTAAAAGAACACTCAAAGACCATCGGCTCAAGGTGCGCCCTGGATGGAACCGCGCCGCGCCCTGAGGTCTGAGGTGCACCCTGAATGAAGCTGAGGCGCACCTCACAGCACAAACAAGGAGACTGACCAAAGCCAAGGTGCGACGCGAATAAAGCCAAGGTGCAGCTCGCGCACGGACCCTGTTCTCCGAGTTAGGCCCTAATTAGGTCTTTGATGATTTATTCAAACCCTAAAACACCCTTAGGCCTTGTACACTATAAATAGACCACTTAGGGTTTGTAATTATTATATAAAAAAAAAACCTGAAAAACTCAGGGAAGCAGCAACTTCTCCTCCATTAAAGTGTGCAACCATGAGCCCCATGGCTAACTAATCTCCAAGCAAGGCCAAGGGATGAATCCCTAGGTGTAGTTGTTCCTATCTTTCTTTTATTTGGTTTAGTTGTAATAGAGCTTTAGTGTTAAGACAATTGTTATGATTTACTTCTTTATCTAATTATAAGACCTTATCTATTCCGATGATTATATCTTTCTACTTGCTTATGTCAAGATTATTTGGGTATAGTTGAGTCCAGTAAATCTAGCTTTTAGGTTTGTCCATTACTGCAATATTGTCAACAAAGATATATTGTTGTTTCTTGATAAACCTATAGGATAGATCATATATGCATGAATCGAAAATAAAGAATATTTCATAACAATCACATTAGGGTTTATATATGTGCTCATTGAATATTTGCCGATTGCATGTTTGGGATGAGAAACGTGCAATCGAGATAAAAACAATTGAATCAAGTTAGAATTAGGACAATGAACCTGGGAAGGATTCTTGGATCCTTATTGTCCCTCTATTATATTTTACAACCTACACAATTACTTCATTATCAAGTTCAGATTCTCTACTTAATTTGATTATATCGTCTAATATTAAAGTTTACATCTTTCTTTATAGTTAACTTGTTTCCCTGTGGAATCGACACCCCAAAGTCGTGCTATAACAACCGCGTTACTCTTTGGGCTTAATCAATTGTCATAAAAGATATATTGACGTTTCTTGATAAACCTATAGGATAGATCATGTGTGCTTGAATCAAAAATAAAAGTATTTCATAACAATCAAATTAGGGTTTATACATGTTCTCAATGAATATTTGCTTATTGCATGTTTGGGATGTGAAATGTGCAATCGAGATAAAAACAACTGAATCAAGTTAGGATTAGGTTAACGAACCTAGGGGGGATTCCCGGATCCTTGTTGTAGCTCTATTATACTTGACAACCTACACAATTACTTCATCATCAATTTCAGATTCTCTACTTATTTTGATTATATCATCTCATATTAAAGTTTACATATTTCTTTATAGTTAACTTGTTTCCCTGTGGAATCGGCACCCCAAAGCTGTGCTATAACTACCGCGTTATACTTTGGGCATAATCAGGAACCCTCCAAGGGATAAAGTCTGGAACAAAGCTAGGCTGGTGGCGAAGGAGTTCATGCAAAAAGACGACATAGATTTCATAGAAACCTTCTCACCTGGATGCAAGGTGGAGGAAGTGGTGATGATCCTCATCTATGTCGATGATATGCTGTTGGTTGGGAATAGCCGGGAGAGGATAAAAAGGTTTATATCTTAACTCAGTGAGGAGTTCGAGAGGAAGGATCTTGGCCTTGGACAAAAGATCCTTGGGATGAGAAGAATTCAGGAAAGGGAGAGAAACGGGTTGAAGGTTTCTCAATCTTTCGACATTGAAAAGGTGTTGTACAAGTTTTCTATGGAAGATGGTAAACCAGTAAAGGTTCCCCTTGCTGGTCATTTCAAGTTCTCCAGCGAACAATGTCCTGGAATGGATGAGGAGAAGAAGGAAATGGAAAATGTCCCTTACTCTAGTGCGGTTGGATCAGTCATGTTCATAATAGTAAGCACTAGACCCGACATTTCTCAAGCAATGGGTGTTCTCAGCAGATTTGTGAGTAATCTCGAAAAAAAGCTTTGGCTTGGGATGAAGTGGTTGCTGAGGTATATGAAGGCTCAGTTGCAGCTGGTGGCAGCACTCTCAACAAGCAGGGCAGAGTACATAGCAGCTTTGGAAGCCATAAAGGAGGCTATATGGTGCAAAGGGTTGTTGGACGAGTGGAAGGTCTTAAAAGAGCAGGTGGTGGTGTCTTCGGATAGCCAAAGTGTGTGACACTTATGTAGGAACCTGGTGTTCCATGAGAGAACTAAGCATGTGGATGTTTGGTATCATTTCATTCTGGAAATTGTTACAAAAGGATGCATTCATGTGGAGAAAGTCGCAACGGAAGAAAATCTGGTAGATTTAGGCACCAAAGTTCTACCTGTAAGAAGGTTCAATCATTTCCTTGGACTTCTTAGGATTGGAGTTGGATGAATGGTGACTCAAGTTGAGTTTGGATACTGAGTTCTCTGCACAATGGGTTCGGGTTTAATCGTTTAGACAAAGGTAGCGATTATTGGTATTTGTCCAAGGATTAAACCAGTTGAAGGGTTCAGCATGTTCAGCATCAGGTCTGGAGGTGTGCGCCGCAGCCAGCAGCAAGTCCAGCAGCCTCCCTCTCTAGGCCATGCCACACCTCAGCCTTGGGCACTGCAGTGCCCAGAACCTGGAGGAAGTCAGCCCTAGTCTGGGCCGCAGCCAACCCTGTTGTGGGCCGCTGCGCTAGGCACACTGATGCTTGGTTTTTCCAACCACTTGTAAGGTGCGTGAAGCTTGACCAAAATGCACAAGATCATTAAAGCTTGTTGAAGGGCTATGATTGATTGGTCCTCAAGATCTAAGGGTTGAGATTATCTTCAAGATAGGTTCAAGAAGTGGTGCACTATATAAAGGGTCACCTAGCTTCAATCTCAAAAAGTAAGAAAATGGTGTGACATTCATCTCAACAAGAGAGGTGTGATGGGAATGACATGTGAATGTGTGTGAAATAGAACTGATGGTGTGTGAGAGTGCAAAGACACTAAACATAGGAGAGACTCATTCAAGAGAGGCTAGTTGTTTAGAGAGAGAGAGTAGTATAGATTGGGGATTCAAGGGACTTGTAAGTGGAATTTTCTTGGAAAAAATTCCAGGGTAACTCAAGATCTTATCACTTTCTTTTCTCTCTTCTTTCGTTCTTCAAGAACTTGAGATTCTGGAAGAGGTGTTGTTGTATCTGTAAAGAACTCATTGATTTAGTGCAAAGAGTTCAGAGGAACTCTCGGGGACGTAGGCACATTATCGAACCTCGATAACAAATTGCTTGTGTTCTTTCTTTGATTGGTTTGATTCCTGCTTTGTTTCGGTGTTATTACAAGTCATTCTAGACTTTGATGTTTGGAAGATCACCACCTGGGCATCTCAAGGGTGATTTCCGAAAGTTTCGCATCAATAATTTACCTTGAACAGAATGCAGTTATATAAAAACAACAACAATTTTGATTATATTACAAAACATAAACCAAATCTAAGTGTTTTGGAACCATTTAATACATCAACACAACAAAGAAGTATGCTTCTTACAATACATCAACCCCACACCAAAGCAAATAACATTAAAACTATACCCAAAAAGACTAAACACAAAAACCAACTCAGTCAAAATAAAGTACATATAGGACATTAGTAGGGCTCAGGTTTGACCACAAGTCAACATTAGCTGATAGGTGTCAAAAACCATGTATTCAACTCTTAAGTAGCTCTTCATATATATCCAGCGTTCACTTTTCAAATTTGACGATACCCCACAATGCTCCTTGTTCTCCAGCTACACAACTTGCCCATCCTAAGTCTAGAATCGATAAAGGATGAGATTTAGAAACCAACATATAGCTAGAAATTTAAGCATTAACCAAAATAAATAAAGTAGGTAATGTCTTCTTCGGCTCAGTGCAATCACGAGCGAAGTGACCCAACTCGCCATAGTTATAGTAGCTCATTTTGGTCTTATCCTTCTTACCACTGTGCTTACCCCTCTTGCACTTCTTGATCTTCTTGGGTGCTAGAACATTCTCTTTACCTTTCTTATACTTCAAGCCCAATGCCTTACGTAATTTGAATTCAGCAACGCAAGCTTGACTTGAATATTGAGAAGCCTCAAAACGCTCATCTTCAAGTTTCAAGTGATGCACAATGTCATCAAAACTTTTAAGTTTCTTATTATGCATCATTTTAGCTTTCATGTGCTTACATTCCTTAGGTAGAGATTGAATTACTACATGAACCTCTTGTTCATCAGTTAAGGGGTAAACTTCAGTTTTAAGTGCCTTTATCATGTTTGACATCTCAATAAGGTGTTGCATCATTGAATAATCTAGGCACTTCTCATAGGTGCAAAATTTTCCAATGAGACACCTCAATTCGGCAGAGAAACCCTGTATTTCTTTTTCAAGGCAACCAAGATTTCCTGAGCGGTGTCATACTTCATAATGCTCATATGCGACATAATCTTGCATATTACTCAGCATCACCATACGAGCAATAGTATCATTGCTTTTCCATGATGCATAAGCCTCATGATCTCTATCATTGTGAGTAGAATTTCCTCGCTCAAGTTCACTCATGGTGTAGTTGATGACTTCTTTAACAGCTAGTGCTTCAAGGATGCACTGAACCTTTTGGTGCCCAACTTCAAAGTTTTCAACATTCAGTTTTTCATCCTCATCAAACTTAGCCTTTACAATCTTCGGATTCGAAGCCATGGTCTAAAAAACTACATGGAGACTTATCACTAATTAAATGCTAGTACACGCATAACCTTTTTCACACACAATTATTTTGCAGCGAATTCAAATTAATTGGTTGATAATTTTATTTAAGACACGAAATCGAAAGTTTGCTATGCTCCAAATCATCTCCCATGTACAAAAGTTCAAACATTATAAATTTAGTCCAATTAGCGCAAAATTTAAGTCCTTAGTGAGAATTCATCTTAGCTCTACCAACCTAGAACTCCCACTTAGTTCATGTATATTAAATACATAATATAACATGCATATTGCATGATCATGAACATAATAAATCAATCTAGAAAGAAACCACTTTATTTCATTCATCATGCAAATAAAAAAATGTACAGAAGATTCAGTTTGTTATTTATAGAATTGTGTACGCAGCTTGCCTAGAGTTTAGACTTCTTTTGTAAAATTAAATTGATCTCCATGATGTCTTGCTTCAATACTTGCCCCTGGGAATGCCCAGTGTTTGTATATGCTTTCTAGTTAGTGACTAGGCTCCTGTTGTAAGCCTTTACTTTGATTTTGTATATGCCCTTATTGTAAATCCCCTGGGTATGCCTAGTGATTATTTTGTACATTTTTGATCATATTAATCCAAGTTTTATTTACAGATAAAAAAAAAATGTACAGAAAAAATACAAAAGTTTTACTTCATTAACTTAGATTCATTCATACGATTATTTACATATTACAAGCTTTCTAGTACGGTCCACATTTTTTTTAATCTATTGCTTATTTTCATATCTTAATCATCCAAGGATCTATCTACTCTACAAAAAACTGAAAATTTTGGTACTATAGAGATTGGAATAACTGTGCTAATACAGCAATATGCTTGCATTCCTAAAAGAATACGACATTTTTATGCCTTTTCCAACTCACTGGCAACCTTAGAAACCTTTGGTCCTGCCTCAGATTAGTCTTCACAGTATCCCTTTCGGCATCTTAAAGGACTCAAGGCTTAAGACATTTAGAAATAGTGGGATAAAAAATAATTACTTTATCCCACTTATATGCTACTACATCTATGTGCTTATTTATTATAGGTTTTGGATCCTTTTCAAACAACTCTAATATAAATGACAAGTTCACTACATGTTAGAGTAATTAACATCTGTAGGTATGTTAAAAATGATACTCAATTGATTATTAAAATCATTTACATGACAACAAATATATGTGCACGTAATTTGGATTGAATTCCATTTTAACTGTAAAGAAAAATAGAAATCCAGAAGCTTTCATGATCTTCCACTAGATATTAACCCCATTAAAAAAAATTATACTAAAAAATTAAGTTTTCCACACTCAAATAATGCACAATCTTAAATTTAGAAAATTTCTAATTTTTTAATAATAAATAATTAATTAAATTTTTTAGTAAATAATATAAAAAAAAATAATTTCTGAAAAAATTCAAAAAAAATTCTGATCAAATTTAAATTTTTCGCACTGCGACACGCTGGTGGTGGTTTTGATTTATATGAACAACAGAAAATACAAAGAGACCGTTCCACTTGCCATGTAGGCGCGTGCAGTCCATGCGCCACCCTCCAAGTGTCGCCTCTTGACCAGACCGGCAGCAGACAGTTCGTCCAGCCATACTGATCATGCCAGTGATCTCTGTTTCATGGTTTAGTCATTGGAAAGTGAGGAGAGTGTGTTCACTTTCTCTCTTGTGTGTGGTGCACTGTGCTGGAGATTGAAGAACTTATGAAATTTGGCCAAAAATGACCAAATTTTTGGGCCTCATATCTTTTTCAATATATATCCAAAAACTTTGTGCAATATACCATTGGAAAGACTATGAAAAAATCTTTTTAACCACATAAATTATGTATTGTGAAATTAAATGTACAATTTATGACAAATTTTCAAATTTTTGGGTCTTATTGTTAGGGTTTCAATTTTCTCTCTCGTCTCTGAGAGTTAACAAGCCATATTTTCCCGATTTCATTTACATACCATAGAATACACTATTCTAGAAAATTACAGTATATAGTAATGAAATAAACTATTTGCCATTGTCAACCATTAAAGCACCATTATTTTGGGTTTTATGAATTTACATGCGTTTTCTATCAATTTGAAACATACATTTATATTCACAGAGACTATATACATCCAAAAAGTGTAAACCTGGCTTTGATACCAATGTTAAAACTATTTCGCAACGGAATATCGGGTACTTAACGATTTGACTCGAAATCTTCTTGCATCTTGGACTCCTCTCCATGTCTTCTATCTTCAATCTTGCTAGAGGTCGTGTGTGTAATCACGGAATCGGAAAACACACTTGCTTTCACCACCCAATAACCTTTGTTATCTCTAAAGGAATCATATGAACTTTCTCTCTCTTCTGTCTCTTTCTCTCTCAAGAATTCATTTTTCCAACAGCCATTTTATCCTTGGAAACACACACACACACACACACACACACACACACACATATATATATATATATATATATATATATATATATACTACCGGGAGAAAGGTGGTTATAGGCAGTTGACTTTAACTAAAAGTTACACCAATTCTACTAAGAATTGCATGGTTTCTTCATGCCTTTCGGTTTGTAGTTAAACGGGCAGGTCAGGTCGCCTATCATGGGTGCCCATCCCAACCCTTATTTCCTACAAAATGGAAGGATAATTTTGTCTTCCACATTATTTGTAAAGGAGTTTAGATGATAGGACTAAGTTATTCAATTTTAAAATCCAAACAATGGATTTTAAATATAAGTAAAACTTAAAGATGAATTTTTACTTAACCAACTAGTAATTCCTCTCTTGAATTAGAGGTATGTTTCTTCTATGGCCATCCTTTTCTGGATTGACTTCTTTCTATGGATTGAAAATTTAAACGCATTTTGTAGTTTAATTGTACCAAAGAGGAAGCTCTTGAACTCTGGGAATAGACAAATTCTTAACTTTTTAATCATATGGATTAACAAAAGCAAAAGCTACAGCCTAGGAAAGGAAACCCCTAAGGCATCAAGCAAAGGAACAACCTGGAAGAGGGTTCAGATAGTACACCAGCCTCGATTTACAGTGACCTAAATTTTTAACCAAAAATCCCTCTAGTCTTCTGCCCGTTTGGTTGCGAAACAACTCCCATGTGCTCCTTGACCATTGTTCGGTTTAACACTCCCATCAGTATTAAGCTTTATAGTTCCCTCAATGGGTAGGATCCAATCCAGGGTTTTAAATTGCTGTTACAGTAGCAAATGCAGCCACTAGGGGTGGATTAAAGCTGGGCCGAACTTGAGTTGGGGTGTGCTTAAACTCAGCTGCGTGAGAGAAAGCTTTAATCGAGTCGAGTCTTGAACCAAGCCCAAATCAAGAATACTAGACTAAAAATTGATTCAACTTTTACAAACTCGAACTCGACTCACAAGCCACTCGAGCCACTTAAAAAAATGAAAATCAAGAATACTAGACTAAAAATTGATTCAACTTTTACAAACTCGAACTCGACTCACAAGCCACTCGAGCCACTTAAAAAAATGAACTCATTTAAGAATAAATAAAGCAAAGGAAATTACTTATAATAAATATATGATGTTAAAAAATAATACTATTAATAATCTTCAACACATATATCACTTTTCAAATTATTCATAGTTAGTCAAAATTGGTGATTTATTCAATTTAATAATAAAATCTCTCAAATTGAGGGAGTAGATTAGTAATTACTTTATTTGATGATTTATGAAGTAATTAGGTTTTAATTTTTTGTATTTGTTAACAATAACTTATAAGAAAATTATTTATTTTTATACTATATTATTTATGCAATATAAAATAATAAAATAAAAATATATTATAGGCGCTCTCGAGAAACTCTCATTTTATTAAAATTTGAAAGATAACACTTTCATGCTTTCGCTTCTACTCTCGCTCTCGTTCTCGTTCTATAGACTCATCACTTAAGTTATAATTGTCTTGCATAAAAAGGAATTTCTCTTACTCAGTTGCTCATCTAACCTTTTCTCCTTTTCCTTCTATTGTTATATAATTGACTAAGAGCCTGCTTATTTTGGAAAACATCAATTTATGTCTTTTTTGATTGAATAATTGATCTAATCACAATATAATTACACTACAAGATAAAAGGTTATCGCCGGTGCTTTTTTTGCATATTTCGGCGCTTTAAAGTGCCGAAATATGCATTTCTAGCGCTTGCGAAGTATGTGTGGTGTCGAAGCGCAAACACCGGTGCTTAGAGAAAGCGCCACAATATGCATATTTTTTCGGCACTTCTAAGCGCCGCTATATACCGGGGCTTCTAAGCGTCACTATATACCGGCGCTTAGAAGCGTCACTACATACCGGACATTTTATGCATATTGTGGCCCTTTAAAGCGCCGCTAAAAGTACGGTTTTAATTGTGTTTTTACATTATTTTGACTTAAATATCAACATTCACCCTTCAATAAATAAAATATACCATAAAATACAAAAAAAAAAATCAAATGTTCTTCGATATATAAAATGCATCAAACATCCATAAAAATTCCTTCAGTCAACACAAAAGTCATCTTATTTACACAAAAAAACTATCATAGTTCACATATAAAATTCATACAAAAACAAAGTAATGGAAATGTTGTATGAAAAAACATTTTAGCATCACGAAATCAATCATGAGGTCCTCTATTAACCAAATACTGTAGTAAAGACATCAGCTCATCCATTTGGGATTGTATATTATTAATTTGATCATCGTGCCTCGCCGTTATTTGTTGAATTTGCTGCGGATGCTGTTGATTGTTTTCTTCTATTTGTGCTCTTAGACTTTTTATCTCTTCAGCATAGGCCCCATGGTATCCCATATCATTCCTTATTTGAGTTGAAAGTCCAAACACAGCAGAGGGTGTAACTCTACATGGATGCATGGCAAAGATTTATACAAACTGGTCATGAAGAACATATAAGGGATCTTGAAAGATAGAACTATGCAGATTTAAAAAATTCAACAGAAATTCCTCTTAGTCAACCAACAGTTCAAACTATGAACTCCAATGAAATGAAAACAAAAGCCATGGGAGTAAGATAAGTCCCTTCAATGCAAATGCCTATTCCAATTTGAGTATCAACATTGAAGATATATATAGTTGATCGAGAGTTTAAAATATGAACTCCAATGAAAAGAAAACAAAAGTCATAGGAGTAAGATAAGTCCCTTCAATGCAAATAATTATTTTAATTTGAGTATCAACATTCAAGACATGCAACAGTTGTAATATAAGGTCTCTAAACATATATAAAAAAGAGGACATCATTCAATCACTAAATAAAAATAAAAGGACATCATAGAGATGTTTAACTCAAGAGAATAGCAATTTTGCAAAATACAGTTTGTACCCTTATTGTTTAACTTTATAACAGATTATTCCGTAGTTTTAGTTGTGACAAGTTACCCTTTTTGGTTCGTGATGTTATCACGAAGAGAGGCTCCGTCAATTTATGTTCTATTATCTTTATATATGAAAGTATGCTTAAAAACAGAAAGAGTATTTTTTTATACTAACGTCGTAAACCATAAAAAACAACCTATCACAAAAAAAAAAAAGGTAACGAAAAATAGTCAATCACAAAACCAATCCACAAGGCCTATTTTACCAAAATAATATTTAAGAGTTATAACAACATCAAGTGAGATGTATTTAGCAGCTTAAAGCACATTAAACATTAGTTTATTGTAACACCATTATATATAGCGCTGTTTGTTTGAGTTTTAAGCAAGCTTTACCAAACAGCCCTATAAATCGTTCACTGTTATAAAATTCATGTTGAACAAAGGTACTGATTCATTTCAGTTGTGATATGCATTAAATAACATTCAATTCTACAAAACCCCATAATTTAATACACACATGACAGGCCCTACCAGTCCCATGTCCTTTCCATTTTCCTCTCACCCCTCATTTTAAATATCACTCCTTGCAACACATTAATATACCAATTCAAAAAGGAAGCAGCTCAATCTCCACACACCCAAAACAAAGATCACGCCTTCCTTTTTTTTTTCTTCTTTAGTCCACTTCTCCTACCCAAGTTTTGTTTCAATCTTCAGAACAAATGGGCAAGAAAATGAAGCTCCCTTATCTTTTCAAGAACAAAGATACAAAGCAACCTTGGCAATGGCCTTCATGCAAGCATCCCAATAGAAATCACCATGGATAGTTCTAAATTACCAAAAATAACAGATTGAAGAAGCAAACAGATAAAATGATTCTGTCAAATTATTCATGTAACCTCCTCAGTAAGCACCTTGCTCAAGAACATAACTACACCAACTAATAAGAAACCCCACTGTCTTTCCACAACTCTCACCGTATTCCAAAAACTACAACCATCAATATTTCCATCAAGTACCACACTTCAAGGCATAACACACAGTTTCAGTAATAATGCAATGAAGAGTTGCAGCAAGATACTTAGAAAAGAAAAAAAAAATATTTAGTACTAGGAAGCCACATGACTCATTTGAATATCAATCCTTATTGACTACATGAAAAAAATAAATATCTAACCAAAAAAGAAAATATCAAAACTCGTTGATCAACCAACAAGTTTTCAGTGAACTTACCATAAATTGTCGTGATGCATCATCAATAAAAGTCTCATCCTTGCATTTATGAGTTTCAGCAAAAAACTCTACGCGCCTGGGCTCATTCCCATATGTCATCTCCTACCATGTATGAAAAGTGCTCAAATTTTGACTCAATACACTACATCTTAAAAGAAAGATTGGATGAATGAAGCAAATTAACTCACATATTCATCCTGTCTTCTAGCAAAACTCTTTGAACCGGACGTGTGGGGACATTGTTGTCTTTCACGTGCCGCTATCCCTATTGTAGAATATTTTTACACCAATAATAAACCAATTGAATAATCAGCCATTATTCGAAAAATAGAAGCAATGAGAATCCAAATGAACATAATTATCTTAAAACAACCTCACTCTGTTCAGAGAACCAGTAGTTCACCAGTTGCTTCCACTGGTCTTGATCTCCGCCTTTTGGAACATCATTGCTCAAAACTTTTTGTTTTGTTTTATTCCTCACGTAGTCCCTTTTCAGCACATATCGGTAGTCCATCCATTTTTTCCCTATCATCCTCAACAAAATGTTGTCTATCGCCTCAATTGTAGGGTAATGGAACTTCCTCTACCACAAAGAAAGGAAATCGATGTCAAATAAGCATTATTGGTGTTATAGATTACGCATGTACAACACCATGAAAAAAAAAATAGAAAAAAATTGGAGGCAATCAATGGTTATTAAGTTGTTACTTACCCGAATCAATATAACAAGGTCCTTCTTGTAGTTAGAAGGGACCTTCTTCCAATCCGTGTAATTAAGCGGACAAAGATTCCCTCTCTTCGCAACCTTGCCCAACCAGCTACTTAATATTTGACCACCTTTCATAATAGGTTGATGATGTGCATTGAAGTGGACCACAATTTTTTTCCCACGTTCAAGGGACCACACTTGTGAGGTTCTCAGGACACGTGTTTGCTTCCTCACCCTCCCTTTAGAATCTATACATTGAAAATATAAATTTAATAATTAGTATAACAATGTCGTATCAAACTAGTTATAGAGATAATGTATTCTAATACAAAAATTACCAATTATCTCGTATTGTTCACTATCATTGTGATCACTTCCCACTGTTATTGGATCGGTCTCAGAATCATTTTGTGAGTCATGATCATCATCAAGGTGATACTCATGCTCATGGTGAATATCTTCTTGATGGTGTGAAGACTCAGCTGCATACTGATTGGACATGTTATCTCTAACTAATGGAGAGATATTTTTTTACCTATACATCTTGCAATTTGTATACATAAAAACGTTAAATAATTATACCTCACACTATCAAGAATGCATTAAAAGTTAACAAGAATTAGAAGATCCACACCTGAAAGATAGGAATGGTCAAGGGGTCGCAGCAAATGCAGCAATCAATAACTTCAAAGTACATGAGAACAAATGAACAAATAAGTGATTCAAATAGGATTTAAAGAATAAGCAATAATCAATGATACATCTAAAACAGAAATTTATGACATTCTAAAGTAGTATTCCATAAACTGTATGCAAAAAAGTTTATGACTCTTGTTATGTGTGATACAAAGCAACAGTAACCCGATAGATTACAATAAAACCTTACAAAACTCGTTGACACACATGTCCATCACATAAATACACATCCAAATATAATTACACGGAAATGCACATAAAACTAGTTGGTATCTTCGTCAATGTCCATCCTACCCCAAGTTGAGATACAATCTAATTGATCGTCTACCACCACATTAGAAGGCATGCACTGATTGTAAGTGTCATCATCCTCTTCCTGCGTTTTTTCCCCAATTTCATATAGGTCTCTTGGCTTTGTGATCACAACATGATACCATTCCTTTATTGTTGGGTCTTGCACATAAAACACTTATTTCGCTTGAGATGAAAGTACGAACGGGTCATCCTTCAATAACTGACCAGTGTGTATTAACCAATTCAAGTTCATTAGAACGCACCTACTTGCATCTTTCTTTAAACCTCTTGGTGGATTAATATCCACCCAATCACAATGGAACAAAACAATCTTAAATGCCCCATAGTAATCCAACTCGATGATATAGTTGAGCACACCATAATACATTTTATCATCTGTTTCAACCATAACTCTCGAATTTTGAGATCGTCTACACCTCTCATATTCCTTTGTGTGGAATTTAAAGCCGTTGATGTTGAATCCATTGAATCTCCTAACAACATTATTCGGACCTCGAGCAAAAGCAATTAGTTCATCTGAATAATTGTTATCCACCATCCATGGCACCTACACATTTTCCCACGATTAATATGAGACAACAACATTCAATGTTTTATTGAAAACACTTATATCATTCGAAGACTCTTGTTATTATGCCTAACCTATCTCATAAGCCATGAGGGAAATTTCTCAACCAACCACTTTTGTTCGAGACTTTGTAGTGGTCGATTGGAACGGTTGGTTAGCCTTTGAGCACCCAAAAATTCGCTGCAATAATTGATGTTTTTATGTAACTGTTAACCATCACAGTGATAACAACAGATAATAAAAACTCAATTTAAACACATGATTACTAATTAAGTTCCTTTATTGATACTAACCTACGAAGGTCAGAAAGTTTATCATTATGGAGCAACACATAACAATGTGCTTGAGCCAATGACATGTCATCGAGCTCAACACTCACAATCTTTCCCATTATCTGTCCACCAGGGGAAAAATGTATTCATCTGAAAAATTTACAGTATCATTGTTCCTTTGGGGGCGGTTGAATCTTGTCTCTACACCTTTGAAGTATTGGCAGCAATATGTTAGACACTATTTTCCATTGTACCCTTCAGCAATTGACCCCTCGGGTCGACTTCTATTATGTATGTGAGATTTCAAGCACACTAAATACCTTGCAAAGCCAAAAAAATTAAAGATAAATTAAGTATCCAATATATAACCAAAAAAAAACAAAGTGCACAAAATAGCTTTGAACATCTAACCTCTCAACATGATACATCCACCTGTAGTGTACAGGAGCCCCAAGTCTAGCTTCGGAGGCTAAGTGAATGATAAGATGAACCATAATGGTAAAAAAACCCGGGGGAAATATTTTCTCCAAATGGCAGAGTATCAAAGCAACATGCGACTCCAATAAGTCAAGCTCATGGGGATCAAGGGCTTTAGAGCATAAAACTTTGAAAAATGATGATAAATCAGACACAACTGCTACAACATGTCTAGGCAAAGATGCTATTAAAGCAATCAGAAGGATTTCTTGCATCAATATGTGACCGTCATGACTCTTTAAGTTTAACAGCTTACGATCTTTTAGGTTGACACATCTCGAGATATTTGATGCATACCCATCAGGAACTTTAAGTTTGTGATGATACTGTTATATTTATAGCTTTAATTTATTAAACAAATTTTAGAAATGGTGGTTTGTGGGGTTTAAGTGTTATGGAGATCTGTTTGATTATAGTGACTTCGTGCTTGTGTTGAGTCCTTTTATAGACCAGTACTTATGCCTTGTTAGTATCCTTGGTTTTCTTGGTCGGTTGTGCCCACCCATTAAAGTCACATTAGATTCTGCATCTACCTAGATTGCCTTACGAGCCTAGCCATTCTTTAAGTCCAGATTTTCTACCTCATTTTTAACACTTTATAGTACATGGGCTATACAATTGGGATTTTTAATACTTTATAGGTGAATGGTTGAAAGAGGTATGCTTATTCTCTATTGGTTTATATGCATCATTTCCATTTTGTATCCTGGTATATGGAAAAATGTTTTCTCATGTTCTGCATTGTTGGAACACTTTCTCTTTCCTATCGTTCGATTTGACAACCTGACAGATATAGAACTGTTTATTTGGCCAGCTGAAGAACAAGTCCAGAAGATGATAATCCTCCTTAGTAGATTGATAATCCGTAATATGTGCATTAAAATCCTCATAAGTTCCCTTGTTTCAAGCAAAATTATCTTTTATTTTGTTTATAGAACACCAAATTACTAACTGCTATATATGGGAAGCTCATGTTTTTCTTTTCTAACTATATGGAAATGTATAGACGGAAGAAGGGTGTCTAGACGTGTTCGACTTTGAATGAAACTTAGAAAATCTTGCTACCATTGGGATGCTAAACACCCTCACCTATGTTTCTATTAGAGGCTTTGTTGGATAGGAACGTGAGCTAAGCCTTGTGAATTTTTTGCTTGAGAATGTAAAAGCATTAGTTAAGATGACTCTCTCAGCTTCTGTTGATGTTGGACAGTGAGGCTTAGAAAAGCCTATTGAAGTTATTGATGGGGAGAAGACCAATATTAGTGAGAAAGTATCGGTATTTCCGAGAACTTCAACTAAAGTTGAAATAATTTTCTTGTAATGTAGTTTCGATTACCAAAAAAGATATAATATCTATAGCTGTTAATTTTTTCGATTGGTAATATTTTTCATTTGATTGATTTTGGATGATCCTTCCGATTATTTTCGTAGTGTCATGTAATATCATATGATATTGGCCCTTGATTTTGGATGATATAATGCGTTAAAATGGTGTAAAAAGACTTGATGGTGCTTGGTTTAAGTAGGAATTTAAAGCATTGTGGTGAAAAATATTGAATGTATATATGATACCAGGTTATAAGATGAAATGCTTTGTTAACTTGAGTAACTTAATTAACATTTAAAATGGACAGCAAAACTCAACAATTCACAAATTGATTTGGGTTATTTGAAGAACCTCTATAGGAGTAGTAAGAACTGTATAATATTAAAATAGAAGATGGATAATGTCAAATATTGCAAAATTGATACTCTAAATTTCATCTAAGCTTTTCCAACTACTTTTTTATACAAATACATTCTAAAACAAACAGGTTCTTAGTCAATTATAGAAATTAAGGGAAAAGGAAAAAAAGTTGTGGGCAAATGATGAAGGGAATTTCTTCTTTGGCAATTATAAGAATAAAGAAATAAAATAGAGTACGTGCAACCCATACAAATCTAAAGTAGTACTAATCTTACTAAGGCTTGAATGACTTTGTAAATTTGATAGACTTAAAATTTGATCTAAACTTTCCAAACAAACTTTATATACAAATATATGTATTTCAAATTAATGTTTCCAAAAGAAAACAAGTTCTTAGTCAATTATAACAATAAAGGGAAAAGGTTTCATGGGCAAATGACCAAGAGAATTTCTTTTTTAGGCAAATTGAGGTTTGAATGACTTTCTGAAGTTGTAAAATTGATAAACTTAGAGTTTCGTCAAAGCTTTCCAAAATACAAATTAATATTATATATATTCAACATACATTTTAAATATAATTTTTTTGTCATGACGTTTGGATTGAGTGAATAAAAAAGATCAAGGTTAAGGCTCTCGGACCATAAGGTGTCAGATACGATTTCCACTACAATGTGAGTTATTTGTCTAATTTGTATATTGGTTATTTCTCTCACTATAAGTTAAATCTAGTAGTATTGTTAGTTTCTGTGTGGATTAGTGATAGTACTATGCACCTATAGTACTATGTGGTTATATTGTGATTAGATCAATTATTCAATCATAAAAAGACATAAATTAATGTTTTCCAAAATAAGCAGGCTCTTAGTCAATTATATAACAATAGAAGGAAAAAGAGAAATGGTTGGATGAGCAACCGACCAAAAGAAATTCTTTTTTGGGCAAGACAACTATAACCTGAGTGACCAGTCTATAGAATGAGAGCGAGAGTAGAAGTGAAAGCACGAAAGTGTCATCTTTCAAATTTTTATAAAATGAGAGCATCTCGCGAGCGCCTGTAATATATTTTTATTTTATTATTTTATATTGCATAAATAATATAGTATAAATATAAATATTTTATTATAAATTCTTGTCAACAAATATAAAAAAATTAAAACCTAATTACTTCATAAATCATCAAATAAAGTAATTACTAATCTACTTCCTCAATTTGAGAGATTTTATTATTAAATTGAATAAATCACCAATTTTGACTAGCTATGAATAATTTGGAAATTGATATATATGTTGAAGATTATTAATAGTATTATTTTTTTAACATCATATATTTATTATAAATAATGTCCTTTGCTTTATTTATTTGTTTAAATTTCACTATAAATGATTTCAATTAATATTTATGAATGTTTAGATTGACTAAAATATAGGTTGCATTTGAAATATAGATATAGTTAATGGTTAAATATATATATATATATATATATATATATATATATATATATTTTAGAGCGTGGTTGAATCCCACATCACTTACATACCAATTGGGGAAAGAGACAAGCCCTATAAATATAATGTCGACCTAACAATAAAATTGCATAAAATCAGCTGTTGTGGAAACATTACTTGGGCTAAATTAAGTCTAAAGTTTTTGTTGTTGATGTGGATAATTGAATTTATTTACCTGATCAATAATAGTAATGAATAAGTAAAAAGTTTGGTCCCAAGGGAGTTAGTGTTAAATGTTACTCTATCTAAATAAACCAGTTCAAGTTGATTTATTCTTAAATTAGTTCATTTTTTTTAAGTGGCTCGAGTGGCTTGCGAGTCGAGTTCAAGTTTGTAAAAATTTAATCGATTTCGAGTTTAGTATTCTTGACTTGCCTGGATTAAAGTTTTCTCTCACGCAGCTGAGTTTAAGCACACCCCAACTCGAGTTCGGCCTGGCTTTAATCCACCCCTAGTGGCTGCATTTGCTAGCGTAACAGCAATTTAAAACCCTGACTTGGATCGTACCCATTGAGGGAACTATAAAGCTCAATACTGACGGGAGTGTTGAACAGAACAATGGTCAAGAAGCACAGGGGAGTTGTTTCGCAACCATGCGGGAAGGTGGCTAGAGGGATTTTTGGTTAGAAAATTTGGGTCACTGTAACTCGAGGCTGGTGTACTACCTGAACCCTCTTACAGGTTGTTCCTTTGCCTGATGCCTTAGCGGTTTCCTTTCCTAGGCTGTAGCTTTTGCTTTTGTTAATCCATATGATTTTAAAAAAAAATTAAGAATTTGTCTATTCTCAGTATTCAAGAGCTTCCTCTTTGGTACAATTAAACTACAAAATGCATTTAAAATTTTCAATCCATAGTAAGAAGTCAATCCAGACAAGAATGGCCATAGAAGAAACATACCTCCAATTCAAGAGAGGAATGACTAGTTAGTTAATTAATATGATAAATTAAAAATTCATCTTTAAGTTGTACTTATGCTTAAAATCCATTCTTTGAATTTTAAAATTGAACAACTTAGTCCAGTCATCTAAACTCCATTACAAATAATGTGGAAGACAAAATTATCCTTCCATTTATTTGATTTTCACATGAAAAATGTCGTCGTTCCTCTCACTAACTCTCCTCAGATCAATCCTTCATGGGATCTCTTAGACTTCTTCTTCTTAATTCTTTTCTTTTTTTTTCTTCATGTGAATGCTCTCTCTCTCTCTGTAGAGGCAAGGCAGTGGTTCTGTGTCGGCACCACATGGTCGCAACAGTCGTGGTGCTGCTTGGCTGTTGCTTCGCATGATTCTTTTGAGGTTGTTGCTGAGTTGTCAATGTTGCTATCTGATGTGGAACCTGATAGTATCAAGACAGTATGCAAAATGTGGAAGATGACCTCTCTATTGTTAGTACAATAATTTCCAATGCAAAGCACACTATGGTTGGGTTGTGGGCGCTCGTTCCAATACACACTTTTATCTTTGGATGGGGCAGCTTATGCTGTTGCAAAGTTTTGGTTAACTATTTGTAGATGGATTTCAAGTTTGGTTTAAGGAACCTCCTGATATTTTTCCTGAATTCTGTTTGGGAAATCTCTTCATTAAATGGATAAAAAAGTAAAAACCAAAGGTAAATAAAAGTGACATAAAATGGTATTAGAATTAAAATACAAATTTCTATGATTAGTCTGAACATTTTGCTACTCTCGGTGAGAATGATGGAACCAAAATTGTAAGCGACAGCTCACTAAAAATGGTGTTTCTGCAGTTTGATTCGTTTGATGTCGGTGAAAACTTTTGTTACATTTGTGGAAGGATATTGTATCCACAAGTTTGACTTGAGAAAAAAGATAAGAAAATGGAAGAAATTAATTACCATAAATCGTATGTTCTTGACAAGGGGTTTGAGACAAGAAGCAATTGAAATCGATTGGACCGTAAAAATATTTTTTTCATAACTTTGACCTCATATTTAATAGTCGAGATAACATTATTTCTAACTAAAAAATGATATTACCGATTTTTTAACGTATCCTCATTTCGTAACCTATATCTTTTTCATAACATATATATTAAATTTCGGTAGTGAAATGAAATGAAGACAAGTTAGTTGAAATGAAGATGACAATGATAAAGAAATAAACAACCAATAACTATTTTAGTGAGAAAAACAAAACAAAACGTTACTCGGTTACAATATACATTGTTAAGTTTGATGAGACAATATTGGCCTAAATTACTAACTAACCTAGTATTAATATATGAACAATTTGAAGAAGAAATATTGAGAGGAAAAAGATGTTAATTTTTCTTTCAGAATATTAAAAAATTGACGGTAAATGTCGTTTCGACAAAGTTCATCCAAAACTTGGTTGTGGCAAGGAGTTCAACAATAAGACCCTTACACTTAAAGAAAACTGCTTATCAACGACGGATTTTTCTTGTCGGTGAAGGGTCTTTTGCCGTCGGTAATACTTATCACCGAGGGATTCCCTTGGTTATAACTCCCTCAGTGTTAAGCTCTTCGATAATACATTTTTTTTACTAAGGGCCAAAATATTCCCTTGGTGATAGGTTATCACTGACGGCTATCACCGAGGTCCCTCGGTGATAGTGTTTTAAAAATAAAATTATTTTTTGGTCTTTTTTAAAATAATAATAAAATGATCTTATCAACACTAGGGGATGGCCCATCGGTAATAATAGTACTTATCACCGAGGGATTCATCCCTTGGTAATGAGTTGTTTTGAAAAAAAAATTAAAATATAAACTAAGCTCACTATCATCGATGGACACATGGCCCTCGGTGATATTTGTCGTTGAAAACACTTATCACCGAGGGACACGTGTTCCTTAGTTCCTCGGTGGTAATTGGTTTTCTTGTAGTGTTATACCCAAATCCAAAGAACTAATAAGAATAAAATGTAATGAAACCCTAAATAGCAACCAAACAAACAAAAAATTTAAAAATTCTCCGCTCATCGAAACTCTAAATCCCATAATCTCCAAACTCAAAATGTCCTACGTTTCGAGTTAGGTGATGGTTTTTAATCTTGTAAAACTCATTGAAATCATTGACAATTTCTTATTTTCTTCCTTTTCCCTGAACATCATTTTTTCTCCTTTCTCTATCCTGTCTAAATCGAAACTAAGTGAGCACATATATTGGCAAAATACTAAAGGAAAAAAGGTTAGAGAAAGAAAAGGCTTGGTGATATCATGGACTTCCTTGCAATCGTGACAACACCTCTACAAAAGGCGACCAGGGCATGCATAGTAGTTGTCTATGCAAACAGACAAAAATCGATCGGAGCTCACATAGCTCAAGGGACATGTCACTGACCCATGCAAGCGTGTACTGAAATAAGATATAGATGGGAACAGACTCATGAGACCAAGAGACAACAGGGAAAGAGACATGCCAAGGAGAGAGAGTTGAATGACGTTTCTAAGAAAGGAGTGAGGGACAAAGAGAGATGAGATGCGATGTAGATGAAGAGATGGGAATGGGTTACAACGTATTTGGACGGGTTTTTTGAGTGTTAAGTAAATGAAAGGGAAAAAAAGTTAAGTAAAAACTATGTTTCGGAGTTTATTTTTTTAATGAGGGGAAAGGTTTCGGGGTTTTTCTAATAACCCTCCAAACACCCCCAAACTGTCAATTTTTTTAACACTTCAAATTGACGATTTATAGGGTTTTCATAAAAAAAAAATGAGTTTTTTTACCCTCATTTACCATCATTTACTTTATAAAACTTTCAAGTAAGGGAAAGTGTCAAATCCTTCTTTACTCTCCTTTTCCTACGCTTCCTCTCTTTTAAAACTTGTCTTTTCCTTTCCGCAAACTCCTAAACACACTGTTAAGGTTTTGGGGAGGAGATATTTATCATGTCCTGAAAATTGTGTGCACTTTGGAGAGGGGGTTTAAGTAGGTTACCATGTTGGCAGAGATACGGGTCCCTTTTAGTGGTCGAAATGGTTGGACTTCGGTCCAATCTGGTCTTGGATTGATGTTTTAGCAATTAGAAAGGCCTCAAACCCTTCTAAGCCCTAATTCGAATTAAAATGACAAGTTAAAATATTTTTTAGGCTTAAATTCATTTCTCTCATAACGAAAAAATAATCTTCCTTAAAAAATTGAATTTTGTTCTTTTTTAGAAAGCCAAATTAATTTTTAAGTTCTCTTATTCCATATTTGGCTCGTCTTGATTAAAAAAAATTAAGCATGTACAAGAAAAATGATTGGAGTTTAAATTCTGGGCATAATTGGAATTACGACAAGTTGAGTAATGTTTATAGGTAAATTTTTGTTGTTGGTTTTGAATTTTGATAATATTAGTAAAGAAGTTAGCAATCATGGAGATATAATCTTACTTAAACTTGCATGTTTCGATGAAGCTTTTTATGGTGCATCGATCTATTAATTCTATGAACAACCACCATATCAACAAGTACCAGGGCAAGGAGCATGGTTTGAATACAAGTACCAGGGTTGTATATAACCTTAACATTAATCATTGATGCAAAGGATTCTGCAGCAAAATCATCAATAGGCAATTTGGAAAGAAAAATTATTAGTAAAGAAGTTATGTAAAGAAGTTAAATGAAGTAACTGAAAAGAAAAATCCGAAAATATCTCTCCTTATTATTAATTCTTAACCGAAAATTTAACATAAGGTAGTAATTTGGAGTTATGTAAAAGATGAGGGAGTTAAATGAAGTAACTGAAAGGAGAGGGTGCTTATTGAAACTTTAAAACTTTGTATAGACGTATAGACTTTAGTTAGATGTTAGAGATCAAACGTCGTTGTTTAGGTTTGATTTGCGTCTGAAGAGGACAAATCGCGTACGACTTCTAAGTTCTATATATTGGTACTAGCAGACTATTGTTTAGGTTCAAGGAATCACTTATCGATGAAATCAAATCTAAGCCGATAGATGATTACTACAAACTCGGTTATCACCGGAGAAGATGATAATGATGAGAACACACTCATGCGGATGCTAACAAAAGCAACCTCAGTCAGATCAGTGATCTACCAAAAGAATTTATTCATTTGGTGAGCTTTTACTTTTATTTGTTACCCCCTTTTTTCTGTCTAATCTACTTTTTATATACGAATTAGATTGAATTTTGTTTGTTTGATGAGAAAGTTAAGGAAAACAAAAGAAAAAAGTTTTGAACTTTTATGTTATTTTGTTGTTTGGTTAAGGAAATCGATGAACCTGACTCCACAAATGACTTTTGAGGACTTATTTATCAACTGGGTCTATTGGGATGAGAGTTTGAGTATATAGGTTTTCTTTAGTTTAAGAAAATTTCAAACATAAATTTTTATCCTTTTGGCGCAAAGCTTGCATCTTTAATTAATACATAGAAGTTACTGTCAAAATGTGAATTAAATCCTTAAGCTTCACATGTAAAAAGCTTATTAGGTAATACAGCATATATGGATAGGAACTGAAACTTTTGTAGTGCTTAGTAAATTTGGTTGTTATTTATGGATTAGTGTAGGAGAATGTGTGAGAACAATTACTCCATTCATGGATGTGCTTCTTATTTTATAGATAATTATATTATTAGTATCTTGTAGTAGATATTCATGCGAGGTGCTCATTACAATCTAGTTCCATTTATGAATGTGACAATTCCCTAGAAATAGGTTGAAACTAGTGTTATTTTTTGCTAGGTCACATTCATTTATCTAATGAAGAAATAGATTATAATATAAACAACACTGCAACATCACCGTTGCCATGCACATCTTAATAAATGGTGTTTAACACATACTACACTTAGACTAAGATTACCAAAGAATATGAGTAGAAATGAATAGTTCTATCAACATCACCATTTTGTTTGCTTAATGTTGTTCATATAATGATATAAGTGTGTTACAGCTTCATGCACATGCACGTGTACGTACATACTACCATTTTAGTTCCATATTCTGCCCTGACTAGGTATCATTGTCTTGAAGTTGAGGCCTTACTTAGTGGGATGCCAACCAATTAGTTTAGGAATACCTGCAATATGTCAGTTGGTTAAACCCCCTACTTTTTCAAGTAGGCTCCAAAGTAGTTAAAACTATGCAAAATACTTTCTAAAGGTAAGTTTAAACCTATATATTAATTTTAAAATGTAGTTCTTTGCAAAATAATTGGAATAAAAAATAAATTAAAATTTCCGTATATAAAGGATCAATAAATAAAGGTAAATATTAGTAAACGTCTACTTTATTTTATTTTATTTTTTTGCATGATTTGTTTTTCAATTACAATATCTTTTGACAATGGGGTATAGTGGCAATACACCACTTATTTCCTTCGAACCACTTACCTTCATGATAAAAAACAATAGTGTTAGGGAACTCCGTAACATATCAGAAATTCAAATTAAGTTGTTCTACCTACACCTCCTTTTCCTAAAAGGGATGGCCGGATTGAGAGGAAAAGGTTTTTGCGCATAAGCTATTAGTTAAATTGGTGACTACCAGTGTTGCTTTTGCATTAGAAACTCAAAATTAATTTGAAACAATGGTTTTAAAATGTGGTTCTAAAACTTGGTCAAAGGCTTACCAAGGCTAGATTATTGTAAAAATTTCTTTCAGATTCAAAACTTAAGCACTAAGGAGCATATATACTTTCAAAAAGGATCTATATCCAAGATAGATTATGGAAGTTTTCAGTACTGAAGATATTTGTTGGATCCTTATTAAATGTATCTGAAATCTAGATTAATAGATTCAAGCCTCTCACTATATGTGGGATTCACTTTCTTTATTTACTAATATATATGCCCTATTGTTTTGCATTTCTACCAACATTCTCATAACTTAAATATAATAGTCAATAATTAATCTGTACCCTTAATTTTTTTTGTTTTAGTTCTTAGCTTTCTGATAAATAAAGCTTGAAAAACAAATTTACATGCTTGAAATATTAAAAATAAATAAATAAAATTCGATGTCACACCTTGGTGCCGCATAAGACAACTGTATTTTAGTTTATACTCCATACAAATATATGTGTGTGCGCGTGCTCTACACACATACACTTTTTGAATTGTATTCAATTATTTTTACTCTTGAACTTGTATTGAAGATATCAAGAATTTTAGGATATAAACCTATGTTTTCCATGAAGAAAAAGAATATGGTTTTAAGGAAGAAAAAAACGAAGAAGAGTTTATACTTTATAACATAAAAAATTTGGATGATAGTGATTTGAGGGGTTTAACTATTCTGGAGATCTGTTTGACTATAGTGAATTCCTGTTTGTGTTGGGTCCTTTTATAGACTTGTACTTATGCCGTGTTAGTATCCTGGGTTTGCGTGGTGTGCTGTGCCCACCCATTAATGTCACATTAGATTCTGCATCCACTTAGCTGGCTTTGTGAGTAGTCATTCTTTAAGGCCCATATTTTCTACCTCATTTTTAACACCTTATAGTCATCCTTTTCTTTTAGTGAGAAGAGAAAAAAAAAAAAAAAAAAAAAAAAAAAAAAAAAAAAAAAAAAAGAAGAAGAAGAAGAAAACTTTTATATAAACAAGGAGCCTTTTTGGTCGAGGGACTTCTGTCACATGTTGACATGTTGGTGCCTAGTTTTATTTAATTTATCTTTAGTTTAGATGAACCATGTTTCTCTTAATATTTAACAAAAATTTTAAGCATATCTCTTTTTATAACTATTCACATTTAATCATGTTACTTATATTAGCATTTCATATTTATTTTCTTTGGTGTCTCTGTATTAAAATAAAAACTCACTTCACTTGATTTCTGATGCAATTTTAACTGCCTTATTGTATTTACACTAAATATATTGTACTCCGAAAACATCTAAGTAGAAAGAGCATAAATATAATAGTAAACCACTTTTATTTTCCGCACTATCTATACTAATTTGATTATTTTATATTTTTTTATGTATAATTCTGTGCTGATTAAAAGGCTTATACCTCATGCAGGATAAATTTCTTGCTTTATAGAAAAGAAAAGGGTGTAAACTTGCCTTTTAAAGACTTTCAGAACCAGACTAGTAGGAAGTTATAACTGTTGTTTATTTTTCATAAGTTCAGCAGGACTTTGACCATTATAGTTAATTTCATATCATTTGGCATGTTCGATTGTTGGCATTGAATTAGCTTTGTCCAAATCGTAGTATGATGAAACATAATTTGATTAAGTTGAAATGGACAACATTAAACAGATGGGCTCTCTTTACATCAAAAAAAAAAAAAAAAAAAAAAAAAAAAAAAAAAAAAAACCAGATGGGCTCAAAGATTTAAGATTTTGTCTAGTTGTATCGTGCTTGAGCATAATGTTTGAACCATGTAAATCATTATTGTTTATTCATTTTAATGTTCCACGCAGGGAACAGTTACTACTCAATTATTTGTTCTCAGAGGACATTTTGTTCCTTCAGCAACTATTTAGTGAACCACTCACGGATCAAAAGATAAGAGTCTTGTGGAATGCAATCCTGCAAAAACAAGAATGGTAAGACTAGTTAAGGTGCAGAGCTTGTAAATGTGTACAGTAGTTATCGGATTTCATTGGGTATACAATAAAGTTAAGGTGCAGAGCTTGTAGTACAATTCTGAATGGTTGTTATTGCTGTTATCAATGGGCAGAAATGTTTCCCTCCGTGATTGCTAGAGCTGCTACCATTGATGTGGTATTCTTGGGCACTGGGGGAACAAGAAGCAGTGCTCTTCGAGTGGTATGTTCCTTGGCTATATGTTTTTTTTTAGATGTACTAAAGGTAGGACTCACTAAAGATTATAAGATGCAAATGAATGCTGAATTTCAAGTGCTTTCGCCCTTGGTCCCAATTCGTCAATTGAAGTTCCTTCAATTCTGCAAGCAACATGCAGAGGGTATGTGAGCTGTGGTTGATGTTTCTATTGACATTAGCCAAGAAGGACCAAACCCAAAGGCATATGCTGACTGCAGGAGACTTCCTTCTGGCTGTGTTGTAGAGGACATGGGCAATGGTTATTCCAAGGTAAATTGCTAATGTAAATTATCTAGCTGTTCTTTATGGTTTTAAATGAAATCTTTATATATTTCTTTTCAGGTGCTTGCATGTTTTTAGCATTTATTGAAGTTGTTTATTTAACTGAAATAATTGAGTTTAGTTGAGACTATATAAAATTTGAATTATAGTCACTTAATTGGCCCAATAGTCTCAATCCATCTTGACTTGTACTTTTTAGAATTTAGTTTGTTTTTACTACTCACCAAAACTGTTCTTATCATTATTTTGATTTCTCTTAATAAAATATAGTCAGACTTTACTTAAGAATCTGACGCTCTTATTATTATTTTACTGAAGAAGATGCTTCCTTGGTTGAATATATTGGTGGACTTCAATTTCAAAGTAAAGGTTGCTTATTGTTTGTACTTGATTAGTCTAATGCTTACTTGGTATTCTATGCGTGTATGTGTTGAGAATGAGAAAAAACTTTTGGGAAAGATAATAGTCTCTGCTTGATGGAAATTCTTAATTTGAGACTGACTGTGGTTAACTTAGACTTATCGGGTGCTTTGTTGTGAGAAATGGAGAGGTAGGTTGTGCTTTATTTCTGTATTTACACTCCATTATCTATTTTCCCCCTTTGAAAAGAAAAGTTATTGCTCATTTTCTGATGCAGGAGGATCCGAGTCAGATGATGCTGAGTTGTTAGATAATACGTTTTTAGCACTGAGATTCCTTGAGTTGGCAGATCAGCGCAAAAATGACAGGTGGACTACCTAGAACGGTTGATTGTCCTTGATTCTGTTTTAGGCCTTCAAATTTGCAGTTTTCAGTTTTAAGAAACTTTCCATTTGCAATTTCCTTTTGTATTCAAGTCAGAATTGACTGCCGTTGATTCTTCTTTAATACAATCGCTTAATTTTAGTAATTTCCTTAGTTTTCCCCAGGATTATGTTTTTGGGGATTTTTTCTTTTTTTTTTGCTTTGACCTTATAAATAAGGAGGCCACATACGGAAAAGACAAATTATCATTATTATTGTATTTGCATAATTCTAAATTAAACATCAGAGGTGTTTCTCTGTGTTTTTTAGGGTTTTTTTTTTGCGTTTCTCCCTGTGAAATATCTGTTGAAACTAATCTGCAGAATAATCACTATTCTGCCCGGCGCCAGTTGGTATCAGAGCTTCAGCATCTTCTTGGGGTGAGATTTCATCAGTTTCTATGGCTGGTGGTCGTGGTCGTGGTCGTCGCGGGCAGGTTCCGAATGAGGAAGCCCTACACAGTGATCGTAACGTTCAAGATGCGATAATTGAGGATTTACATAGGCAAGTTGCAGAGTTAACCCAGCGTCTAACGGTGCAGAATTTCGGTAATTGTGAGATGGAAGATCACGATTTCGATTCCAGTTTCGAAAACCTGTATTACAATCCTGCTCGATTCGAGGAACGCCGTGGTTGGAAGGATCGTTATCGAGACCTCAGTTTCAAAGTGGATCTGCCCGATTTTTTTGGTATGTTACAGGCCGAAGGATTCGTCGATTGATTGAATAAAGTAGAGGTATTTTCGAATATAAGAAAGTCCCATATCGTGTCAAAGTGAAACTGGTCGCCATCAAACTCAAAGGCAGAGCACCTGCGTGGTGGGAGCAGTTGAGGCGCTTGATGAGTCTAAAATATTGCATATTTTAGACCCTTAACTTATATTTGTTATGCTCTTAGTTAGTATTATTTTACTCTATTTTACGTTTTTCTTGTGTTTTGTGTGTTTTTACAGCTTTGTGGAGAAAGTGCAGCATTTCAGGTTGATTTGAAGCTTCTGGAGACATTGCGCTCGATCGCAACAGACATGCGATCGAGCGCACCAGCGCTCGAGCGCACCTGCCTTTGAACGAGCGCAAGGTCAACATCCCACATCGAAATATTTGAAGATCAGTGCATCTGCGATCGATCGCAACAGACATGCGATCGAGCGCACATGAGATCGTGCGCACAAGACATGCGATCGATCGTACCTGCGATCGATCGCACCACACTGCGATCGAGCGCACACGGGCCTGTATCCCACATCGTTTCTGCAACCTGTTTTACTCCGGGTCTTCCCCTATATAAACACCATTTGGCTTCATAATCCAATGTACAATTCCTAAGCCACTTTGGTGTTTACCGGTGGACGTCCGTCAGCATTCTGGTGGATCCCGAAGGCATTGCTACCACGAGGGGAAGCGCCGCCCGTCAGCGAGTGGAATTTCTCCCATGTAAAGTTGTTTATTTATTTCTTTATATTCAGTTGTTTTAGTTTAAATGTTTAGCACTTTTTATTATAGTTTTATAATTATGAGTGGCTAGACTCTTCAGCTAAGGTTGAAGATGAAGCCCCGCCGTTGTTTGGCGTAGTAGTTCAGATTTGCTTGTACAAATCTGACAATTTTTAGTATAAATGTTCTGTCAATTATTTGAGTTAATCTTATAATTGATTGAGTTTAAATTGTCTGTTGGATTTTCTTTGTGTTTCATCTGATGGATACATTGAATGCTTTTCGATTAAATTGGATTCCCTTTGTGATTTGTTAAGAGCGGATACATCGGGTGCTTTTGGTTTAGTTGGGATATTCTTTGTTTTTTGTCTTATAGTTGGATTCATTGAATGTTTTGATAGGCTATATTTTTAGAACATGTATGCTTAACTTCGGTGGGGTGGATTCGGAAACCTTAGTGCCTTTTTTATTAGTTTTTAAATCAATTTAATTTAGTTTTAATTTATTTTACAAATTATCATTCAAAATTCGGAACTAGGTTAAGATAGAGTTAGTTTAGATTAAAAATTATATTTTCACAACGCAATTCCCTGTGGATTCGACCTCGCACTTGCACAACGCTATACTGCAAACGACTCGTGCGCTTGCGAGTAATTTAAAACTCACAACAAGTTTTTGGCGCCGTTGCCGGGGAATTGTTTTGTTTGTGAAAATTTTTGGTCTGAATTGATTTTATTTTTCTACTAGTTAATTTAATTTAAAAAAAAAAAAAAAAAAAAAAAAAAAAATTTTTGAGTTTTGTGTTTGATTTATTCTGTTGCTTCTGCTGGTTAGTATCTCACTATTTTTCTGTTAGTGTATGCTTGGTCGGAGATCCTTGAACTTAGATTTGACACATTTAGATCCCGACTTAGAAAGAACTCTTAGGAGGCAGAAAAGAGCACTAGTTGAGAGAGAGACTGTTGAGATGGGAGAAAATTTTAATCAACCTGAGCATGTAGAGCAACCTAGAGCTTGGAACGTGGACTCCACTACATCCCTTAGGGATTTGTTCGCACCCGTTGGGACTAATTCATCTTCCTGCATAGTGTTGCCACCAACCAATGCCACACACTTTGATTTGAAGCCACATGTTATCCAACTCCTACCCTCATTCCATGGCTTAGATCTTGAAAATCCTTATAGTCATGTGAAGAAGTTCAAAGACATTTGTGCTACATTCAAATTCCAGAACTTCTCTGAGGAGTCAGTCCATCTTCGACTCTTCCCTTTCTCCCTTCACGATAGAGCTAGGGCGTGGTTGGACTCCAACACGTCCGGATCTATCACATCTTGGGAAAACCTACTTAGCAAATTTTACCATAAGTTTTTCCCAATGTCTAGAGTGAATGAGTACCGTAAGGAGATTAGCTCTTTCACTCAGGACGAGGATGAGAAGTTCTCTGAAAGCTGGGAGCGCTTTAAAGAGTTACTGATCAGATGCCCTCCACATGGATATGAGAAGTGGAGACTCGTTCAATTCTTCTACCAAGGGTTGACTCAACCCAACCGTAGCATGATCGAGTCTATGAATGGGGGGGCATTCTTGAGTCTGACAGGAGACGAAGCATATATGGCGTTGGACAAGTTGTCCGACAACTCACAGCAGTGGGATTTTTCAAGCTGTCGAGATAAGTCCATTCGTGCTCCTAAGAGGGGAGGCATCTATGAGGTCAGAGAGGACGCTGATTTGAGGATAAAGTTAGATGCCCTAACTAAGAAGATTGACGCTCTCACTGTGAGCCAATCCATTAATGCTGCCAACACATTCAATGTTGAAAGCTGTTCCATCTGTGCTAGTCCCATGCATCTAGCACAGAATTGCCCATCAATGCCGGCTTGTGCCGAGTATCCTATGGAACAAGTAAATGCTTTCAATGACTTTCGAAGGCAGTCAAATGGATCGTACTCTGAGACGTACAATCCAGGGTGGCGGAACCACCCAAATTTTTCATGGAGACAGAACCAACCAATGAATCAGGGAGGATCCTCTCATCATGCTCAAAATCAATATCCTCCCGGATTTGCCCCACAAATTCCTAATCATGGTCGTTCTGCCCATCCAGCACCTTCACCTGCTTACCATGCACCCGCTCAAACACCAGCGCCAGTTTCACAGTCGCTTGAGGACACCCTCAAGGAATTCATGAAGGCGACTAGCCAAAATATGAGCGATGTGAGGAGTGCAACAATGGTAAACACCCAAGCAATTGCCAAGCTAGAGAGTCAAATAGGGCAAATTGCAAGCCACTTGGGTGAGAGAGAGAAAGGAAAGTTCCCCAGTCAGCCCGTGCAAAACCCAAAAGGACAATTTATGGTTGAGAGTTCATCAACTCCTACGCACGGGGAGGAACAAGTACAGTCGATTGTCACACTGAGGTCTGGGAGACAAGTGGACAATCAAGTAGAAGAAAGCCCTGCTATGCAGCAAGGGCAAGGGAGTGGCAACACAGAGAAGAGAGATGCTGAGCCATCTACAGCCACACCTACTGAGAAAGACCCTCCTAGGTCGTTTGTACCTAGAGCGCCTTACCCCGAGAGATTACAGGCGCCCAAGAAAGGAGGGAAGTATGAAGAAATTTTGGAGGTATTCAAGCAAGTCCATATCAATATCCCATTTTTGGATGCCATCCATCAAGTGCCATCATATGCCAAGTTTTTAAAGGACTTGGTCACTATCAAGAGGAGGACGAATGTCCCAAAGAAGGCATTTTTGACCGAGCAGGTCAGTTCAATCCTTCAGTGCAAGTTACCTATCAAGTATAAGGACCCGGGGTGTCCTACCATCTCTTGCACAATAGGAGTCAGCCATATTGAGAGGGCCCTTTTGGATCTAGGGGCGAGTGTGAATCTTCTACCCTACTCAGTTTATGTGCAGTTGGGGTTAGGAGAATTGAAGCCCACAACCACGACGCTTCAATTGGCTGACAGGTCAGTGAAAAGACCACGGGGGATAGTTGAGGATGTTTTGATAAAAGTGGATAAGTTCTATTTCCCCGTGGATTTTATTGTGCTTGACACAGAACCGGTTCAGAATGTAGGGATTCAAATACCGGTGATTCTAGGGCGACCATTCTTAGCCACGGCTAACGCCCTAATCAATTGTAGGACAGGGGTGATAAAGATCTCCTTCGGAAATATGACAGTGGAGTTGAACATTTTTGATATCACTAGGCAACCACTGGAATATGATGAAATGAGAGATGTATGCTTGATAGAGGAGATTCTTGAGGATACTGTGGATGAATCAAGCATTGAGGATCCCATGGAGGCATGCTTTGCTCACTTTGGAGAGGACTTGGGTTTAGATAAATTACTCGAGGAAGTAAATGCCATTTTGGAGTCTGATCCTCAAGAAAGCAAGGAGGAGGAGGAGAAGGTGTCACCCGAACCTCAACAGAAGGAACTTAAGCCTTTACCAGATAATCTTAAGTATAAGTTCCTGGGTCCAGCACACTGTTTGCCTGTGATAATAGCTTCAGATTTGGGAGAGGCTCAAGAGGAAAAATTATTAGATGTTTTAAGAGAGCACAAGGAAGCTATCGGCTGGACCATTGAGGATATTAAAGGAATCAGCCCCTCGGTGGTGATGCACAGGATACACTTGGAAGAAGATGCTAAGCCATCGAGGGAGCCGCAAAGAAGGCTCAACCCTGCTATGCAAGAGGTTGTAAGGGCAGAGGTTATTAAGCTGTTAGATGCAGGGATCATTTATCCCATCTCTGATAGCAAGTGGGTGAGCCCCATTCATGTCGTGCCCAAGCGAGCTGGGTTAACGGTAGTAAAGAATAAGGACGACGAGTTGGTGCCAACTCGTGTGCAGTCTGGGTGGAGAGTGTGTATAGACTACCGTAAGCTGAACACTGCCACAAGGAAGGATCACTTTCCACTTCCATTTATTGATCAGATGGTGGAGCGTTTGGCAGGGCACGAGTATTATTGCTTTTTGGATGGTTATTCTGGATATAACCAGGTCCCCATGGACCCTGAAGATCAGGAGAAGACGACATTTACCTGTCCTTTTGGGACCTTCGCCTATCGTCGCATGCCTTTTGGGTTATGCAATGCACCTGCCACTTTTCAGCGGTGCATGGTCAGTATATTCTCTGACATGGTAGAGCGGTTCTTGGAGATTTTCATGGACGACTTCTCCGTCTTCGGTTCAACATTTGAGGAGTGCCTGCACCGTCTCTCTTTGGTTTTGGTACGGTGCAAGGAGAAGAACCTGGTGCTTAATTGGGAGAAGTGCCATTTTATGGTCAAGCAAGGAATTGTACTGGGGCATATCGTATCTCATCGAGGGATTGAGGTCGACAAAGCGAAGGTGGATTTGATTTCCAGCCTTCCACCCCCACGTACGGTGAAAGAGGTTCGATCTTTTCTGGGCCATGCAGGTTTCTATAGGCGATTTATCCAGAATTTCAGCAAGATCGCCAGGCCCTTGTGCAAGTTGTTGCAAAAAGATGCCCCATTTCTATTTGATGAGGATTGTAAGAAAGCATTTGGGGATCTGAAGGAAATTTTGACGTCCACACCCATTATTCAGCCACCTAACTGGGGTGTGCCTTTTGAGATTATGTGTGACGCATCAGACTATGCTGTTGGAGCTGTTTTGGGGCAGCGTGTTGATAAACTTCCCCATGCTATCTATTACGCAAGTCGAACTCTAAACGACGCACAACTCAATTATTCTACCACTGAGAAGGAGTTGCTTGCAGTCGTTTTTGCACTAGACAAGTTCAGATCCTACTTGTTAGGATCTAAAGTCATTATCTACTCGGACCATGCTGCATTGAAGTATCTTTTCTCTAAAAAAGATGCTAAATCTCGTCTTATCCGATGGATCTTGCTACTTCAAGAGTTCGACATTGAGATTCGGGATAAGAAAGGTTCGGAAAATGTGGTGGCGGACCATTTGTCTAGATTGATTGTGGAATTCAGTGAGGCTGCCACTCCCATTTCTGAGACCTTTCCTGATGAGCAATTGATGCACATTGCTCACAGTCCCGCACCATGGTTTGCTGACATAGTGAACTATCTTGTCACCGGACACATGCCCTTGCATTGGGGGAGGCAAGATAAATCAAAATTTTTGGCCATGGTAAAACACTTTTTCTGGGACGATCCTTACCTGTTCAAGTATTGTCCTGATCAGGTCATTAGACGATGTATTCCTGAGCATGACCAATCTAATGTCATCGCCTTTTGTCATGATCATGCATGTGGAGGCCATTTTAGTGCTAAAAAGACCGCTGCAAAGATTTTGCAGTGTGGATTTTATTGGCCTACCCTGTTTCGGGACTCTCACACCTACTGTATATCTTGTGAGCGTTGCCAAAAGCTAGGGAGTCTTTCTAGGAGAAATATGATGCCCCTCAACCCTATTCTGATTGTTGAAATTTTTGATGTGTGGGGCATTGATTTCATGGGACCATTCCCAAACTCCTTTGGCTACTTATACATTCTAGTTGCTGTGGACTATCTGTCCAAGTGGGTGGAGGCCGTTGCGTGCAAGACCAATGACCACAGAGTTGTGGTCCAGTTCTTGAAAGACACTATTTTTGCTCGTTTTGGTACGCCTCGAGCAATCATAAGTGATGGAGGTAAGCACTTTTGCAACAAGATCTTTGAGCAGTTGATGAAGAAATATTGTATCACGCACAAAGTTGCCACCCCATATCACCCACAGACGAGTGGTCAAGTGGAAATCTCAAATCGCGAGATCAAACATATTTTGGAAAAGACTGTGAACCCTACTAGAAAGGATTGGTCTCTGCGATTGACGGATGCACTGTGGGCATATCGGACAGCCTTCAAGACGCCAATTGGCATGTCTCCCTATCGCATTGTATACGGAAAGGCATGTCACCTTCCGGTTGAATTAGAGCATCGTGCGTATTGGGCTGTCAAGCAACTAAATTTCAATCTTTCCAAGGCTGGCTCACAACGGAAGCTCCAACTCAATGAATTGGAGGAGCTGCGGAATGATGCATATGAGTGTGCCCGATCATACAAAGCACAAATGAAGAAGACTCATGACCAAAATATTTTGAGACGAGCTTTTGAGCCGGGTCAGAGAGTCCTTCTTTATAATTCACGCCTGCATCTTTTTCCAGGCAAGCTCAAATCCCGATGGTCAGGCCCATTCATTATTCGATCGATTTTTCCTCATGGGGCCATCGAGATTGAGGATCCTAAGAATGGTAATACTTTCAAGGTAAATGGACAGAGGCTGAAACCATTCTTAGAGTTGAGGAGTCCGGACATTGAGACGATACTGTTGGAGGATCCTAGTTACTCAGATTGAGTGTAGTATTCTAGGGAGAGTCTGGCTGAAGACGTAAAACTTAGCGCTCATGGGAGGCACCCCACAGCTTATCTTTTCTTTTGTTTATTTATTATTTCGCATTTTTATGATTAATGTTTGTTTCCAGTATTTTTTGTTTTCCAGTTTTTATTTTTCAGGGACAATGCGTACTTCAGTTCAAGTTTGGGGGTATGCTATGAGCCATACCAGTCCAGATAGTTCTCCATATCTCAGGTCAGCTCTTTCCATATTAGTCACACATTGGGGTCAATGTGTAATTTAAGTTTGGGGGTATGGGAGACACATCACACACTTTGTCCTAATTTGTTGTCTTTTCGTCATAGAGATAAATGCATGCTCATGTTATCGTGAAATTTTAGTTGATCTAAACATTTTCTGTGATGTGATGTCATTGGTGAGCTTAACATTTTGAACACATGATCTGGTGATAAATTTTTAAAATTTAGTTACTTACCTTAGGCATTTTGAGAATTCACATGTTTGATCTAATCTCACACGAGCACATTAGCACGAATTATGTGAGGTATGACACGTGATTTTAATGTGTATTTTTCCTTATCTTAACTGAAACTGGATGACTTGTTGGATGAACTCTTGGGCATAGGAAAATAAAAAAAAATAAAAAAAATAAAAATAAAAATTTATCAATAAACTTTTCGCTGAGTAACTGGACCTCTTGCCTCAGTAAGCAGTGAGTGTTCACGTCAAAAGGTGAAATTTTGCTTGTTAATATTAAGGTCGGTTTAATTTCGTAGCCTTTTTGACTTGAGTTAGTAAGTCCTTAGGGGTGTCTTTACACCTAATGCCCTAAAACCATCTGGTTTGGGAGTCATTGACTCAACACTCGCTACATGGGTCAATTAGAAAGCTTAAGGGAACTAAACATAGCCGTGCCTTATTAAAAAAAAAAAAAGGTGAATAAAATAAAAACTATGCCTTTTTGTTCATTTTTGATGGGAAATTCGGTGAATCTTGAGACATGGAGACCTTACACATTAGAGTTACTTGGAAGCTTCATTTTTATGTACTAATTCACCTTACACTGATTCAAGCTTGTGATGCCTTATCCTGCCTTTTGTAAGTAATTAGATTTTAACATTTCTATTCATTGCGAAGATGGGTTTACCTTTTTAAGCTTGCTTATGAATGAATATCATGGTGATGTGTGCTCCTTAAATTTTTGGATACCATGAGTGATGACTTTATCTTTATGTTCTTTGTTTTTCATTGAGTCTTTTATTTTGTTTTGCTAAGGGACTAGCAAAATATAAGTTTGGGGGTATTTGATGAGTCTAAAATATTGCATATTTTAGACCCTTAACTTATATTTGTTATGCTCTTAGTTAGTATTATTTTACTCTATTTTACGTTTTTCTTGTGTTTTGTGTGTTTTTACAGCTTTGTGGAGAAAGTGCAGCATTTCAGGTTGATTTGAAGCTTCTGGAGACATTGCGCTCGATCGCAACAGACATGCGATCGAGCGCACCAGCGCTCGAGCGCACCTGCCTTTGAACGAGCGCAAGGTCAACATCCCACATCGAAATATTTGAAGATCAGTGCATCTGCGATCGATCGCAACAGACATGCGATCGAGCGCACATGAGATCGTGCGCACAAGACATGCGATCGATCGTACCTGCGATCGATCGCACCACACTGCGATCGAGCGCACACGGGCCTGTATCCCACATCGTTTCTGCAACCTGTTTTACTCCGGGTCTTCCCCTATATAAACACCATTTGGCTTCATAATCCAATGTACAATTCCTAAGCCACTTTGGTGTTTACCGGTGGACGTCCGTCAGCATTCTGGTGGATCCCGAAGGCATTGCTACCACGAGGGGAAGCGCCGCCCGTCAGCGAGTGGAATTTCTCCCATGTAAAGTTGTTTATTTATTTCTTTATATTCAGTTGTTTTAGTTTAAATGTTTAGCACTTTTTATTATAGTTTTATAATTATGAGTGGCTAGACTCTTCAGCTAAGGTTGAAGATGAAGCCCCGCCGTTGTTTGGCGTAGTAGTTCAGATTTGCTTGTACAAATCTGACAATTTTTAGTATAAATGTTCTGTCAATTATTTGAGTTAATCTTATAATTGATTGAGTTTAAATTGTCTGTTGGATTTTCTTTGTGTTTCATCTGATGGATACATTGAATGCTTTTCGATTAAATTGGATTCCCTTTGTGATTTGTTAAGAGCGGATACATCGGGTGCTTTTGGTTTAGTTGGGATATTCTTTGTTTTTTGTCTTATAGTTGGATTCATTGAATGTTTTGATAGGCTATATTTTTAGAACATGTATGCTTAACTTCGGTGGGGTGGATTCGGAAACCTTAGTGCCTTTTTTATTAGTTTTTAAATCAATTTAATTTAGTTTTAATTTATTTTACAAATTATCATTCAAAATTCGGAACTAGGTTAAGATAGAGTTAGTTTAGATTAAAAATTATATTTTCACAACGCAATTCCCTGTGGATTCGACCTCGCACTTGCACAACGCTATACTGCAAACGACTCGTGCGCTTGCGAGTAATTTAAAACTCACAACAGCGCTCACGCGACCGACAGGGCAAGGCTAACATCACTGATTGGGAGAAGATGATGAAGACGATGAAGGATCACTTCCTTCCTTTCGGCTACACTCAAACTTTGTTTCAGCGACTTCATTCGTTGATGCAAGGCACGAGATCGGTTGATGATTACACGGAGGAGTTCTATCAATTGATAGCCCGGAATGATTTATCTGAGATGGAAGAGCAGATGGTGGCACGGTATTTGGGGGGATTACGATAGCCCCTGCAGGATGTCCTCAGCCTTCACTCGCTGTGGACCATTTCTGAAGCATACCAGCGTGCACTTGCGGTGGCAAAACAGCAGAACAGGAGGCCAATGAACAGAAATGATCAAAGCAGTCAGCCAGTTCGCCCTCAAGAATCCTGTCCTGCCCAGCAGCCACCCCAAGGTAACTCTAACTCAAATATTAGATATTTTAGATGTGGTGAACATGGACATAAAGCGACTGAGTGCAGGAAGCCTGTTAGTCAGAAGGGCAAAAATCTCATAATTGAGGATGACGGGGTAGACGAAACTTAGGATATTAGAGAGTCTATGTATGATGATGATGAAGATGGAGATGTGTTGTATGGAGATGGCCATGAGACTCTGGTCGTTTGTAAGAGTCTACTGACCCCCAAGGGCAATACAGGGGATGATTGGTTGAGAACCAATATTTTCCACACGACCTGCACAGTTGCAGATAAAGTCTGCAAGATGATCATTGACAGTGGTAGTTGTGAGAATGTAGTGTCTGAAAAGACTGTCCAGAAACTGCAGTTGAAGACAGATCACCATCCTAAGCCGTATAAATTGTCGTGGCTGAATAAAGGCAGTAAGCTAACAGTAGATAGGCGATGCCTAGTGTCTTTTTCGATTGGTAGGAAATATTTTGATAATGCTTGGTGTGATGTTGTGTCTATGGATGCTTGTCATGTATTGTTAGGCAGACCTTGGCAGTATGATCGCAGTGTTATTCATGATGGACTGAAAAATACATATTCCCTTAGCATCAAAAGGAAGAAGATTGTATTGGCACCTCGTCGGGAAGGAACAACTCCTACTCCGGTAGCCAATAATACTGCTTTCGATGTCCAGGTTTTTAGCTGAGATTGAGCGTGGAGACGTGGTCTATAGTCTGTTGCCTTATGGGAATAGTGCAGCAGACATGAATCCAGATTTACCAGTACAGGTACAACAGCTGCTAGCAGAGTTTTCTGACCTAATGCCAGAGGATCTTCCTCCTGGGTTGCTGGCTGATGTCTTTAATGTGAAACACCTGAGTCCTTGTTTTGTGGATTCCGATGAAGCTATTGTGAACTCGAGGATGAGTTCTTTCCAACCTGAGACGACTGATGCAGGAAGATCCGAGTCAGATGATGCTGAGTTGTCAGATAACACGTTGTTGGCACTGAGATACCTTGAGTTGGCAGATCAGCGCAAAAATGGCAGGTGGACTACCTAGAACGGTTGACTGCCATTGATTCTGTTTTAGGCCTTCAAATTTGCAGTTTTCAGTTTTAGGAAACTTTCCATTTGCAATTTCCTTTTGTATTCAAGTCAGAATTGACTGCCGTTGATTCTACCTTAATACAATCGCTTAATTTTAGTAATTTCCTTAGTTTTCCCCAGGATTATGTTTTCGGGGATTTTTCCTTTTTTTTGGTTTGACCTTATAAATAAGGAGGCCATTTACAGAAAAGACAGATTATCATTATTATTATATTTGCATAATTTTAAATTAAACATCAGAGGTGTTTCTCTGTGTTGTTTAGGGTTTTTCTTGTGTTTCTCCCTGTGAAATATCTGTTGAAACTAGCTTGTAGAATAATCGCTATTCTGCCCGGCATCATTTTCCTATTTAGACCTTAGATTTTTTGCTTTAAAATTGTACTGAAATCCTCCTACAAACTGATTGATCCTTCTAGTTGGAATCAATTTTCGCTTCTCTGTTTTACTATTTCTTTTCTGAAATTTTAGTGCGATTATTTTTTTCGGTGCACTTTACTTCAATTAATGTTTACTATGTAGAAAAGAACACTCTCAAGCATGCAATAAAAATTAGACATACATGATGCATGTTTTGTTGTTGACACATTATACTATATATGAATTCTTCTCTTATTCTCGATCTCAGCCCCTCGTAAAGGATACCTGCTCTACTAGTTCCTCTTAGTACAAGGGATTGCCCTTGAAAAGGTATGCCATTGTTTCTTCAATCTACATTCATGGGTTTCTATTTATTCATGTTTGAGAAACATTTGCTAATTAATAGAATGAGGGCACTTTCCATTTGTTTCTTTACTTTCTTGCTAACATGGGCTTTTTAACATCAATGTGTGGTGCTAATTAATAATTTTTCCCTTTTATTAAGGTGCTTATTTATTTCTCCAGTCATTGTTTTGATAAAGTGTGTATGCAATTCTTCAATCTTAATCTTTACTAAAATTTATACTTTCTTGGTTGAATTTTAGTACAATTTTATACTGTTCTATGAAGAAGTCATGAATATATAATGAATTTTTGAAGTGATGGTTAAGACATTCTTAGGCATGCAGAAAACAAGTCACAATCTGATAACACACGATGATTGAAATTTACCATAATTTTTGTGGGGTTTCGCAAACTAATAAGGATCCGATTCTTTTTTTTTAAATTATTAAAATTTCTATGACTTTTTTGATATACTGTCATCCACCTTATTTGTCATCATCATCTCTTACTGGCTTGGTTCGGACCTGCCACTCATTTTTAGTTTCACATATGGTCTTTTAAGTTTCTTGTAATGTGAAAACATCATTTCTTCCTTTTATTCTTTCTTTATTCTTAAAATATGAACTGGTCTAAGCATGTTTTGGACATATTGGCCTGAATTAGTTAATGTTCACATTAGAAAGTGCTTTTGACAATACCTATGAATTTCAACACAAGGTTGTCCTACATGCATTAACTTATACCACGTGTTCATTTTTTTTCTTGTGTCTGTTCATTGCATGTGTTGAGGATCACATTAAGGATCTCATGAAATTATGTCATTTAAAATTTTGTACAGCTCATCTTTGGTCTGTTGCTTTGTTACTAGACACACTTTTCATTTTGTTTGTTGAAAGCCTTGGTTCGATCATGCATGAAAATAGTGTTCCCAAATGGAAAGGATGTGCTCTTAACATATTAAATGTCTGACAAACTATTTTCATAATTATTATTATTTTGATAAATTGTTAGTTATTATCCATGTTAGTTTGGGACTTTAGAGGGAAGAGAAGAACAAAAAGCATAGCAAATTATAGTAAATTTAGTATAATTTTTCCTAGAAATAGTAGACCATAGAAACTTGAGTGGTGTCTCTTAACCTCTACCTATAGTAAACATTTTTATGCCTTTTCCAACTCACTAGCGACCTTAGAAATCTTGGTATTTCTAGGAATGCAGACATATTATTGAATTAGCACAGTTATTTCAAATCTCTATAGTGCCAGATTTTTCAGTTTTTTGTAGGATAGATGGATCCTTGGATGATTAAGATATGAAAGTGAGCAATAGATTAAAAAAAATGTAGACCATACTTGAAAGCTTGTGATATGTAAATAATTGTATGAATGAATCTAAGTTAATAAAGTGAAAATGTGGTATTTCTTCTGTACATTTTTTTATTTGCGTGATGAATGAAATAAAGTGGTTTTTTTTCTATATTGATTTATTATGTTCATGATCATGCAATATGCATGTTATATAATGTATTTAATATACATGAACTAAGTGGGAGTTCTAGGTTTGTAGAGTTAAGATGAATTCTCACTCAGGACTTAAATTTTGCACTGATTGGACTAAATTTATGAGGTTTGAATTTTTGTACATGGGAGATGATTGGGAGCATAGCAAACTTTCGATTTCGTGTCTTTAGTAAAATTATCATCGAATTAATTATAATTAGCGGCAAAATAACTGTGTGTGAAAAAGGTTATGTGCGTGCTAGTATTTAATTAGTGAATCCTAAGATTGTAAAGGCTGAGTTTGATGAGGATGAAAAACTGAATGGTGAAAACTTTGAAGTTTGGCACCAAAAGGTTCAGTGCATTCTTGAAGCACTAACTCTTAAAAAAGTCATCAACTACACCATGAGTGAACTTGAGCGAGGAACTTCTACTCATAATTATAGAGATCATGATGAGGCTTATTGTAATACCCGTAATCGTAAAGTAAGGGTTAATAAGTAATTTTATAAATATGACATGAAATTAAATAAAATATATGTGAAAGTTTTATTATTATTTGAATAAAACAATTCTTAAAAAAACTGGACGCGTGAAAGCGTAGTTTCAAAGAAAATGAAAAAAAAAAAGTGAATAGTATAAAGGAAAAGGAAAAAGAAAAAGAAAGGAAAAAGATTTTGTTTTAAAAAAAACGAAAAAACATGACAACACCTCCTGCATGTTTTACAAATGTAAAACGGTGGTAGGTGGTGTTATATATATAGTTTCAGTTTATTTTATTCATTTCCAAATCCTGTTTGGTTTCCTCCTTTTATAATTCAAACTACTTTATTTCTCTAAGCACTTTGGGACCGAAAGAAATGTTGAAAGAGCAAAATTTTATAGAGGTTTACGGAAGAATTTTATAGAGAATTACAGGGAGCTCTAAGGAAAACAGAAGGTAATAATGTGAATTTTATTTTTGAAATTTAGCATACATGAAATTTCCTAGAATTCAAAGTGAGAATTTTCAAAGGGTGTGAATTATGGAGAATTGAAGAATATATTAGAAATTTAATATAAATATTATGTCTGGTGATGATGATCAGCAACCGGGGAGAATTGCTGAGAGGAGCAGGAAAGACAATGAGGTGATCCACAGGTAACCCTGAGTGCTACGTCGTGAGTTAGATTTACTTCAAGTAATCTAGATAAAACCGAAATATCTAGTGATAATATTAAAATAGATCATTAGCTTATGCTTTGGTGATAGATGAAAATTTGTTGATAGGTGTGATAGGAATAGTAGATGTGTAGAGAATTATTTTATGAGAAATAATATTTTTGGAATAATAAGTTGATTTAATAATAAAAGCGATAAGTGAAATTCTTGATGAGCTATGGTTGATGTTTTGATACGATTTATGAGGAGATGAAATTTAATGGATCTTGACAAGGTATGATTGATGATTTGACGCGATTTATGAGGAGAGGAATTTAGTGGAATTTTTTAAATAATAATTTGAGAATAATCAGGATAGCTAATTTAAATATTTAAATTCATGTTTGTTTTTATGTTATTGTTCATATGAATATTTTATATCATTGTTCATATGCATGAAATAAAAGAACCGGGAAAAGGCCGATCTAATTGAAAAACCGTGACAGTTGATATATGCTGGAAATAAAGGAAAACCGTGACAGCCAGTATATGCTGAAAATAAAATAACCGAGAAGGGGTCGGTCTAAGATTAAAACATGTCAACATGTGGGAAGATGTTCCCTAATAATAATTCATGCATCATATTTGTTTTAAATATTGATTGCATTACTGAAATGTTGAAGTGTTGTTTGTTATTGTAAATTTATTTATAGATGAATGAGTCTCACAGAGAGACAGTTATGGTAGGAAAGAAACATAAAAGTATGATATGATAAGATCCATCTAAATGGTAGACTTTATGTTGTGCACCTCATATCGAGATAATTATGAGATAATTGATAGTCTTAAGGTGAATCAATACATAAGAAGAAGAGAATGAGACTTATGATATGTGTAGTGATAGTAGAATGCTATTATCAAGTTATATGAGATATCAATTATCAAATATTGAAAGCATATATACACAAATTGAATACTTGTAGTAAATTTAATTCACTGAGCTTGTGAAACTCATCCCTCATTGTACAATGATTTCAGGTAGCAGGCAGGATAATTAGTTTGGTGGGCTTAGATTCAGACGAAATCATTTTCTGTAAGCCATGTACGTGTCCACATCCTCAGACTAAGGAGAAAATAAAATTAAAAAAATGATTTGTAAATATTCATGAATTTTACATTGTATATAATGTTTAAGTCAAGATCAGAATGATATATCTCCCCTGTTAAGGGTTGAGGAATGATGTAAAAGTTTCTGTTAGTGTTATTTTTTCTTGTTGCATATATGTATCATGCTGGGATTTTCAAAATGTGACAACACTGTCTCGGGGGGTGGCCAACCCGAGATGGATCGTTACACTTATGCATCACGAAAAAGTAATGATAGTGTTGCTCGCATGGTGATGCTGAGTAATATGTAAGATGATCTTTCATAAGAGCATATGAAGTATGACACCGCTAAGGAAATCTTGGTTTCCTTGAAAAGAAATACAAGGGTTTCTCTGCCAAATTGAGGTGTCTCATTGGAAAATTTTGCACCTATGAGATGTGCCTAGTTTATTCAATGATGTAACACCTAATTAAGATGTCAAACATGATAAAGACACTTAAAACTAAAGGTTACCCTTTAACTAATGAACAAGAGACTCATACAGTAATTCAGTCTCCACCTAAGGAATGTGAGCACTTGAAAGCTAAGATGATGCATAATGAGAAACTTAAAAGTTTTGATGACATTGTGCATCACTTGAAACTTGAACACAAGCGTTTTGATGCTACTCAATATTCAAGTCAAGCTTGCATTTCTTAATTCAAATTACGTAAGGCTTTGGGCTTGAAGCACAAGAAAGGTAAAGAGAATGTTCTAGCACCAAAGAAGACCAAGAAGCGTAAAAGGGTTAAGCATGGTGGTAAAAAGGATAAGAACAAAATGAGCTGCAACAATTGTGGTGATTTGGGTCACTTCGCTTGTGATTGCACCGAGCCAAAGAAGATATTACCTACTTTATTTATTTTGGTTAATGCTTAAATTTCTAGCTATGTGTTGCTTACTGAATCTCATCCTTTATAGTTTGTAGACTTCGGATGGGCATGTTGTGTAGCTGGAGAATAAGGAACATTGTGGGGCACCGTCAAATTTGACAAAGTGTACGTTGGATATATATGAGGAGCTACTTAAGAGTTGAATACATAGTTTTTGACACCTATCAGCTAAGGTTGACAGGTGGTTAAACCTGAGCCCTACTAAAGTCCTATATGTACTTTATTTTGATGGAGTTGGTTTTTGTGTTTAGTCTTTCTAGGTCTAGTTTTAATGTTAATTGCTTTGGTGTAGGGTTGATGTATTCTAAGAAGCAAACTTCTTTGTTGTGTTGATGTATTAAATGGTTCCAAAACACTTAAATTTGGTTTATGTTTTGTAATATAATCATAATTGTGGTTTTTTTTATATAACTGCATCTCTTTTCAGTGTAAATTGTTAATGCAAAACTATTTGGCAAGCCAAAGTAGATCATTGTGTGTGAATTTTTAAATGATCTGACTAGTGAAAGCATATTAGTCTCACAAAAAAGTTTTATTATTGCCTACATGTGAAATTTGTCTAGCTGGTAAAACAACTAAGAACCATTTGAAACAAAAGTTAGAACTAAGATCTCACTATTAGTAATTCATTTGGTTTTTTGTGGTCTAGAAGAATTGATTTAGGATATTTTTGAAAGTTTTTTAAAAAAGAGTTGTCCGTTCCTTTAAAAATTTCGTAACAAAACATGGTTGCAGAGATATAAGATAGGTCATTTTTATAAATGGTTAAATTATTGGCGCAATCTATCTCTTTTGAGATTCTTTTTCATTTTGCTTCCACGAACATTTTCTACTAGTTACTTCTATTTAATTGACTATGAATATGTCTAATACCTTGATTGATGAAATTAAGGTCAATTGCTTGTGTTCATGGCCATTCTCATAAGTTTGGGAAGTTGGGGTAAAAAACATAGAGGTGTATCTTTAGTAGATATTGAGAACAGTGTTTTGAATGGCGAATTCGGGGCGCGCCCCAAGGAGTTTTCGGGCAAAAACACCCCAGGGCGTGAATCCTCGGGCAGAAGTATCATGGGCTGGTCGTTTTTCGGGTTTGGCCGTACACTTTTTACGCCCCGGGCATCTGGGCGTATGCCCAATGCAATTTTTATTTTTTTACTTCTGCAACCAATCATCTTACCCTGATCGGATGTGGGTTTGATCTCTTCATCCCTGGCCCCTACGTGTCATTTCCACACCTATAAATGACCAAAAATTGCCTTACACAGTCGCGACTTATGTCTCTCTGATCTACTCTTGATAGTGGTTCCATCTTGATCCAACACCACCGTCGGCCTCAGACGACACAAGCCCACCATGCTCAACTCTAGTCTTCGCCACTTTGTCACCGTCAACACCTTAAGAGTTGCTTCGATTCTTCCAGTGACCTCTCTATGTTCAGATTTCAGATAGTGTAATATGTTTATTCAAGTTACTTTTTTTTTTTTTTTAAAAAAGCAAGGGAAAAAGTGGGCACATGTGTTTACTTTTTAGAAAGAAAAGCATAAAGGCTAAAGAAAGAAAAGAAAGTTTATACACATGGTGATTTGTAATGTTTCTTTCTTTATTTTGAATTTTGCAATAAAATGAGTGAAAAAAAAGTCAAAAAAAGAAAGAAAGGAAAGTGATCAGGAGAGAAAAAGTGAAAAAATAAAACAAGTGAGTAAAAAAATTGTGTGCTGCCATGAGAGAGAAAAGAAAGTGTGAGAGAGAAAGTGAATAGAAAAGGAGAAAAAACAGAGTGAACAGTGTTAGTGGTGAGAAAGTGAAAAAAAAAGAGTAAAAAAAAAGGGAGAATGAAAAGTGTCGTGAAGTGCTTTATGTAATTTTTAAATGACATCGTTTTAATAAGCTCTCTTAAGTTTTCTTTCTTGAGGCTCGAACCATAACCTAAAGTGTTATAGATCTTAACCACTGAGCTACTATTCTTGTAATGACATTATTACACTTCGTAAATATATAATACATGTTATCTAGTTTAATAATAATTACAAACTATTTAATTGATCACTTACAAATTACAACAGCATAGAAAATAAGTTATGCTTCATATAATTTATATATTAATATTTATAAAATTATAATTATCACACTATATAGAGTTAGTAAAGTATTAAACTTTGATAAAAATTAATTAATTAAAATTTAAATTATTTTATTTTATTATTCTAATTAATTAATTAATATTATTTATTAAAATTTTGAAATGCCCCAACGTTTCAAAAAGGCTTACACCCCAATGCCTCGGGGCTTACGCCTCGCCTCATTGAGACAAAATACCTCACCAAATACCCTCGCCTCTGAAAACACTGACTGAGAACACTCGAAAATGATATGTTTATTGATAAATAAGCAACTGGAAGTTTGACTAAAGTTGATAGAAGCGATGTCCTAAAATCGTTTTTTCCTAAGATAAGGTTAGATCGATAAGTTCATTTTCGCTCAATGAGATGAAAGATCCTAATCATGTTAGCGTATCCAATCAAAAAGATGAGGTTAATAAGGTTATTCCTGAACCTTATCAACCTAGTGGGAGAGATACATTGATTGGTGATTCTATTTGAGGTCAGTTTGAGGCTTACCTCTATAATTATATTTGCGTGTTAGCAACTGAAAAAAAGGAATTAAAAATAATAGAGAAAATATTGGAGTTTAGATTAAACTAACCTTCTTTGGGACTTGGTCAAACTCCTAGCTATTGTAGAGTAAATGAGAACAAGTGAGTTCTCAGGATCAACCAAAAAGCGATGGGTGAATGAATTTAGTGAGAGATGTGAGATGAGACTTGGTATACTATTTTGATGCGAGATAGGTATATAATGAATGTGAGGAATTCATAAATAGTGTGCCTTATTAAAAGTCACCTTGACTAGAGTCAAGATGAGGTCTTGAGCCAAAGCTTAAAAAATTTAGACCAATCATGATCATCCCACAATCATAGAAACCTGGATGGAAACCAGCTATGAGTACTTATTAAGGCGCTCAACGGAGTGAGCTAATAAAGAACTCGAACTAGGTGCATGAGAGCATAAGAATGTGGATTGTGACTAAGCTAAGATCCATATAGTGGTATGCAATTTAAAAGGACATACGCTCTTATTAAGAAAGAGTAAACCACTATAGCATGTATTTCATACATGTGCTTAGTACGACCTTAAAGGGAAGTGAGTGAGTGAAGTAATCCATGTGTCCTAACTGTGTGAGACCCAGAAGCTTAAGCAAATTTAAAAGCCTCAGCACCTATGTGACTTTCAACTATGTTCTCAAAGTGACAGGCTGATGTTTGTTAATTTAGCATGTTTCCAACGACAATGAAATAATTAGCCTTATAGGGTATGTCTAGGAAAGGAATTAGTCTGAAACAGCGAAATATGAGTGCGAGAGGAAGACTATTTTTTTTTACATCCACCACATGTATTCACAGGTTAACCAATTATGTTGCTTTGTTAAAGCTTAGACATAATTGTGGATCATGGCGAGGAAAGTAAAGTCTAGCAGAGCCTTTGAGGTATTAGGTGAACGATTCGAGACCTGTTAATCACACGAATTATAACTGAAAGAAAAGAAGACAAGATTTACCCAGGTTAACCCAAGAATAGGGCTACGTCCTACCAGAAGTTTTTTTATTATCAACCTCACAAATCTCTCTGTTACAATGTATGCTCAGTACATAAAGAGTATTTATATACAACTTAAGACGTCTAATTAGGGTCTAATTAAGTTTCTGTTCTGCTGCAGAACTACGACTGTTCATTCGGGGTTCTATAGATCTAGTCCAGTGAAGTATGCACCAACTCTAATAATCTTCCACCTGGTAAATACTTCACACACATGGAAAACTTCTTAGGACTCCGTTTCTTCAAGCCCATCTCAGTAGCACACCACTCAAACTTTGCTAGACTAACTGCTTTAGTCAAGAAATCTGCGTTGTTCACTGCCGTATCGACTTTCTCAAAGATTATCACCTTTTCTTCAATCTTTTCCCAGATGAAGTGATACTGGATATCAATGTGCTTCGTACATGAATGAAATGCAGGATTCTTTGCTAAGAAGATAGCACCTTGATTGTCACATTTCACCTTCATTTCTTTTTGCTTAAACCCAAGTTCAGCACATAACTTTTTAAGCTAAACCACTTCCTTTCCAGCATGAGTTATTGCCATATACTCTGCTTCTATAGATGAAAGGGCAACAACACTTTGCCTTTTGCTCATCCAACTCACTGCCCCACCAAACAGATTGAACACATACCCACTTGTAAACCTCTTGCTATCAGTGTCTCCTCCTCAGTCAACTCCTGCAGGTCTTCATCTTTGCTAGGCGCCGCGGCGTGGGGGAGGCTGTGCCGGGACGCACACCTCATTGGACTTCCTTCTTTGCTGGTGGCCGCGGCGCACACTACCTGTGCCGCGGTGCACACCTGAGTAATGCTGAACTCTTCAACCCGTTTAATCCTTAGATAAATACCAACAATCTTTACCTTTGTCTAAGCGATTAAACCCGAACCCATTGTGCAAAGAACTCAGGATCCAAACTCAACTTAAGTCACCATATCATCCGACTCCAATCCTAAGAAGTCCAAGGCAATGATTGAACTTGCTTAGAGGTAGAACTTTAGTACTTAAATCTGTAGGACTTTCTTCCGTTGCGACTTTGTCCACATGAATGCATCATTTCATAACATTTTCCCAAATGAAATGATACCGAACATCCATATGCTTAGTCCTCTCATGGAACATAGGATTCTTACATAAATGCAACGTACTTTGGCTATCCGAATACACCACCATCTACTCTTTTAGGACCTTCAACTCTTCCAATAACTCTTTTGCACCACATAGCCCCCTTAATGGCTTCCGTTGCTGCTATGTATTCAGCCTTGGTTATTGAGAGTGCTACCGCTGACTTCAACTGAGCCTTCAAGTACTTCAGCAACCATTTCATCCCAAGCTAATGCTCATTTCTGGGATTACTCATAAACCTGCTGAGAACACTAATTGCATGAGAAATGTCAGGTCTAGTGCTTACCATCATGAACATAACTGATCCAACCGCACTAGAGTAAGGGACCTTTTCCATTTCCTTCTTCTCCTCATCCGTTCTAGGACATTGCTCACTGGAGAACTTGAAATGAGCAGCAAGGGGATCTTTACTGGTTTACTATCTTCTATAGACACCATCTTTTCTATGTAGGAAGACTAAGAAACCTTCAACCTGTTTCTCTCCCTTTCTCGGATTATTCTCATCCTAATGATCTGTTGTGCATGACCAAGATCCTTCATCTTAAACTCCTCACTGAGTTGAGATTTCAACCTTTCTATCCTTTCCCTGCTGTTATCAACCAGCAACATATCATCAACATAGATGAGGATACTCACCATTTCCTCCACCTTGTGAACCGGTGAAAAACTTTATGTGAAATCTATGCCTTCTCTTTGTATGAACCCCTTCGCCACCAGCCTAGCCTTATACCGGACTTTATCTCCTAGAGTGTTCCCTTCTTTGATCTTGTAAGTGCACTTACAATCCACAACTCTCTGTTTTCTTGGTTTGGGCCCCAATTTCCAAGAGTTCTTCTCCCTCAAAGAATGCATTTTCTCTTTCATAGCTAGCTTCTATCTTGACGAATCGTTATATCCCATGGCATCAATATAAGTTTATGGTTCACTCCCTCCTTCTGAATAAGGAGCTGCTATAATAGCATCCGCAAAACCATATCTCAAAGGTAGTCTGACCAACCTTCTTTCCCAGTTCCTTGTGAGTTGATAATCATTTTGATTCCCTGCATCATCCCCTTCTAGTTCAGCCTCCTCTTGAATGTCCTGAGCTTGGCCTTCATCAATGGGCTCTACTTGATCTGAACCCTCTTGCCTTCCTTCTCTACCTGAACTGAATTTTCCTTGATACTATGCTCCACAAATACCGGGCTGGTTTGCCCACTATCCCTTATAGGGTTAGTTTTCTTCAAATAAGGAAATAAATGCTCATTAAAATGACATCCCAACTTATTATGAGTTTAGTTCTTTTTTGTTCTAAGGACCACAACTTATACCTCTTAACCCCTTCCCCATATCCTAGAAACACATATATTCTAGACCTTGGGTTAAGTTTATCATCCTTTTGATGTGCAAACGCAACAAATCCAAAAGTCCTAAGGTTGTTCAACTTAGAGGGTTTTCCACTCCATATCTCCTCGAGAGTCTTAAGATCCACAGCCTTAGAGGGCGATCTATTAACCAAATACGCAGCAGTAGACACCGCTTCCCCCAAAAACATTTGGGTAATCCGGATGCTATAATCATCACCTAACCTTTTCTATAAGGGTCTTATTCATCCTCTCAGTAACTCCATTTTGCTGAGGGGTTTTCATAACCATTCTATGTCTTAGAATCTCATTTAACTTAGAGAATTGATCAAGTTCCTTGTTAAAAAATTCTAAGCCATTATCGGTTCTTAAAACCTTAACTATCCTGCCCGTTTGAGTTTCTTCCAGCTTTTTTCACACTATAAATTTATTCAAAGCATCTGATTTATTTTTAAGCAAATAAACCCAAACCTTTCTAGAATAATCAAAAATTAAAGACAAAAAGTAAAGATTACCTCCCTGTGTTGGTGTTCTTGCTGGCCCCCAAAGATCAGCATGAATATAGTCTAGAATGCCCTTTGATTTGTGCATTTCGGTGTTGAAGCTAACCCGATGTTACTTCCCAAGAACGCAACTCTTGCAGAAATTGAGTTTTTCTACCTTGTCACCATCAAGTAAACCATTCTTGCTGAGAATTTGTAGGCCATTTTCGCTCATGTGTCCTAAGTGATTGTGCCAAAGAGCTACTTTATCCATCTCAACCATCAAGCTTGCTGCTTGATCCTTGATATCCGTGTCTCCGATCATCTCATAGAGACCATCCTTCATTGCTGTTTTAATCACTATCAAAGATCCCTTGGTTACCTTGATCTTTCCTCCCTCTGCCTTGTATGTGTACTCCATGGAATCTAGCTGCCCCAGTGAGATCAAATTTTTTCTCAACTCCGGAATATATCTCACATTCATCAACTGCCTAGTAACTCCATCAAACATCCTCAACTGGATGTCTCTTATCCCCCTCGCTTGGCAAGAAGTATCATTCCCTAAGAAAACATTTCCATCATTGGTTTCTTTGAAATTCTTGAACCAATCCCGGTGAGAGCACATGTGATAAGTGCACCCGGAATCCAAGATCCATCTCTCACTGCCTTCTTACTCCTTGCTCATATTTGAGCACACAACAAGAACATCATTATCTTGTTGTTCTCCTTTGGCTACGAAGCCTCTCCATTCTTGGTATGGCTTCCTCCCTCATCTTTTTTCATCTTCCTGCAATCTTTCTTGAAATGGCCCTCCTTATAGCAGTAGTAGCATCTCTTTCCTCCAAATCTCGGTTTAGAGTGCGCTCTCCCATGGCTTTGTCCTCTACCGTGTGGTTTGTCCCGGTAATAGCCATGTATGTTGCTGCCATACCGAGTTATTGGCCTTCCTCTAACGAACAGCCCTTCTCCACTTGATGTTTCCCTCATATTGGCTTTGAAATCATGAGCCTTTATAGCATTAATCACAATTTCTTTGGTTAGTGTCTCTCTTCCATATTCAATAGCATTAATCAAGCTTTCAAAATAACCAGGAAGAGAATTCAACAAAATAACAGCCAATTGTTCATCTGGGAATGTTATACTACAATTAGCCAAATCTTGAACTAGTTTATTAAAACATCAAGATTATCTTGCAACTCTTTATTAGAATCCATTTTAAAAGTAAAGATTCATTTCAGAAGATATATCTTATTAGGGAGAGTTTTGGTAAGAAATAACTCATCTAGTTTCTTCCAAATGGCAGCTGGATCTTCCGTGTCTCCACATTCCCTTGTCACATCCGACACGTGCAGAAAGATGGTGTTGTACGCCATCTTTTTCATCTCATTTCGCTGGACCTCTGTGATACTTGCTGGAAAATCATCATCTTCTCCAATAGCCAAGTCCACCTTTTGTTGCATAAGAATTTTTTGCTTCCCAAGGGCAAAGTCTCTCTTTCCATCAAACTTCTCAACAATGAAGTTTGAACCCATCTTGCAAAGAAAATTCTAGATTTATGCAGCACCCACAATTGCTTTTCAACTTCTAAATCTCAATAACACGATCAAATCTTGATCACAACACCATTCTTGAACCTCAAGAGCACGATCAGATCTTGATATTAGCACCATTCTTGAATCACCCAAGAAGTTTTCTTTGATTCTTGGAGTTTTGCTCCGATACCCCCTGTTCCAGCTTTGATACCCACTGTTGTAGCTCTGATACCACTGTTGCTAGTTCTGATACCACTATTGGAAAATCATCTTCTTGCGGAATCCCAGGTTATGATCTTTCCAAACACCCAAGCCCACAGTGACTTGTAAGAAACAGGAATCAAACAATCAAAGAAAGAACACGAGCAATTATTATCGAGGTTCGGCAATGTGCCTACATCCCCATGAGCTCCTTCGAGCTCTCTGCACTAAATCAATGGAGTTCTTACAATTACAGCAACACCTCTTCAAGAACCCTCTTGTTCTTGAAGAACGAAAGAAGAGAAAAAGAAAGTGATAAGAACTAAGTGTTTCCTTGGAATTTTCCCCAAGAAAATTCCAATTACAAAGCCCTTGAATCCCCAATCTAGACTACTCTCTCTCTAAACAACCAGCCTCTCTTGAATGAGTTTCTTTTATGTTTAGTGTCTTTGCACTCATTCACACCATGTGTTCTATTTCACACACATTCTGTTATTGCTCCTAGATGATCCTTTATATAGTGCAAACACTTCTTGAACCAATCTTGAAGACAATCTCAACCCTTAGATCTTGAGGACCAATCAATCATAGGCCTTTAACAAGTCTAAGTGATCTTGTGCATTTTAACCAAGTCCTACGCACCAATCCAAAGTTCTGATCAAGAAGCATCAGGTGTGCCTGGAGCCGCGGCCCAGAACAGGGCTGGTCACGGTGCACACAGAACAGAACTCCTCCAGGTCTTCATCCTTGCTGGGTGCCGCGGCATGGGGGAGGTTGTGCAGAGGCGCACACCTCCCTGGACTTCCTCCTTTGCTGGTGGCCGCGACGCACACCACCTGTGTCACGGGGCACACTTGGACCTGATGCTGAACTCTTCAACCCGTTTAATCCTTAGACAAATACCAACATATACTAAGTCTTATCTCACCTCTCTCACTAAATTCATTCACCCATTGCTTTTTAAGTGATCTTGAGAACTCACTTGTTCTCATTTACTGTACAATAGCTAAGAGTTTGACCAACTCCTAAACAAGGTTAGTTTACTCTAAACTCCAATATTTTCTCTATTGTTTTTAATTCATTTTTTTTCAAGGGATAATCTCAAGAACTTATCTCTTAAGTTCACATCTCTTAAGCTCATATCAAAGATAAATGACTCTTTTTTTTCCAATTGCTACCACGCAACTATGATTCTAGAGGTAAGCCTCAAATAGAATCACCAATCAATGCATCTCTCCCACTAGGTTGATAAGGTTTAGGAATAACCTTGTTAACCTCATCTTATTGATTGGATACGCTAACATGATTAGGATCTTTCATCTCATTGAGCGAAAAGGAACTTATCGATCTAACCCTATCTTAGGAAAAAACAATTTTAGGACATTGCTTCTATCAACTTCAGTCAAACTTCCAGTTGCTTATTTATCAATAAACATATCCTTTTGGAGTGTTCTCAGTATCTACTAAAGATACACCTCTATATTTTTTACCCCAACTTGCCAAACTTATAAGAATGGCCATGAACACAAGCAATTGACCCCAATTTCATCAATCGACTTAGAGTAGGTATCAGACCTATTCATAATCAATTAAATAAAAGTAACTAGTAGAAAATGTATGTGGTAGCAAAATGACAAAGAATCTTAAAAGAGATAGATTGCGCCAATAATTTAACCATTTATAACAGTGACCTATTTTATATCTCTGCAACAACGTTTTGTTACGAATTTTTTAAAGGAACAAACAACTCTTTTTGAAAACCCTTTCAAAAATGTCCTAAATCAATTCTTCTAGACCACAAAAAACCAAATGAGTTACTAACAGTGAGATCTTAGTTCTAAGTTTTGTTTCAAATGATTCTTAGTTGTTTTACCAGCTAGACAAATTTCACATGTAGGCAATAATAAAACTAATGAGTGAGACTAATATGCTTTCACTAGTCAGATCATTTAAAAATTCACACACAATGTGATCTAGTCTAGCTTGCCAAATAGTTTTGCATTAATAATTTACACTACAAAGAGATGCAGTTATATAAAAACAACCACAATTCTGATTATATTACAAAACATAAACCAAATCTAAGTGTTTGAATTCTAGATTATGTCGATGCTTGTCTTAAATGATCTGGATTGTTGTGAATTATTGAGATAAATTAAGGCATAATAAGGGATTAGCATGAATGGTTGAATTCTTATTTACTACACGGTGATTAATTGCTCTTGATGATTGATTGAATGAAAAGTGTGTGGTATCTAATGCACATGACCTTTTTTGTGCATTTTTGAGCCAATGAGCATTCATATTATATTATGCTCCATTTTCTTAATTGAGTGATTGTCATACATAGTTGATTTTTCTAGAACTTGCTTTGTTATGCATATCAAGAAACTACATTGTTGAATTGGATGCATTGAATTAATAAGAGCATTTAGGTGAAGCCATTTAGCTTTCTTAAAAAGCCTACCTTGATTCTTACTGTAGAAAGCCAATTTTGAACCTTGGCCCTTTAGTTGGAAGTTAACCATGGTATAAGTAATGTCAACCCATTCTTTTGTCGTTTTCCCTCTTTTGAACCTCTAATTGAAGGATCGTACTAGCTTGTTCACATGAAGCTTCAAATTATCTCTGAAAGGATTGAAAGATGCTGTGAATAAAGTGATTCAAGTTATAAGTGCCTTGAATTGCAAAAAAAAAAAAAAAGTGGCCAGAGAAAAAGAAAAAGAAAAAAATAGCTAGCCAAAAAGATAGAAAAGTTGTGCAATTCAATTGTTTGGAAGTGAATTGATTGAAGAAAACATTTGATGTTATTGAGTTGTGCTTTGAGTGGAGAAGTTGGTATAATTCCTTTGATAAAAGTACCTAAAAATTCCTTCTCACCACACCTTACCTAAGCCCTGTTACAACCCATTTAAGACCCTTAGATTCTTTGCATTCAATTCAATCCATTGATGTGATATATTAGCAAGCTTATAGTAAAGATCTTCTATGTTGTGACTTGAGAGTTCATTGATACCCTAAACACTTTGAGTGTATTGAGTGAATCCAATGAGAGGGTGTTAGATCCTATTTCATTTTGATTTCGAGAAGATCATTGAGGTGATTGTTCATGGTGTGGTGTATAAGAATTTACACTATGAAATTATTCGTTTCTTATTTGTCTTTAGATTTAAATCTTTAAGGCATGATAATTTGGGTTATAGAGGATGAGTAAAGGTAGAAGAAGGAACGAGGATAAGAAAAGGTGACGAACTTGAGCTATTGTATGCTTGAGGACAAGCATTGTTTAAGTGTGGGGGAATTTGATAAGAACTCATAATATCTATATGTTTGTTATATTTCCTCATGTTTTAATAGTTATAATTGCTTAAATCTTGGATTTTGATTATGTTTCATATTTTGTAGAGTATATTGAGGATTTAAATCAAATTGAATTCAAAATCAAGAGATTTGTGAAGATTGGACAGAAAATGGAAGCTGCAGCGCCAGAAAGCTGAAGCTACAGTGCTGAAATGGCGATAATTGTGAAAAGAGGAACCATCAAGTCTTTTTACACCATTTTAACGCATTTTCTAGCATTAGATCATCCAAAATCAAGTGCCAATATCATATGATATTACATGACACTACGGAAATAATCAGAAGTATCATATCCAAGAAAAGAGCAAATTTCCCGCACACTTGCGGCGTAAGGCAAAGATTTGATAATTTCTATCTTAGCTTTATCAACTTCAATTCCCTAAGAAGATACAATATGGCCTAGAATAATATCTTGATCAACCATAAAGTGACACTTTTCATAATTAAGAACAAGGTTCATTTCTGTGCATCTTTTAAGCACTTTTGTAAGGTTAGTTAAACAAGTATCAAAAGAATTACCATAGACTGTAAAGTCATCCATAAATACCTCTATGATATTTTCTACGTACTCTGAAAATATACTAACATACACCTTTGAAATGTAGCAAGAGCATTGCAAAGTCCAAATGGCATTCGTCGGTATGCAAAAGTGCCAAACGGGCATGTGAAGGTAGTTTTTTCTTGATCCTCCGGTGCGACTGGGATTTGATGAAAACCTGAATAACCATCAAGACAACAATAATGAGTACAACCAGCCAAACGTTCAAGCATTTGATCAATAAATGGAAGAGGAAAGTAGTCTTTTCTAGTTGATGCATTTAACTTCCTATAATCTATACAAACCCGCCACCCGTTTTGAATTCGAGTGGGCACCAACTCACCATCAGGATTTTTTATTACTGTTATACCTGTTTTCTTTGGCACAACCTGAACCGGACTTACCCATTTACTGTCTGAAATTGGATAGATCATACCTACATTAGTAGGGCTCAGGTTTAACAACCAGTCAACCTTAGCTGATAGGTGTCAAAAACCATGTATTCAACTCTTAAGTAGCTCCTCATATATATCCAACGTACACTTTATCAAATTTGACGATACCTCACAATGCTCGTTGTTCTCCAGCTACACAACATGTCCATCCTAAGTCTACAAACAATAAAGGATTAGATTCAGTATGCAACACATAGATAAAAATTTAAGCATTAACTAAAATAAATAAAGTAGGCAATATCTTCTTTGGCTAGTGCAATCACGAGCGATTTGGGTTATACGAAGAACCTCTATAGGAATAGTAAGAACTGTAGGATCGTAAAATAGAAGATGTGATAATGTCAATATTGGATATCATAAAGTAAGTAGTAATGAAACAAACTCCAACTATTTAGACACCAACAGGGTATAGAGTTGTGTCTCATGTAAAAGACACTTTCAATAGGCACTGTGCGAAGGATCACATCTCCTGAACTATTGGATGTCATTCTATGGATCCAAGAACATTTGAACTTCGCTCTACTTCTCTCCTGAGTTGTAAAGAGCAATAACGAGAGGAAACTCCTACGAAAAAGAGAAGATGCAGTAAGTAATATCTTTAAGAGTAGGTTCCAAGGTTTATTGATATGATCAATGGAGATAAGAATTTCTTCTTTGGCAATTATAACAATAAAGAAATAAAATAGAGTGCGTCCAACCCAGACAAATCTAAATTGGTGTTCTATAAACAAAATAAAAGAAAATTTGGCATGAAACAAGAAGCTTAAATTTCAAGAACTTACGAGGATTTTAATGCACATATTATATATTATCAGCAATCTACAGAGGAGGATTATTATCTTCTGGACTTGTTCTTTAGCTGGCCAAATAAACAGTTCTATATCTGTCAGATTGTCAAATCGAACAACTTTGACGTACGATCACGAGCATTAGAAAAGAGAAAGTGTGCCAACAATGCATAACATGAGAAAACAATTTTCCATAAACCAGTAGAGAATATGCATACCTCAATGAACCATTCATTTATAAGTAATTTGGTCACAATGCAAAGAATTCAACAGTGCAAGCTTGACTTGAATATTAAGTAGCCTCAAAACACTCATCTTCAAGTTTCAAGTAATGCACAATGTCTCATTATGCATCATTTTAGCTTTCAAGTGCTCACATTCCTTAGATAGAGACTTAATTACTGCATAAGGTGTTGCATCATTGAATAAACTAGGAACATCTCATAGGTGAAAAATTTTCCAATGAGACACCTCAATTCAGGAGAGAAACCCATGTATTTCTTTTTTAAGGCAACCAAGATTTCCTGAGCGATGTCATACTTCATATGCTCTTATGCAAGATCATCTTGCATATTACTCAACATCACCATGCGAGCAATACTATCATTACTTTTCCATGATACATAAGTGTAACGACCCATCCTAGTGATTTATTCAATTTAATAATAAAATCTCTCAAATTGAGGGAATAGATTTGTAATTACATTATTTAATGATTTATGAAATAATTAGGTTTTAATTTTTTTATATTTGTTAACATGAATTTTTAAGAAAACTATTTATATTTATACTATATTATTTATGCATATAAAATAATAAAATAAAAATATATTATGGGCGTTCTCGAGACACTCTCATTTTATTAAAATTTGAAAGTAACTACATGGAGACATATCACTAATAATACTAGCACACACATAACCTTTTTCACACAATTATTTTGCAGCTAATTCAAATTAATTCAATGATAATTTTACTAAAGACACGAAATCGAAAGTTTGCTATGCTCCTAATCATCTCCCATATACAAAAGTTCAAACATCATAGATTTAGTCCAATCAACGCAAAATTTAAGTCCTGAGTGAGAATTTATCTTAACTCTACCAACCTAGAACACCCACTTAGTTCATGTATATTAAATACCTTATATAACATGCATATTGCATGATCATGAACATAATAAATCAATCTAGAAAGAAACCACTTTATTTCATTTATCATGCAAATAAAAAAATGCACAAAAGAAATACCAAAGTTTCACTTCATTAACTTAGATTCATTCATACAATTATTTACATATCACAAGCTTTCTAGTACGGTCTATATTTTTTTTAATCTATTGCTCATTTTCATATCTTAATCACCCAATGATCCATCTATCCTACAAAAAAATTGAAAAATCTGACACTACAGAGATTTGGAATAACTGTGCTAATGCAACAATACGTCTGCATTCCTGAAAGAATACGACATTTTTATGCCTTTTCCAACTCACTAGCGACCTTAGAAACCTTTAGTCCTACCTCAGAGTAGTCTTCATAGTATCATTTTCAGCATCCTAAAAGACTCAAGGCTTAAGACATTTAAAGTTCTAAATGACAATTTATTGACCTGATAATTGAACAACGGGTCATTTGCATCAATCAACCAAAACAATAATTTTTAATAAACACAGAAGATATATAAATAGAAGAAATAAAAGAGCAATGAAAATTATTTAGATCTCACAATTCTTGAAGAACCAAAACTTCAATTATCCTTCAGCCAGAAGAAAAGTGTTTAGCTACTCATAATTAAAAGAAAACCTAAAGAAAAGAGAAGAGGGATTTTCTGTTCAACAGCTGCGCCTTCTATCCGAGATCCCCTTTTCTTTCAGCTAGGGTTAGTATTTATAACTATCAAAACCCGCGAGCTGGCGCTGCAGCGCCAACTTCCCGGCGCTGCAGCTCCAAGTCGCTACCCAATCTTCACATATTATCACCATTTCAGCGCTGCAGCTTCAGCTTTCTGGCGCTACAGCTTCAACTTTCTGTCATCTTTTCACAATTATCGCCATTTCAGCGCTGCAGCTTCAGTTTTCTGGCGCTGCAGCTTCCACTTTCTGTCCAATCTTCACAAATCTCTTGATTTTGAATTCAATTTGATTTAACTCCTCAATATACTCTACAAAATACGAAACATAATCAAAATCCAAGATTTAAGCAATTGTAACTATTAAAACATGAGGAAATATTACAAACATAAAGATATTATGAGTTCTTATCAGCGGGTGATAAGCGGTGTTGTGCTTCAACGATGTGCCTTGTAAACGGAATAGTTCCGCCCAAAATTTGCTTAGAAACACCTTATCACGATCCAAAACAATGGAGCGGGGTGCCCCATGTAAACGGATAATCTCCTTCACGAATACCACTGCAACATCTTGGGCATTGAAAGGTTGTTTGAGTGGAATAAAGTGAGTGTATTTCGAAAGACGGTCAACCACCACAAATAAACAATTGAACCCATTGGATTTAAGCAATCCTTCCACAAAATCCATAGATAAGTCTTCAAAAACTTGTTCCGGAATTGGTGGTGGTTGCAGTAGCCCTGCAGGGCTTAGAGCCACATGTTTATTCCGTTGACAAATTGAACATTCGGCCACATAACACTGCACTTGTTTCCTCATACCCTGCCAATAAACATCTCTAGACAGCCTGTAAAATATCCTTAAGACCCCAGAATGTCCTCCTATTTTGCCCCCATGATATTCTGCTAGCAATGTCGAAATGAGAGTCGATTCCGACGAAATCACCATCCGTCCTTTGTATAATAAAATGTCGTGCGGTATGCTGTAATCCGGAAATGAGTCTGACCCTCGTAATAGCTGCTATTTAATCGGTCCATAAATGAGGTCGGAATCAACTTCGTTGTTCAGCTCATCATCCTACACACAACATGAAACAGTGAGGACAGTCAGCTCGCAACCTTCTTCTCTTCGTGATAATGCATCAGCCGCTTTATTCTCAGGACCAGGTCGGTATTTGATGTCAAAATTGTAGCCCCACAACTTCGAAACCCATTTCTGGTGCTTATCAGATACCAGCCGTTGGTCAAGCAAAAATCGCAAACTCCTCTGGTAAGTAAGCACAATGAATTTGCGTCCCAAAAGATAAGGTCGCCACTTTTGGATCGCTAAAACAATAGCCATCAGCTCGCGCTCGTATACCGACTTAAACCGATCCCATTGGTTAAGGACTTGACTAAAGAATGCGATTGGTCTCTGGTTTTGCATTAATACCGCATCGATGCCAAAACCAGAAGCATCTGTTTCCACCACAAACAGTTGATGAAAATTAGGAAGAGCTAATACGAGAACAGTTGTCATTACCACCTTCAAAGCCTCAAATGCCTGTTGCGCTTCATCATTCCACCCAAAACGATCCTTCTTGAGTTGATTGGTGAGTGGTGCCGCTATGTGTCCATAATTGTTGACAAATTTTCGATAGTACCCCGTTAGACCCAAGAATCCTCATAGGGCTTTTAGGTTAGGAGGAGTTGTCCATTCCGCCATTGCTTGGATCTTCCTAAGGTCCGCTGCCACCCCTGTAGCAGATACAATGTGACCCAAATACTCCAGCTCATTCTGTCAAAAAACGCATTTCTTGAGGTTAACCACCAATAAATGGATCTTCATCGTCTCCAAAACCGTCCTCCAGTGTTCCAGATGATCCACCATAGATTTGCTATATACCAAGATGTCATCAAAGAATATCAAAACAAATTTCCGCAGGTACTGCTTAAATACCTCATTCATCAAAGCTTGGAAAGTCGTCGGTGCATTCATCAACCCAAACGGCATCACCAAGAACTCGTAGTGGCCTTCATGAGTCCTGAAGGCCGTCTTAGGCACATCTCGAGTGCTCACTCTAATTTGGTGATATCCCGACTTGAGATCCAATTTAGAAAAGAACCGTACTCCATATAGTTCATCTAAGAGCTCCTCTATCACCGGTATTGGAAATTTGTCTGGAACAGTCATTCAATTCAAAGCTCTATAATCAACATAGAACCTCCAGCTACCATCTTTTTTTTTTTACCAGAATCACGGGACTCGAAAATGGGTTGTGGCTTGGCTGTATGATACCAGCTAACAGCATGTCACTGACCAAACGCTCGATTTCATCTTTTTGCACTTGTGGATACCGGTATGGTCTCATGCTCACCGGTTCGACGCCTTCCTTCAAAGTGATACAATGATCCAGCTCCCGTTAAGGGCATAATCCCCTCAGCTCCTTCATCGCTTCAAGATATTCTTGTAGCAATGTGTTGACCGCTTGGGACACCTCCATAGCTACTTCTTCGTTTCCATTCCATGACACTAAGGTCCCCAATTCAAGCAAATACCCGTGTCCTTTATGCTGCACAGTACGCATCATTGCCTTGATCTGTTTTTTGCAAAGTCCCAATTCTCCCTTCAGTGTTACTGTGGTTTGACCCAAGGTAAATTTCATGGTTAATGCCTTCCAATTGACTTGCATCACTCCTAGTTTCGTTAACCATTGCATGCCCAAAATGACATCTTCTTTCCCTAACTTCAAGGGTAGAAAATCCTCTACCACCTTTACTTCAGGAAGAGATAGTAACACGCCTTTACAAATGCCGTGTGCCTCTTGTTCCCATTATCACTTTGTATGCCGTAGTCGCCGTTATTGGTAGATTCAGCCGCTGTACTACATCTTTAGAGATGAAGTTATGCGATGTGTCGCAATCTATCAACACCGTTACCTTTTGTGTTCCAATCTCCCCTCGCAATTTCATAGTATGGGGATCGGTAAACCCCATTACCGAGTTCATAGAGAGTTCAATTGCTCCTTCTACTAGCTCAGGAACTTCTTCTTCCTCTCCAGTTTCTTCAATCGCACCAGTATCATCCACAATTAACACCTCTAGCTGTCGATTCTTGCACAAATGACCAGGAGAATTTTTCATCACAACGAAAACATAACCCTCTCACGCGACGGCTCAGCAACTCAGAATCGGTGAATTGCCTATAGGTTGATGAGTTTCGGTTGTCGTTGCCTCCAGTGCCATTTTTCTTTGATCTGGACCAACGTGACCAGTGCTTGCCGTCGAAGATGGTCATACTGAGTTTGAAGGTCGAAACACCGTCGTTGCACTGTTTGCTGTATACCTTGGGTTCGAATAAATGGAACCCAACCCGTGACCTGTTGATCTGCTCCACGACCCACTGGATCCAGGTTTGACCCGCGACGCTTGGAAGACATTGTTCAAATCTTCGATCATTCTTGCTGCATCCATCATCTTGAGCAGATTGTTAGGTCTGAAAAGACGCACCTCCACTCGGATCATTGATTTCAAGCCATTGAGGTAGGTGCTTTCAAGAACTTCCTCTGATAGCCCTTTTAATGGTGATGCTAGGACTTCGAATCACTCCTGATATTCTTCGACGGTGGTTTCTTGCCGTACGGCGAGAAACTTCTCGCACAAAGATCCCTCCATCTTTGATCGGAACCGATTTAAAAATGCCATTTTGAATTCGTTCTAGGTACGAAATCTGAACCTATCTTCTAAATATTGAAACCATGCAAGGGCTTTCCCTTCCATGCTTAGAATCACTGCTTCTAATTTCTCCCCATCGTTCATCTTACTCAAAGAAAAATACCTTTCAGCTCGAAAAATCCACCCATCCGGATCTACTCCCGTGAAAATTGGTAATTCCAATCTTCGAAACACCCTATTCCCAAACATCTCTGTCACAGCTCCTCCTCCCATAGTCTGCGACTCCATCAACTGTGGTTGTTTCATCGTAACTTCACCTCCCATCGTTTGCGACTCCATCAGCTATGATTGTTTCTGCTTCTCTTCCATTCGTGATGAAGAGCACGAATCATCCCTCTGTGCCATTTGATCCATCTTCTCCATCATAATAGCCATCGACTTCTCTAAGCTCCCTACTGACTTCTCCATGCTCCCAATTGACTTCTCCAAACTCCCAACTGACTTCTCCAACCAAGCTTCAATTTCCATTTTCTCCTCCAAGGCCTCCACTTTCCTTTGTGCCATCTTATCCCAGAAAAAAAACCGCTCTGATACCAACTTGATAGAACACTTTCAACAGATTGATAATTCTCAATAATGATAATACGAAAAATGAAAGATATAGTAAGAATAGAAGACTAAATGATATTAATCAAAGGATAGCAATGGAAAATACAGGATAAACAATGAATGAAAGCTAGGATTTCGAGAGCCTAATCTCTCCCTTTTGATCTCACAAAATTTCCCCCTCTTCCCTTCCCTCCCTATTGCTATTTATACTTGAAGCATCAGCTCAAAGCTCAAACTCAACAGCTAACAGACTCAACTAACCAACAAAATAACAAACTCAACAAAACCAGCTCATCTAACTAACTCTCTGCTAACAGAAATTGGAAGCTTCCCCTGCAACTAATCCTTCCTCACCTTGTTGAGCCTTTGTCGCACATAAGTGCTCTTAATCAATGGTCTATCAATCGCATTTGTAAAGAAGCAAATATTTCAGCACCAGATAACTTGACAAAAAATTCCGTGTTAGAATGATATCAGTCACAATGACAGAAGGAGAAATTTTTAGATTAGGAAGAGCTATGGAATATGACTTTGAGAACATGGTTGACCAGCTACAAGGTCAATTTTGTTAATGATTTGGAAGCAAAGAGGTAACATGGAAGCCTTTAATTTCCACACCAGAGTAAGCCTTGTTTCCTTCCAACGTTGCAGATTAAAGGTCTCTATATCTGAATCATCATGATGAGAAAGAGTCTAGTCAACGAATTCCACAAAACGATCTTGTTTCCTTTAACAGCAGCAAACTGTCTGCAATCAAATGTCAGATTGAGGAGAGACCAAATGGGTCTCCATTTTCTGGACAAAATGCAGGTTCTTACCACGTCTTGGATAGAAAGAATAGAGATAATAGGTATGCAAAGATCTTCAGGTAAAATGCTTAATCTATCTTCAGGTTCTGCACTGATGCTTCGATTCAAAGTAGATGACTGCTTCATCTGCTTTCTCTTCATTTGCATTTGTAGGAGAATTGGACCAATAGTTCTCCTATGCTCCAGCAAACCTAAGACAAAGACACATTAGCAGCACAAAGTGATTAGTTATATCATATGAAGTTGACGAAAAAGGGCATATGTTTTACATCCAATTAACATACACGGGAACATTAATTGTGTACCATTTGTAAGAGAATATTATATACATACACAATACATGCACAATCATGTCTAAAAGAATATCATAGCTCATTGATGTTATATATGAACCAACCACCACACCTCTCTTTCTCCCAAACACACAAAGAGTGGGAACAAGAGAACAAATAAAACGCCAGAATAAAACTAAAATAAAAATAAAATTCTACTGAACAGTTCAACAGCAGATGGTAGATCAACAAACATATTTCCTTCAATATTAATTTATAAAAATGGGATTTGGAATTATTTTCTTGTTATTTTCCTTGCTCCATTTGTCGAGGGAAAATGCCTAAAATGATTTTGCCAACAAAAGAAAGTTTTACCACTATGAAGCTTCGTGAAGTTCAAACATGTCTATCAAGAAGCTTCCAAAAAAGAGAAAAAAAAAGGAAGAAAAAAATTCTGAAAGAAGCTTCTAAAGTCAAAAGCGGAAAATAAATACTTTTTAGATTCATCCTTCCATCAAAATAAATGATTCCAAATATAATTGAGCTTCAAAACCACAAAATGCTCTATCCAATAAACATTCACAAAAGTCTTTTACTTGTATGCTTACTTTCATTCACTTAGCATAGGGCATGTAGCCCAAAACATATTACAACTATCTAAGTTATGCACTTAACGCGACCCATAGTTTGCCAATTTTAATAGGTGACTCACTATGCTTCTTAGTTTCAGAATCCATGAAATAAAAAATTCTTAACCAATAAATGCATAACACCAAATTATATGATAATGATATTGATTATAATAATCACGATACAAAGCAGAGATGAAGAAGATCATGCTTATTAGTTTCACAAATCCAAGAAAAAAAAATTCTATACCAACTATGCATACCAAATTATCTGATGATGATGATATTATGGAAGAAACTCACATAGCAATCTTTGCCTTCTAAATGGTATTTTGCCTTGCTGAGATCTGCAACACTTCGCCTAAGTTGCTACCCTTGATACTCAATGACCTGGGGAAAAAATTGATAGTATCAAAATCACATCACTGTTACTCAAGTTTTATAGACGGGACAAAAGAAAAGGCAGAAAAGAAAAATGTACTACATACCATTTGTCCTTAAATGTTTCTACATGCAAAAAGGCCTCATTCGTGCATACCAGATTTACCAAAACCAACTTGATACTTTTCTGTTCTCTTAAGGCATATACAGACATAGATTATATTGAAAATTATGTCAAGAAGAAACAATTATTGCACATCAAGAATAGCAGTTTACCAGTAAGTGGTGAAGTCTTTCCTCGAATGAAGAGAAAACTGTACGATCATCCACTTCCTGAAGAGCACCTAACAATCTGAAGGCCAGGACGGCTGCTTCACCGTTCCTTCGTATTTCACAAGGGCCCTCTATGATTCGGGAGCTTAATCCTCACTGAAACCCCACAATACTGATTGGAATTATAACATCCAAAGATTGTGATATATATCCCATGAGTAAGAAATGAAAACCAGGATTCATCAAGTATGAACCAAGTGATCTAAGATTCCACATTTACAAACAATACACTGTCCCCTAGCATACAGTCACAAGAAAGTCCATTTCTGATTTATGATATTCCAGTTTCTAATTCTATATAAGATTAAACCCATTATTTTCCTGCCAATTACAGCTCAAAGACCAGAAGATCAAAATTGTCCCTCTGCAATCAAATTTCCAAAATCACAACTTCTCTCATGATAATCGGAAAATTTCATCAGAATTCCAAATTTTTGCAACAGTGAAGCAAAACTAAAATAACAATAGAATATACAGAATACCGAATTTACAATATGTACAAGAGAGAAAGAGGGAGAACAAGGAGATCAGTACCTAGTATCAATACCACTAAAGAATCTAATTGCAACCTTAATTTAAATGAGAAGATTTTAGAGCGAAATGACCTGCAAAATAGTCGCTAAATTATCAATTAATTGTGAGTTTAAGGCAAACATATAAGCTCTTTCAAACTTACATCATATCATTTATATTAGTTTAGAGTCACACGTCAAATTGACTGCATTGAATGCAATTATTAAACAGATATTGCAATCAGTATTACTTATTTCCCCAACAAATAGAGTTCTTGGCTCCACTCCGCATAAGAAAGTTTCTGGTACGATGGGGACTGATATCGGAACAAATTATACAGTTATTGGTAATGTACCTAGATCTATGGTTGCCAACTGTAGTTTCTATCTTGTCTTAGGAAAGCATGAAGCCATAACCCATGACTTGTTACTTCAAACAAAGAATATAGAAAGTTAGTTCTCAACGCAACATTCCAAACTAAGTCTAAGCGGGTGCAGCATGAGTTTGGTCTTTCCAATGATAACTAAACAAAGAAGGAATTGACATCAGCAACTGTTGTAACATGTGCACATGATCTTGAGTGCTACACACAGAGAGAACAGGAGAGAGAAAGTCCAATAACTACAAGAAAATGGGATAAAATCATATAAGTGGCATACAGTTCCTCCAATTTAGTATTCTTACACAAGTAGATTTAGAGGAAAGCCCTAGGACTTATATTTGGATGCAAATTTCCTTCCAGATGCCCTTGAGCTGAGATTTAACTCCATAACATCAAACTTAGCAGCAGAAATTTCCTTTAAGTATTGCACCTTTGATGTTCCTACCAGTATCAGTATTCCACACTGCCATAACCACATGGACACCATGCAATGCAAGACATGCCTAACGTGCAGGTTCCGCCCTGTGCTTAAGACTACTTTCATGAGAATTAATTGCATAGAAATGAGGTGCAATACAAATGTAACAAATTATACTGACCAAACAAATCTAAACTAAAAGCAAATACATAAGGTTCATAACTACAAACAACTAAATTAAAAAAAAAAACAACATTGAAGCAAATTTTTAAAAATCAAAACTTAAAACTTGAAGGACATAAAAGAACACACCTTTATTTTCAAGGCTCATGATCTTGCCTATGATTAAGATCCACATAAGGTAAACAATCTGATGTAGAACAAGTACCCGAGAGAGAAGTAGTAGATCGAGAAAGACAGAAACAGAGGAGAAATCATGAGATTGGGAAGAAAAACAGTAGAGATAATAGAAGAAATTAGAGGAAATAGGAGGTAAAGGTGAAGAATTAGGGAAGGGAAAGAATGAACAAAAGGGACGAGAGAATCAAAACTCAATCGTTTTATTGTATAATCATAGTTGGCCTTAAAACCATAATATAAGTGCTCTTATATAATCACTGATCCTAAACACAACAAGAAACCATACTAATACTAAATACTAAAATATAAATTTCTTAAAGTAAAGTCATATTGTTTTGCTACTTGCTCAAAATAAAAGCATATTTACAAAGTAACCCCACAAATAACCTGCAATCCCATAGACCTTAAAATAATGCAAATTTCCTTTCCCATTCTGCATCATTCTACCCCACTTGCAAAAAACTCAACCTTGAGTTTTTGAAGTGATGAAAGATCAAAACTTTTGATGGCTGGGTCATATGGTAAAACCTTGAAATTTTCTGGATGTGGTGTCTTCGATCGGAAACAAGAGTGATATCAGAGGAGCGTTAAACTAAAAAGGTAGGACAAAATCAATGGAAGGAATTTCGAGTACACATATTTGCATCCTTGCTTTGGCACTGTTTATCTTCACTTTGAAGGAGTTCAATAGATATATCTAGTAATTCTTGAGATTTTGAACCCGTCATCAATGACTTATGCTTATTCTTCAAGGTGCTATTGGAATGGATAAATAGCTTCATACTTGGTCTCGTCGTGAATGAAATCTTGATGGGTACGTAGAAGTTTTGGTAAAGGCTGCTTCCACTAGTTGTGCTGCCGATGTAATGAGTTGTTGCATCTTGAGTATTCAAGTTTCAAAGTTGGAATACTCGATATCCAATTGACAAAAGTTATCATAAATACAATAACCATCAAACTCGATTTTAGCCGAGATAGCATCTTGATGCAAATGGTATTGCACTAGAACTTAAAAGTCCACTGAATTTTGGAAAATACTAACTTTTGTCACATAGCCAAACTATCCAAAGTTTGGATATAGCACATTATGAACTGTAAAGGTGAAGAATTAGGGAAAGGGAAAGAATGAACAAGAGAGGCAAGAGACAATCAAGACTCAATCATTTTATTCCATAAGCACTGATCCAAAACAAAATAAGAAACTATATCAATAATAAATACTAAAATCTAAAATTTCTTAAACTAAAGTCCTATTATATTGCTACTTGCTCATAATAAAAGTATATTTACAAAGTAATCCCACAAATAACCTACAATCTCATAGATCTTAAAGAACAATGACTACGGCAACAACTGAGCTGACGGTGGCACAACGGCGGCTGATGCGGTGGTGAGATCTTCCCAGGATCATATAGAGATCACCAAAGAAAGAATAGAGTTTTCCAGATCATGGTTGTTGAGATATTTTCTATTTACATATGTATTAAATTTTTAAATATTTCTTAGTTTATATTTCTTATTCCTATTAAGATTTATAGTCTTAGGTCTATAAATACATTACAAGAAAATTGTTTTTTAGCAACTTAAATCGTTTTTGCAATGACTTTTTGCCATTGCGTTGTCGTTGTTGTGGCGCTTGTTACGTAAAGTATTTCGCAACGAGAAAGCATAGCTAGTTATTTGCAACGACAATTGACCGTTGCAAAAATTTGTCATTGCCAATAGTTAATAAAAAAAATTTGTTACAAATTGACAACGGAAAAAATCATTGCGAAATAATTTTTGCAATGATGTGTTGTCGTTGCAAAACACTCTTAAGCAACGACAAAGCGTACGACAACGCATCATTGAGAAGCAAGTTTAGGCAACGACAACGCATCGATACAGGTAGACTTTAAGCAACAACTTGTCATTGCGAACTACTTTAAGCAAGGACAGCATGTCATTGTGGACTAACTTTAGGCAACGACTACTCGTCGTTGTGAACTAACTTTAGGCAACGACGAGTCGTTGCAAGCTAACTTTAGCCAAAGACAACGCGTCATTGCAATACAGTTTTTGGCAACAACTTGTGTATCCTTTTTTAAATAGGTTTAGAACGTCATTGCTAAATGCGTTTGATTCCTTAAATCAAAACAATTTATATTGTTTATGCATAATTAATCATCGATATTTTGAACCTATTACAACATATGTACAAATCAAGATATTGTTATACTCAAAAATGCTTTTAAAGTATAGATACAAAGCTTTTAGCAAGTTTGTACAAAAGTCAAGTGACTTAATTAACCAATTCAATTATAGCATCCATGCTTCACCATTGCTAGATTAAAAGGTTTTACAACTTTGCAACTTTTCAACTTACTACATACAAAAATCACTAAAAAAACATTGAAATATCTAATTAAATAAAATATGGAGTAGTCATAACTAAATATCTCCTATCATACTTATACCTACAATATATATCCCTACTTTGAGGTTAAAAGTCATGCCCCACCAAAAAAGCAAAAAACATTCCCACCCTCCTAGATAGGTTCCAATCTAACATCTGTCAATATCACACATGTACCATAATGGAAAAACGAAGTGCTAAAATTAATAATTCATGCCAACAAGATAAGAGAAAGCACCAAATCAAATAGAACTATGGTCGATTATTTGACAGCTTAGATTCTTAAAAGCCATTTGATTGAGAATGAATTTCTGTAGGTATTATAAATAATATATATGGCTAGATTATCCAACCAAAATGTCAAAAGAAATTGTCAATCACAATTTGACTAGACCCTCAATGGTCATGATCATCTCCAATGTTCTTAAATCAAATACTACTATAGCATCAATGGTCCATCCAAAGGAAGAACCAAGTCTTCTATGCAACACATAATTTGTTAAGTCCATATATAAACAGGAAAGAAGCTGATCAACTTACTAAATTTACTATATGATGGGGTTCAGCGACACCACAGTTTCTATGGTCTATTGTTTCTATACTAAATTTACTATAATTTGTTTTACTTCTTGTTCTTCTCCTCTCTCTAAAACCCCAAACTAACATTGATAATGCGTAACAATTTATCAAAATAATAATAATTATGAAAACAGACATCCTTTCCACTTTGGAACATTATTTTCATGCATGATCGAACCAAGGCTTTCAACAAACAAAATGAAAAGTGTGTCTAATAACAAAGCAACAGACCAGAAATGAGCCTTGGAAAATTTAAAATGACATAATTTCATGAGATCCTCAATGTGATCCTCAACACATGCAATGAATAGACACAAGACAAAAATGAACACATGGTATAAGTTAATGCATGTAGGACAATCTTGTGTTGAAATTCACAGTTATTGTAAAAAGCACTTTCTAATGTGAACATTAACTGATTCAGGCCAATATTTCTAAAATATACTTAAACCAGTTCATATTTTAAGAATAAGGAAACAAAAAAAGGAAGAAATGATGTTTTCACATTACAAGAAACTTAAAAGACCATATGTGAAACTAAAAATGAGTGGCAAGTGTGAACCAAGCTAGTAAGAGATGATAATGACATATAAGGTGGATGACAGTAATAACTATACGATATCAGCATATCAAAAGAGTCATAGAAATATTAATAATTTAAAAAAACAAAGAATTGGATCTTTATAGTCTGCCAAACCCCACAAAAAATATGCGAAATTTGAATCACCATGAGATATCAGATTGTGACTTTTTTTCTGTACACCTAAGAATGTTTTAACCATCACTTCAAAAATTCATTATATATTCATGACTTCTTCATAAAAAGTATAAATTTTAGTAAAGATTAATGTTGAAGAATTACATACACACTCTATCAAAACATTAACTTGAAATAAACAAGGAAAAAAATATTAATTAGCACCACAAATTGATGTCAAAAAGCCCATATTAGCGAGAAAGTAAAGAAACAAAATTCATGGAAAGTACCTTCATTCAATACCAATTTCTACATAATCCCCTTTGCCTCCACTCTCAATACCCAATTCTTTTAATATGTAAATTTTAAGCAGTCAGTAGTGCAAAAGTAAAGCAAGAGAAGTTTAGTCGTGACAAATTGAGTTTTCTCTACATACATCACAGTTTATTCAAATTTTAAGTACTAAATAGTGCAAAATTTGATACAGTCATTTGGGGGTATGGAGCCAACCTCTTTTGATGTAATTAGTGTTTCTTGAAGCTCGGCAACATTATTCAAAGCTTAATTGATCGTGAAATTCAATCAGTTGGCCAATGCATAAACATTTTAGTTTTCAAAACAATCCAATATATATGGAACTTATCATTCCCTTTTTATCTTTTAGGAAAATAAAATATTCTCTAACTGCCCTTGATATTAAGGCCTAGTAAATAGTCCAGTAGAGGCTTCTCACTCTTTGAGTTACTACGGAGCTTTGGGGGCAAAAACTTTGAGATGTACTTGACTCCATTCTTAATAAAAGGGTGAGGGGAAGAGAAGTTGATGTCCCAAAATTTATTTCCAGGATAAGCTCATGATTCACCTTGCAAATCAAACTATATGTTAAAATTTCTCAGGCAACAAAATAGGTACAATGTTTCTTGACGTTAAACATAATAGCAACTTAACTACATAACCATGCATTAATTTATAAGATAAAAAAGTACTGGATGATTGAAACATATCAAGTAAGGAAATTAAATTTAGTGCACCATTTTTGTAGCACTTCAATGAGTTGGTGCTTCAAGATTAAAAACTGTGTCAAAGACTGCGCAGAAGATAAGAGAAAAGAAGTAACCGAACAATTGTTGAAAAATTGAAATCAGTTTCACTCTCAATTTTTTATTAAAAAAAAAATAGTTTCTCTAAGGGAAAATGAATGAAGATGCTGACCCTTTCCAGCTTGCTAAGTATCATGACCAACACGGATAGAGGCTCCTCTGTTTGCAACACCCTGTGATTTCAGACAACGCGAAAAATTAGTTGTTTTCTTATTTATGGTTATGTTTTATGATGAAAACTACAAAAAAAGAAAAGGAACTAAATCCACTCTTCAAAATACTTTTTAAACACAGAAATATGAAGATCAATAGGGATTCCAATGAATTTACTGCTCTTCACCCACAGTAACATTACTAAAGGAAAGCAATCAAGCATATGAGTCTCGATGGCAGTGAAAGCACTCAAATGTGAATAAATAGAAGCCCATGATTGCAGAAGGAAGAAACAATGGCATACCATTTCAAGGGCAATCCCTTGTACTCAGAGGAGATAACAGAGGCAGGTATCCTATACGAGGGGCTAAGATCTGAAATAAGAGAAGAATTCATATATATTATAATGTGTCAGCAACAAAACATGCATCATGTATGTCTAATTTTTATTGCATGCTTGGGAGTTTTCTTTTCTATATTGTAAACATTAATTGAAGTAAAGTGCACTGAAGAGAGTAATAACACTAAAATTTCATAAAAGAAAGAGTAAAACAGAAAAGCAAAAATTGATTCCCACTAGAAAGATCAATCAGTTTGTACGAGGATTTCAGTACAATTTTAAAGCAAAAAATCTAAGGTCTAAGCAAGGAAAATGAGCAATAACTTTTCTTTTCAAAGGGGGGAAAATAACTAATGGAGCATAAATACAGAAATAAAGCACAACCTACCTCCCCATTTCTCACAACAAAGCACCCGTGCTATGCACGGAAAAAATACCAGATATAAGTCTAATTTAATTACAATTAGTCTCAAATTAAGAATTTTCGTCAAGCAGAGAATGTAATCTTTTCCAAAAGTTTCTTCTCATTCTCAACACATACACACACAACTCTTTTCTTCACTCCATTTATCTCAACAGCTATTATAAAATTAAGCCTGGAAATTTCTCTTCTATCTCTTTACCTAACTTTGAGGGAGAAAATTAAAATCTCCTGTAACAATTTAATTCTACTTCTCATAAATGGTACTCCAGAGAATATGATTAATTTGGTTTGGTTATCAAGGAGGGGTTCAAAATGCAAGTACGATGTCAAAGCCCTATAGAACACTCGAACTAAGCCTGTAACAAAGCCAAGACCGTAATAATCACCCAGAAATCAATGGCCTCCTCGAATTGCTGCTGCTTCTTTTTTACATTAAAACAAGTCAAGTGAAGCTATGATATTCAGTCTTTATTTGTACTCTTAAAAGTTTGTTCTAGGAAACCAGTCTACAATTTCACACACCAGTACTATATATTATGCATAAGAAAACATAACTGGATATATATTGAGAAAAATGTCAACCAGAATACCAAACATGAACAAACAATAGATAGGGAAGATGCTTCACGTAAGCAGGTTGTAAGTCAACTGAGCACTGGCTGGCACAGAGTTTTCATGAAACCCAAGACTATTATTGTAGGTTAATATTGCTAGACAAGTCTAACGAAAGGATAAAGAGCTAAGTCAAACATCAAGGGGCAATGTCAAATAAGATGAATAAGAAACTTCCCACAGAAGTACAAAACAGAGGCATTCTTAAAGCCTCTATTTTGTACAATTGTACCAAAACTTTAACAAAAATAAAAGGTAATATCATTAAGATAAACACATAGCCACATAACATGAAGTTGGAATATTGCTATATAGTGACTGGATCCAGGTCATACAGCCTCATGCACAATAAAGAAACATTAAGAGAGGAGAAATTGGAATAGAAGATTCAAATAATTTTTTTATACAGAAAAGACTGAAAATTCCAAGGATTTACCTGTACATAAAGATTATGAAAACAATACACTCAAGATGCAGGAATAGATATAAAGATTTTCCCAATATCAAAATCTGAGTACCCTTGATTTCCTCATCTCTAAAAGTAGCAATAGACTAATTAAGTACAGACAATAAGCAACCTTTGCTTTGAAATTGAAGTCCACCAATATATTCAACCATGGAAGCATCTTCTTCAGTAAAATAATAATAAAAGCTTCAGATTCTTAGGTAAAGTCCTACTATATTTTATTAAAAGAAATCACAGTGAAGATAACAGTAAAAACAAACTAAATTCTAAAAAGCACAAGTCAAGGTGGATTGCGACGGTAGGGCCGATAAAGTGACTATAATTCAAACTTTATATAGTCTCAACTGAACTGAACTAATCCAGTTAAATAAAAAACTTCAATAAATAAAAAAACATGCAAGCACAAAGAATGTGAAAAGAAATATATAAAGTTTAAATTTAAAACCATAAAGAACAGCAGGATAATTGACATTAGCAATTTACCTTGGAATAACCATTGCCTATGTCCTCTACGACACAGCCAGAAGGAAGCCTAATGTCAATAGAAACATCAACCACAGCCCACATGCCCACTGCATTTTGCTTGCAGAATCGAAGGAACTTCACTTGACGAATTGGGACCAAGGGCGAAAGCGCTTGAAATTCAGCATTCATCTGCATCTTATAATCTTTAGTGAGTCCTACCTTTAGTACATCTAAAATAAAACATATAGCCAAGAAACATACCACTTGAAGAGCACCGCTTCTTGTTCCCCCAGTGCCCGGGGATATCACAACAATGGTAGCAGCTCTAGCAATCACAGAGGGAAACATTTCAGGTCCTTGATTCTATTCACATAACAGCAATAACAACCATTCAGAATTGTACTACAAGCTCTGCACCTTAACTATATTGTATACCCAATGAAATCCAATAACTACAGGACACATTTGCAGCCACTAAAATTACTCCCTCCCATATGGAAAATTAATTCTTTGTCCAAGCAAATCTTCATAGGAATAAATACCAAATACCAGATGGTTAAAATGGCATGTGATAAAAACTTGGATGGTAAAAACAACATCTATCTGGAAAAGTATTCAATATCTTCTACACAATAAAAATGCCTGATAACAGAGCCATTAAAGCAAAGAAAAATAAAATGCATAAAAAACCAAGTTAATTATCTAGCAGAAAAAGAAAATCCTATCAAATTAATACAAAATGCAAGCATCACTGCGGCACAAGGGGTGTTAGATGGCATACCGCATCCATCAGGCTCTCTACAAGAGCCAAGCTGTTGATGATTACCAAACCAGTTTCCCTGGAAGCCTCAATTACAAAGCCATCGGGTTTCATACCAATACAAGGAGAAAGTGTCCTCATGTACTCCTCATGGTTCAGCATTTCCTTCCCTCCATCCAAGCTTTTGATCCAAAGGGCACTATCGATATGAACCATCTTAATTAATTCATCTATAGATTCCAAAACAACAACAAAAATCCACTTGATAATCTGACCTTGTAACACAAATCAGAAAATAAGTGATGTAACAAATTAAGGGAAACTAATTCCTAAGAAACTCCAAGAAAAGCTCAAGGTATTTTGCAGAAAAAATTGCACCCAAATACTAAACAGAGAAAACAAGAACAAAAATAAGTAACTCGTCCAAAACCTATCGTACGTAAATGGAGTATACATACAGAAAAATTGCACCCATCTCCCTCTGCGTTCGCCTCTTCACCAGCGCCACCGCCGTTGCTATGCCTCCACCACTAACGGAGAGAAGTCTAGGTCAACGTATTTGTTGGATGGGTTCGAGGTGATTTTAGCTTGGTTGGCGCAAAGAGATGATGGAGATGGAGAGGAAAGAGATCGACGAAACAGAGAGATTGAGAGGGAGATGAGAAATGTGAGTGTGGGTTTCCTGGATACGGGTTTCAGTGTGTGGGATTCCTTCAGAGTACACAAAAGAGGGAGATGGGTACGATTATGAGCCAGAGAGAGATGATTTTTCGGTATGGTGTGTGCGATATAGGGATTTGAGAATAGGTATTGAAGAGGTTTCACTAGCTCTCTGAGACTTAGGGAGTACGTGAGAGAGAGAAATAGAGGGAGATGGGTACGATTATGAGCCAGAGAGATGATTTTTCGGTATGGTGTGTGCGATATAGGGATTTGAGAATACGTATTGAAGAGGTTTCACTAGCTCTCTGAGACTTGGGGAATACGTGAGAGAGAGAAATAGAATTGGACTTTTTCTTCTTTCTTTATTTGCAAAACAACAATTTATGGTGCAAAATTAGAATGGGCGGGGAGAAGTGGCGCCTTATTTTTTGGCCTATACTAACGGTTTGCAAAACCTTAAATTGAAATTGGGATCAATTACAATATTTGGTTAGAATTTCATTACATTTTTTTTGTTATACCAGAAAAGATGAAATTGAAGCTAAGTGTTTGGTTAATTAACATATTCATGACATTTTTATGTATTTATATGTATTATTTATATATGATATATATATACTATAATAATATTATATTACTTAACTATATATATTAGTTAATTATATTATTTTTTTAATATTTACTATTATAAAATATTTAATTACATTTTCATTTTATTAATTATTAGTATAATTTACTGTATTTTATATATTATATATTATTTTTACTAATATTTTGTTACATTATTTAACTATATTAATTTGTTATTTAGTTACAATAATTATTTAATATTATTTTTCTATACTTAAAACTCATTTTTCATGTATTTATAAGTATTATTTATATATTATGTATGTAGTATAATAATATTGTATTACTTAACTATATATTAGTTAATGTTTACATTATTCAGCATAAACCATAAACTCTAATTACCCTAAACCCTAGCTAATTGACCATAAACCTTAAATTGTAATGTAATTGAGGCTAGCTGTAATGTAACCAACGGTATAATAATTCGTAATTTTATTATATAATTATCTTATATATATTAATTAATAATATTATAAGTATTATTTATATATTATATATGTACTATAGTAATATGATATTAATTATTACTCATAATAATTTACTATGTCATTCCTAAACATAAACCTCAATTAACCCTAACCCTAAACATCAACCCTAAACCCTAAACTCTAATTAACCTAGTCCTAATTAACCAATACTAAATTACCTAATTCTAAACCCTACACCGATTTGTAACCATAATATGTCCAATTTGAATATATTATTTATTTATTAATTATTAATATATACTAATTCGTAACTAATTACTTCCTATGTCCCATAATTTTTGTCATGTTTACTATTTAGCCGATTAAATGAATAATTTTTTTCTAGTATTAAATCATTAAGAAAATTTAATTTTTTTCGTATATACATAAATAGAGTTTAAAAGTTTCTAAATATTTTTTTTTATATTTTTAAAATAATATATATATATATATAATAATAATTAAATCTAAACTTAAGTCAAAAAAGTGATAAGTGGCTAAAATTATGAGACAGATGGAGTATATTATAATACTTAATTATATCAGAATTATTAAAGGTTGAGGCTCTGAGTTCTAAAGGTCCCATGTGTTTTGCTAATAAAAACAATTATATTAGAATTATTATTTATATATTATATATGCATTATAATGATATTAAAATAATTAACTATATTGTGTTAGCTAATTAATTAATTTTATCATTTTTTCAATATAGTGTGATATAAATATTTAATTATATTCTTATTTTTATTAATTATTAATCATATTTACTATATTATATAATATTTTATTTAATATATAATCACATAAAGTATATATATAGTCATATTTATATTATATATTTAAAAGAGGGCTTTTAAAAATTAATTATAAATTAAAAGAGGATTTCTTAAAAAATATCACCAAGAGAATTCTTTTAGGTCAAACTATCACCGAGGGCATTAAATCCCTTAGTGATAATATCACATGTGTCCCTCGATGATAGTTGTAACGGAAAACTGTTATCACCGAGAGACACGTGTCCCTTGGTAATAAGCCATAAGTGAAAAGGGTTTTTCTGGTAATGTATTTCAAAAATTACGTCATTATGTTTTGGCCTACATAACTATCACGCATTGAAATTGTTGAACATAAATTTATTCAAGCGCTGCAATGACAAATTTGTCGTTGTGAAAAATAACTTTTAATAAAATAACATAATAAAATGTTATTCACATATTGCAACAGTGACATGTCATTGCAATATAGTTTTCAGACATCACGACGACATTTTGTCGTTGCTAATTGATAAATTTATAATTAAAAAATGATATATTGACTTTTTGAAGTAATTGCGAAATGCTTGATCTTTCACAACGAAAAAAATAGTCGTGGCTAATTCTCGTTGCTAAAAATCTATTCTCTTGTAGTGATAGGGTTGTTGGTTTGTTCATACAACAACAATAATAAAATTCTACTACATCTCTCTCTAATCTAAATTTCAATATGATATCAGAGCTTATGGTTTGGGACCATGATGGCATTTGAGTAAACTCTCATGGATAAAAGCCCATTATATCTAAATAATAACCCAACTGGGTTAGACATGATACTCAAACCAAACCCTTTATATATCTAAAGTCCTACACAAAAAACCTTTAATCTCCATTTTTTCCTGAAATCTAACACTTAAAGCAGGTCATATCCTCTGCACCTCTATCAAAAAAAAGAAAATATATATTTGTTATGTTATTTTGGTCGTGTTTGAGTTCTTTAAGCTCTTTTAGAAGTTTTTGAAGAAGAGCTATGGAACGTTCATAAAGAAGAGTTCATCACCCATGTTGATATTGTTGACCCGATGTTGATATTGTCAACCCCATACATGTTGATGTTATTAACCCGATCCAACTTTTGTTGCTGTTAAGATATAGGTTAGGGAGAGAGAGATGAAAGATTGAGAAGAAATATTATAAATTCATTAATATTGATCTAACTCCTGATTACATCATAATCAAAGTTATTGTCTCAAACAAGACGAAAAAATCAAAACCTTGTTGAGTCAGTCTCAATCAAAAAGAAGATAGAAAAGTCAATGTCTTGTTGATCCGATGTTGGCTGGATCCTATTGTCATTAGGTGGTGCCGACGTAGTGACCTAACTGTTTGTCATAGGTGTGAAGCCCCGACCTCTCATGGTTTATTGTAATTTATGGATGTTGGATTTATTTGTTTCAAATTGATCGGGTTTGTTATGATTTGGATTTATTCGTTTTAGATTAGATCATGTTTGTTATTGATACAGGTTTATTTGTAACAAGTTGGTGCATGTATATGCTCCAACTTGAGGGGAGAGTGTGAGGTATTTCCTATTTAAATATGTATTAAGTTTTCTAGTATTTCTTAGTTTATGTTTCATATTCCTATTAGGATTTATAGTCTTAGGTGTGTTGGTTTGTTCACACAACAATAACAATAATAATAAGAATTCTTCTATATCTCTCTCTAATCTAAATTTCAACAATGGCTAATGGAAGAAGCCGCTGATGCTCAAATCATAGAGGTGGAACAGAGAGGATCTACAATATCGTTCAGGGTCAAGAAATTAAGAGGGAGGTCAGGAAAAGGGAGGATGATGATGAAAAATTAAGAGTGTGGCTAGACAGTGTCATTTATAGAAGATACTTTGCCGCTTTTATATAATAGAAAGCAGAGAGTGGCTAAAACAGCGTCGGATATTGAAGACAATTTACTGCTTTTGTATATAGAATAGGATATAATTATGAAAATATAAATATAATATAATATCAGCAGTGCGAAAAAATAAAAATAATTTAGTATTATATTTATTACCTTTCTACTAAGTATAACAACAAGTGTAAATACAATAACACGGATAACATTGCATCACAAATCAAGTGAAATGTATTTTTTTTAAACACAGAGACACCAAAGAAAATAAAAACATTTCTAATATGAGCAACATGACTAAATATGAATACTTAAGACAGATACATGTTTTAAAATTTGTTAAACAATAAGAAACGCATGGTTTTGAGTGTAACACCCATAGGAGGGATATTAGCGTGAAACTAAAAGATTTTAAATATAATCAGGCATCACCATGTGACGTGGTTTGGGTCATTAAATGTGTTCACTAGTACATAAAGATTTCTTTATTTTTTCTCCCAAGAGAAAAGGACTATATGATGTTAAAAATGAGGCGGAAGAGCGGTCAACAAAATTGATATGTCAGTGTTTTTTTCTAATTTTTAAAGAACATAAGCTTTTATTTAAAAAAAATCAACTACTGATTTTCAAGCTTTATTTACAAGTATGTTGACAACTAAACAAAAAAAGTTATGGGTATAAATTCATTAAGGCATGCTTGGGGGCAGTTTTCAATTTTTTGTGTTTGAAAACTGTTTTCGAAAAGAGTTTCTGAAAACAGTTTTCAGTTTTCAGTGTTCGAAAACATGTTTGGATAACAGTGTTCGAAAACTGTTTCCAGAACAGTTTTCAGTGAAATGTTGTTTGGTTAATCCAGTGTTTGAAAACTGTTTTGAAAATGAAAAACTGTTTGGATTGTACTTTTTTGTAATTGTTTTCAGCTTTCAGTTTTCAGTGTTCACTTTAAATTTTAATATCTAAAATTAATTTTATTTCTCATTTTTACTAAATACAATTTTTTAAGCACACACTAAATACTTGGAAATAATTAATATTATTTTATTTTTAAAATATTAGTATTTTTTATATATCATCGATCAAACATGACAACACTTTTTCCCTGATCATGTCATGTTTGTTTGTTAAATAAATTCTGAAAAATAAAAATAAAAATAAAAATAAAATTTACAATACAACTTTTACAAACTGTTTATAACATTTCAACATCTAACCGATTTTATTTTTCATGTTTGTTTGTTAAATGAATTCTTAAAAATTAAAACAAAATATACAATACAACTTTACAATTTGATAAATTGATAAAATGGAAATGAACGACCCAAAATTCTTCCTTCAAACAGGTTTGCCTCAACTGCCCAATTTGGTTGGTTTGCCATCCTCACATCCTATAAGTTAAATAATATATCAATATGTGAAATATATTCCTAAGAAAAAAAAACTTGATTCAGTAACTGAAAAAAACTAAATTAACACAAATAAGGACGTTAAATTAACTAAATCTTACCGATACAGATTAACATGCTTACCATATATTAAATCAAATACCAAAACGGTCTGCCTACATTTGATTGGCAATAAGCTCACGAGAGGCAGCCATAGCTGCTGCACACGCATCAGGCAAATCAACTGCATAATTATTTGTCAATGTATTTGACCCTCCTTCACTTTCTGCTTCATGATCCTCTGCTTCCCATTCATTAAACAGTTGATCACTCTACGAACAATGGCGTATAAAATTATATACGACACAACAAGCAACAACTATAAGAGGTTGTCTAGCAGGCTTGAATCTAGGCATCATTTTTAAAATTGAAAAACGCGCCTTTAAAACCCCAAAGCAACGTTTTATAACATTCCGTAGAGATGAGTGCCTATAGTTATATAGTTTTCTATAACCCGTTGGTTGTCGTGTTCTACCTTGATATTCATTTAAGTGATACCGTTTACCCCTAAACGGTGGAAGAAACCCGGCTGTACATGGATAACCGGAATCCACCAAATAATACTCACCTATAAGTCATACAAATTCTCTTAGTATATATCAATCAATTAGTATAGAACTTCAAATTAATACTAAAATAGATTTACCATTAGTAAGCCAAGGAAATTGAGCATCCGATCGAGTTAAAGCGTCCAAAAGAACTCGTGAATCATTAGCTGTACCTTCCCACCCACTATACACGTATGTGAATTTCATGTCGAAGGAACATGCACACATCACATTCTGTGTGACAACCGATTTTCTACCCCTATAACTGGTAGTTTTTTCTGCTGGCACCCATGCACTGATGTGCGTTCCATCAATTGCGCCAATGTATTTCTGGTGAAGCATTAAATTGCATACGATAACATTCATTGGTATTATATATTGTATATATATAAAGCCAAACTAATAAAATGAAAATCAAGCATATGATACATTACCTTAAAATAAGGGTAAAACCTTCGATCATGTCTAATTTGTGGAGGCACCACGTGATCATTCGATGGACATATTATATGCTTCGCAAACTTGTTCATTGCTCTCATCACTGTCTTAAAATGTCGATTAATTGTTTCCAACAATACATGGAATGTCAAACGTATAGGTTTAATCCAAAGAAATAACATAACATCCATAAACTAAAAAAGGTAATAAAAAAATCCAAGTACAAACATAAACACACAGCAACGAACAAATAGTATCCTTAACACACAAACATAATTTAAATCCAAAGCAATGTCTCCAACTCTCAACCAATCTTATCTAACCACGCATTCTTCCTCTTCAAAGGCATTTTAATGAATGCCTCCCTCAAATCAAAATTACCTGTAAATTTTTCTAATGCCTTCAAATATATGTCATCATCCACCTCATTTTCCATTTCATCAAGTACTTTCAAACACGCTGCAACTGAATAATCAGCAGAAACTATCGAACTTGTTACCTCAACGCTTTTCTCTCTATACTTCTCAGCCCTAGCCAAAGAAGCTTCTGTCCTTGCTTTTGTGGCCTCCATGAAACAGACAAAAACTTCACTCAATTGATTATTTCTAGTTTCCTTCTGTTTTTTCTTTTCATTGATTTTAGACCGCTTGGCAGAATGTTCAGGCTGAGTGGGTTGAGTGGGCTGAGTGGGCTGAATGGGCTGAGTGTTTGGGCTTTCAAGGTCAACCGGAGTATTTGGGTCATCCGGGTTACCAAGGCCATCAACATCAACATCTACATGCATGCCACTATTGAGAAAAGCTTCATGCAATGCATTCTCCTCATCGGAATTAGGTGGATCTTGGGTTGAAGCATGGTGAAGAATTCCTTTGGCGGTTGACTTGTTAAAGATTATGCCTAACAATTTGTAGTGTTCACAGCCTTGCTTACGAAATTGGGAAGCTTTTGGGTGTGCCTACGAAAAAAAAATATCGATATAAAAGTAATTATCGAGATAAAAGAAATTTCCGTAAGATAAATCCACACTATGTAAGACTAGGGAGAAAGACAATACCCGAATGTAATTTTCCCAAGTCTCATCTAAGGCTGTGACAGTATTACTTTCAGCATTCCAACCAAACCCAGTTTGTTCAAGCAATTGACTAAACAGGCGGTGTTTCAAACGCAACCTTTGAAATTTCTCCCTCAATTGTTTCAATGTAAAGACCTTGTTGGTCTTCAAATTCAATTCTTTTAGAATGATATCCCAAATCCTTCTATGAAACACACCATCGTTCATGTTTCCTTTGTTTACCTCAGTAACCATGATATCGATAAAACATTTCTCTCTTACAGAGCCCCATAAAGATACATCAATGCTTTCAGAAGCCATCTACAATAAAAGTGTGTGTAACAGTTTATTATTGAACAATACAAACTAACCGACTATTTTAAAACAAACTAGCTTATTTACAACAAGACAAGCAACCCAACAATATTAATGAAATACCCATCACCCTCAAAGTGCGTAATTGTTATGAAAAATATTATAGAAACTAATTGCCGGTTGGTACACTGGATTAAGAGGAGGATAAGATCAAATAATTTTGATAAAATAGTGAAATAGGATCATTTTTATTTATTTGTGGTATCAAATGTAAGATATATGAAGTCATCTCATTTTAACATCCTCTGAATCTAGTTTACCAAATAAGCGTTGAAGTAATATAATTAAGACCTAAAATGAGTGCAGTATCTACTTCCAAAAGAAAGTGAAATAGTTCAAACAGGCAAAAAAAAATTAACAACTTATAATGCTAAGGAAAACTACAAACTTAATTAGACTTGCAACATTTTGATGTTCCCTCCAATAGTTTTGGGTTACAGCACTTGAATTTGCAGAGAAGCACAAGGTGTTAGCAGTAGAAAGAGGGTAATGCAAAGCGTAGTGATGACAATCAGCTCTATTACTCTAGCTGCCAGGAGAGATTTTGATTTTTGCATGAGAGGTTACTTATCTTTTGTGGGTGTGTAGTGGTCTTTATATCAACTAAGGATTCCCACAGAGGAGAGAGTGCACAAAGCACAAAAATTCAGAGTTCCAAAACAAGTAGAGGGGAAATGTTTAAAATATACTTCCTTCTTAGGAGGCTTCATACCATTTGAGTTGGTTTTTGTCTCACCAGCTATTGTAGGGCCCCTAGTTTCTGTTTTACAACAAGGATCAATAGTGAGCCTAACCAACATTATCAATCCTACTTAATTTGCCTAAATGAAGAAAGTAAATATTTTATAATTTCATCATTAATTATTTACTTCTCAATATATTCCTCTCGGTCTTAGATCATAAGATGCACGCCAGCTCTTTTTCAAATTGAATTTTCAGCTACTAGTTAATATTCTTTCTGCCTCATGGTCAGGAAATTAGTAGTAACAATTTCAATGTTTTATACCTTCATATATATGGCCCTAGCTTCTCACTTGATCATATCTTGTAAAATTGGTTTAGTTTTTAGTGTAGGAATCAACTTTTACCAAAATTTGAAAAAGCATCCATCAACCTCATATCACCACAAGTTCCCAACACACATCTGACCAGAATAATGCATTACTACCCTCACCAACATTAAATCAGATACTTTGCAAAGTAATTCCAATTTCTTCTGATATTATTCTATGAAAAGAACCTATAACCCACTTATTAAAAAATACCCTATAACCCACTTAGAAAAAAACACCCAATAGCCCCTTATAAAGGCTATAGTAAACCAACCTTATGCTTCCACTCCATACTTTACTGGCATAGCCCTCCTCCATAAATTATCTCCATTTACCTCTAGTGTCCACACCCATTTACCAAGTAAGCAGTATTAAAAATCCTCAACTTTCTCACTCCTAACCCATCCACCACACATCGAAAGCACGTTTACCCCAATTAGGTATCATTTGGGTTCAAATTTAAGCAAGCTTAAATCAGCTTGCCTAAATCTAATCAAGGCAACCTTGATTAGATTTAGGCAAGCTGATTTAAGCTTGCTTAAATCTGAACCCAAACGACACCTTAGTCAAATGGTATTTATATAACATCCAAAAGAAATTTCCTATGTAATCGCCCTAGTCTCTACTGCAATTGCTGGAACTTCAAACAAAGACATAAATACATAAACAAACTTGCTAAGGTGCTCCTAATGAGTGTCATTCTTCCGCCCCTAGACAAATATTGTCCTAATGGAAGACCGAGATAAGACCAGACCTTACAGCCTTATGATCTGTGTCAGCAAGTCCATATTCTTTTTTATTATTGTTAAAAACTTAAAACCTACACATATGCCTTGAACCCCTGTCCGTGGACAGGGAAATATCCTCTTTTTTTTTTTTTATAAGTGTGGGCAGGGAAATTTCCTTAACAATGCTCCAAAGCGAGCAGGACCAGCAAGTCCATATTCTAAACATCACCACTGTAGGAATCTCACTTTTCCTCAAATCGAGGCAGTGACTAGCTCAAATTGGACTTTAGATAGTCTTGTCAAGTGAAAACCAAGTCCCATTGTAGAATTTTCTACTCAAGTATGCAGCTGGTTTGTTTCTCTTTTATTTAATAAGTAAAAACTATTAATTTAACAAAGAAGTGAATCGAACCCAGCTAGTTTTATTTCTCTTTAATTTAAGAGTTTAGGCATTTTGGCAACTTAGTATCTTCTAACAAAACTGCAACTGTCATTTATGGGCCATACATTGAGTATAGTTATGCTAACATGTGTACTGATAAAAAAAGTTATGCTATTAAGTTTGAAAACAAATATATTAGTTCAAAAGTTTAAGATTATAAATTTTGTTTTAAAGCCGCAAAACCTAGCAGGAGAGATCCCTAAATATCCAAATCGATGAATAATAGTTTTACAAAAACTATTAAAAGCTTTAAAGCTATTGAAGGATGATGCAGTGACCAAAACGCGAAATGAAAATAAAAACAATGGCCATCAGAAACAAATCCTCAATATATCTGATTTTGAACACACTATTTGAAGGCAAAACAACCAGCAAATCTGCAGATGATGGCAATGTATGTAACGAAATCAAGTTGCTTTTAAGATTTAACTTAAGTTTCAAAAGCACAAAATGATTACAAACTGTGCATTAACACAAAATGCTAAGGAGAACATCCAATCAAGATTCTCATTTCCATACGCAAATATCATCAATCCGGCTCATAATGAAACTTTCATGTCAACAGAGACTCTGTTTGACTCCTAAATGGACTGATGGAGCATTGTAAAAAATATTGAGAGACAGAGGAAAGCAAAATTACATCAGAATTGTCTTTTGCAGAGAAAATGAACACATACAGTAATAAAAAAAATCAACAAAGCTAGTAAAATAAATAAAGAAAAAACTGAAATTAATTTCATTATAGTCAATTTTCAAGCAATTAGAGTTTTTCAATTCTAAACCTATATCTACCAAAATTAGGGGTTAACTCCAAACAACTCAAGATCTATAAACTAAAACAAAATCAAGCATATCCAGATCATACACCATATATAATAATGGGAAATAGTAGAAGATTAAAGTAAGAAACTTACAGTGCGGCACAAAGATTATCGAAGAACACGATCGTGGAAATTTTTCTCTGAAGAGCACTGTGTGACAAAAAGAATACGATGCTTACCAAAGCCTGGTCAGTGCCTTAAAAGTAGAAGCGAACTGAAATCTTTGTCGTTTGGAAGGAGCTGAAGTGAAAAAATAAAGAAAACCCACAACGTGACGGCGGTGAGGTGAGCGGTCAAGGATGACGACCGTGAGAGATAGGAGAGGAGGACAAGGATGATGGCCGTGAGAGAGAGGGGGAAGAAGAGACACAAACGAGAGAACCGGTGAACCAGATAAGCGGAGACACAAATGAGAGAGAGGGCAGAGAGTCGCGGTCGAGAGAAGAGAGAAGAGAGCGGAGAGAAGAGAGTCGTGAATTTGGGCTGAATTCAGAAAATTAAAACCGAAAACTCCGTTTAGGAGTTTTCAAATAACAGTGTTTGAAAACTACAGTCTGTTGAAAAATTGTGTTTGAACATTAGGCCCCAAACATGTCACCAGTGTTTGAAAATGATTTTCAGTGTTTGAACACTGAAAAGAGTGTTTGAACACTCTCCCCAAACATCACCTTATTTGCTTTCATATTCTATTTATGAGAATGTTGATAGAAAGGCAAAACAATAGAGCTTACAGAAGAGAGAACAAAGGAAGAGAATCCCACAAATGGTGCCAGGGTACTATTGAAATCTCTTTACATTGTCTTATATATAATATACTACTAACATTAGGGTTAGTATCTTTTCTGGCTCCATACAACACAGCCACCCCCTCTCTAGACTCTCTGTCTCTTTTCTCCCTGTCTATCAGAGCCCATGGTTTGGACCCCCTAGTTTGAGTAAACCCATTAAAAAAAACAAAAAAAAATATAGTTAGGTTTAGATTCTATGTTTAATGTTTATTCTGTTTTCTGGCATATCTGCTTCTTCTTCGACAACGGGACTTTAGGGTTTTGGTCGCCTATGTCTTCCAATCACCGATATGTGGTCGATCTGGCCGTTAAAATCCCGAACGATCTCCTCCGACCCTATCGGATTTCGGTAGTATCCCGATGATTGAATACCACAGTCAGGTTACTCTTGCTCCGACGATCAAAATCCATCCACTGACGCTCCATTCCGAGCACTGATGTTGTCCAATCTACAGCGACCCGTTTTTCTATATCGCGACCCGATTTTAGATCCGGATCCTTTTGATGCTTTTGGTTTTGTGCTTCTCAAGAAGAAGAAGAGAGAGGAAGAGTTATATAACTAACTCGGATATGTTGTTCTCTTATGGATCCAGCCCATTGATAGCAGACCATTCAAGTCAAAGTCTCTGTCTCTTAGTCAAGACGAAAAAGTTCAAGTCTTGTTGATCCAATGTCCTCGGATCTTGTCTCTTCATGGGTGTGTTTTCATGACATGTTCTTATGGGTTGTTGTAATTTTTGGATTGGATTTATTTGGGGTTTTCTGTAACAAGTTGGACTTGGAGTATGCTCTAACTTAAGGGGGAATGTTAGGAGTAAGGGTACTAGTGTAATCTCTTTATATTGTCTTATATATAATCTACTAACCTTAAGGTTAGTATCTTTCCTGCCTCCATACAACACAACCACCCTCTCTCTAGACTCCCTATCTCTCTTCTCCCTCTCTTCCCTCACTGTATAAACCCTAAATCCAAGCTACAACAAACCAAATCTAGCATTGATATGCAAGTACATTTAATAAGTATCCACCACATATTACCGAAAACTAACATAATATAGCTCGGATTTGGATCCTTTCTAAAACTACATGTGATCCTTGGAACTCAATATTTGAATGTGAAATTTTTTCCCAATAATCTAGTCATGGCAGTTGGCAAGCCACGAAGCAATGCTTAGAACCACCTTTAAAAACCTTGTTTCAAAGTAATGATGAATTTCTTATGCAAAAGCACAATTGACGGTCACAATTTAACTTAGCTTATATGCAGGAACCCTTTCTCTCAATCCAACAATCTCCTTTGGAAAAAGGGAGTGGGAGTGGAACAACTTAATTTGAATTTCTTATCTGTGGCAAAGCTCCCTATCACTGCTTTTGAACATGGGGGCAAGTGATTTTGAGGAAATAAATATCTATTTGACAAGGCTTTCTTCCATATGAAAAGAGCTACTGTGATGTAATTTGATGTATTGTCACTATATCGAACAAACCCAACTATTAAAAGATATTGAATTTGACTTATCAAAACAAAAAGATATTGAATCTAAAAAACAAATCATGCAAAAAAACTACAAGATTTATTATATTAGCCTTTATTTACGAATCTGTTCTCTAAGAAAATTTTAGTTTTTTTTTTATTGCAATTATTTTGCCAAGAAATTTCATATAAAAACTAGTGTGTAGGTTTAACTACACTTTTAGAAAGAAATTTGTGTATTTTTGGTAGGAATTTTTAATTTCTTTTTTATTCCGGTTATTTTTCCTTTAGTATGTAGGTTTAACGTTACTTTTAGAATGTATCTTGTGTATCTTTATCTATTTTGGACCCTACTATGGATGGGTATCGGGTTTGCTCTCTATCAGGGTGAGGTTAAAAAGAGCCTATGTAAAGGCTCAAATTAGAGTTCTATAAGAGGTGACAAATTTTGATTAAAAATCTGGTTGAAGAACCTTGATGGGCCTCATACTATCTTGTTTTCTCTCTCCTCCTCTTGAGTTCTAGTTGAAGGGTTTGATATTCTATTTCCCACTTTTTCAAATGTCTTCAATTCTCAATCTTTCTTTCTCATTTTAGGCAGCCCCAGTCTTGGTTAGACAGCGGCATCATACTTAGACATATTTCCTATAATCTGTTTAATTTTACTCACTTGAAGACGATTCAACCAAACGAAACATTGAAGACCATAGACAGGTATTCCCATTGAATTCAATAGTATATGTAAGAGCATTGTAAAGTAATTGGTTTACAAACACCCTTGGTAAGGCCGCAACTTAAAGATAATGACGCCTAACTGAGCCAAAATATGGAACTCTTAAAGGACAGAAATAGAATGGCAGTACCTATGCACACAAGCATGTGCATGCAATCTCTAACATACATATATTAAAAAAAACATTAAGCAAACAAAATGGAGATGTTCATAGAACTATTCATTTCTTTCCCAAAAACTCAAGGCTGTTAGTTAATGCTTTCTCAGCTACAAATGAAGTAAAAAAATACAATATTTACAAAGAAACACATTAATATGACTACCCTCTATTCTGAAATGCTTATAAACTAAAAGTATTATATATAGTTTTGGCTTTGATCTCTTTGTTTAGATGTGATAATGTTTCTTCTTCTACTCATACTATTTAATAATCCCAATGTAAATGTAGCCCGTGTCAAACAACATTTCACCCAGAAGGCTAGAATTGCAGGTAGAAGGTAGAAAAGCCTCTTGAAACTTGACCTACATCTACCAGACCTCATGACTAATACTAGCATACCCCATCCCATACAACAATTACTTCTCATTCCACCCAACATAGAAATTTTCACTAGATTGGACTTAGTTGAGTAAAAGAGTGCATTGACCTTTATGGAAGATATGAATTATGTGATAAATTCATAATTAAAAGCATATACTTAGCTTTTAAAAAAAATATATGGAAAATGAAAAAAAAAAAAACTTAATTAGTTGAATTAGTTAAAACTACACTCACAAAAATCAAATCGTAAACAGGAAAGTCATGATCACATAAATGTAATTATCGATTTATGCAACTAGGCCTCATTCGTCCCTCAATTGTAATTCCATACTTCCTTTGCCCAGGAAGGAGGTTGCTTTATATGGTAGGAAAATCAGGCCCTGAGGTCATATGATGCTAGCCAGCAGACCTCGTGACTAATACTAACATAACTCATCGATCTCATATAACAATAACTTCTCATTTCACCCAACATGGCAATTTTCTTTAGATTTGGCTTGGTTGAGTAAAAGAGTGCATTGACCTTAATGAAAAAAAAAATCTTTTTTTGATAAGTCACCTTAATGGAAGATATATTACGTTATAAAATATACTTGGCTTTAAAAAAATATAAAAGAAGTTCCAAAATGAAAAACTTAATTGAATTAATTAAAACAACACCCACAAGATCCAAATCATTTGTTAATTGTCAACAGATGAGTTCTTTCCTTTGACAAAAGATGAATAAGATGATTTCTACTTGTTATTGATTAAAATAAATTAATTCTTATAAATAAATAAATAAGATGCTTTCTATTTGTTGGTATAACTTGTAAAACTAAGTTTACATGTGATAAAAAAAAATCAAATATCCACGTAAAATCCCTAACACCCTAGGGGGACCCACGCTCCTTTCCATAGGGTCCACACCCGTGTGAGAACCACACGGTAGTATCTCCATCCCACATGGCCAAGGTTGGCTCTGATGCTACTTGTCACGGGTTGAGTTCCGACCCAAAATACTAGCCTGATAAGTGGACTTACCAACCCACTATATATGGACATTCTCTTTTCCCTACTTAACCGATGTGAGATAATACATGCCCACGTGTCCGTAACAATGGCTATGGTTATGGTGTTATGATGTATATATTACTATAATATATTTCTTCCGAACATAAATGGATATGGTCAAAACTAACTTTAGTTTTTAACCAGGGCTATTCCCAGGGAAGTGTCACATTAGTATATGTTAGTAATTTTAATTTTGAATAATAAATGACACTAGATTTTGATGAGCACCTCAAGTAAACACCTGCTATGAAATACTGATAATATAAGCATGACTATAATTGGCTAAAAGTTCTTACAGATTCTCCTAAACTAATTAAGCATAATGACAACATTGGGCAAATAAAATTTACATTCTTAATATCCGTTATCGTGTGTATAACTGAAAATAACAACCAGAACTTCCAAAGAACTAGAAAAATTCTGTTCCAGTATCCATATATGTTGTTATTAGCTAATAAGATTAAGCTTAAGGATTTAATTCACATTTTGTACCTTTTGGGTTAGCTTATTTTAAAGACAGCAACACATCAAGTATTCAATTGCCCAAACACTAAATCAGCTTAAAGTATCATCAATAAACCAAAAAGATTTTATGTATGGAAATATCTTAAACCAAATATAAAATCCATTTAAGAAATATTAAGAACCCAATGCAAAATAAATCACCAATTCAATCTAATCACATTCAATAAATCAAATAATTTAAACCAATTTTACCACTCATCCCAATTGACCCAGATGATAAATGGGTATCCCAAAGTCTTTTGTTGACAATAGAACATAAAAGATCAAAACTTTTCTTTTTGTTTCCCTCAACCAAACAAAATTCAATCCATTGCAAAATCATATATAAAAAGTATATTAGAAAAAAAGAAGGCAATAATTGAAATTAAAGGCTCACCAAAAATTCTAAAAAACTAGACTATTCTGATAGATCGCCGATCCGACAACAGGACAGCTTTTGTTAACATCTTCATTAGTATCCTCATCATCATCATCTTCTCCTGTGTCTTTTTGTTTGGTAACTGAGTTTGTTGTATTCATCGAGGCTAAGATTCGAATGGATCACCGGTTCTATTTAGCGTTTATTTGATTTCTTCATCACTATGATTCCTTGAACCAAAAACATTCTCTTATATAGTAGCAATCGTACGTAATAAAACGAACTCAAACTGGGTCGGGTCATCTTGTTCAAACTTTTAACTGTAATAAAACGATGTCGTTTAGTCTTAAACAGCTCAGCAGCTACAAATATCCCATTAATAGTCTCTACCTTATCCTCCACAATTGCCACAGACGCGCGCTCTGTCTCTCTCTCTCAAGTGATTCTCTCTACAATGGCAACGTTCACTCTTTCCTCTTCCTCTCTAACCCCCAAAACCCTAACCCCTGTCCCTCACCTTAAACCCTACGTTCCGTCTTCCAATCTCCGCCTCAACTCCATTGACCTTCCATGGGCTTCCCCGCAATGGAGCGTCTCCAGGGCCCAATCGCGGCCGTCGTTCAGAGCGGCGGTTGATGCGGACTACTCGGCGAAGAGGAGCAGTAGCAGCGAGCCCAGAGAAACTATAATGCTCCCTGGCTGCGATTACAATCACTGGCTGATTGTGATGGAGTTCCCCAAGGACCCTGCCCCCAGCAGAGAGCAGATGATCGAGACTTACCTTAACACACTTGCAACTGTACTGGGAAGGTCCGTTCTTCTCCTATATTATATATGATACGTTATGTGTATGTTTATCTTGGTTTTTGTATGTATAGGTTTTTTTTCTGGATATGGAGGAACTGGAAGGAAAGAGGAAAGAATGGGATTTGAAAATTGGGATTTTATGTTTTGTCATGGCTTTTTGGTTTGTGATAACCAACCGAAAAAACAAAAAGGAAAACCTTAATTTAAATTGGTCTAATATTGAGTTTTAATGGAACGGTGAAAAAATAAAAAGTGAAAGAATGTAATTCTATTGTTCACTGGAATTTCTGCTTAACCATTTTTTCTTAATTTGAGGGATTAAATAGGATGTGATAAGGTTGTTGGTGGTCTTTTTGCTCAAATGATGGATAATTTGGCTTTCATGAGACGTAGTTTGGTTCCAAGGGATAATTTTAAATTGAAATGCTTTAAGCCTTAAACGATGAATTTGTATAAATGAATAGGAAGAGCATGATTTGCAACTTTTGAGATTTAATCGAGTCCATTGGAGAAAATTGCTTTTTTTCTCTTTTTTTTTTTTTTGTTCTTAAGACAGGTTTTTATGTAAGAAATGTTGGAAATTTCAATGAAGGACTTGTTACTCGTTCACCTTTATTTATTTTAAAGTAGTTTGTATGTGATTTTCTTAATGAAGCCAAGCATCATCCCCATTTCACTGAAATTTCCCTGAGCACAGCACTCAGTTTAGGTTTTTGAGATGAGAAAGTGGTGAAAAATGGCATTTAACAATTTTTATTATGTCAGTACTTAATTGTAATGTGTTTGTGTTGATGTGTCAGCATGGAAGAGGCAAAGAAGAACATGTACGCATTCAGTACCACCACATACACTGGGTTCCAGTGCACAGTTGACGAAGTAACATCAGAGAAATTTAAGGGTTAGCAACTATGAAAAGCATTGTCTTGTTATGGATATTCCGTATGTTTTGTTAGCATTGGTTCCTAAAGATTTGTGTATCTCCATTTTTCTAGGTTTGCCGGGAGTTCTTTGGGTATTGCCAGACTCATACATAGATGTCAAAAACAAGGACTATGGAGGTGCTTTATTCACTTGCTTACTTGATTGCTTTGCATCTCTACATATTAAGGATGTTTTAATGGTTCAACACCTTTAGGTTTTTTGTTTTAAAGGGAGTTGTTTTGTTAATGATGAAGAGTTTTGAGACTTTGTGGAGTTTCTTTCGTGTAGATAGCTTTTGTACATGTTTGCATCCCCTTGGGGCTTTTTTTTTATTTATACAAAGTTTACTTATAAAAAAAGATGTTTTAATGGATTCATTCATCTATCTTTGGTCGGTTTGTTTTGTTTAGGTGATAAGTATATCAATGGAGAGATAATTCCTTGCACGTACCCTACTTATCAACCAAAGCAACGCAATAATTCAAAATATCAGAGTAGAAGGTATGAGAGACGGAGAGATGGCCCACCACCGGAGCAGAGAAGACCAAGACAAGGGGCAAGTACTTCAGATTCCGCCTCTTCATAAGGTAGTCAAAGCCACTCTAATCTTATAGTCCTTTTGCTCATAGTTGCTGGGTGAGATATCGGAAATAACTTGTCAGTGAATTTTCTTTTCTGCAAATTTCAATAATCTATCCATGTCATCCCATGACTGTTGTATCGAATATCATATGCTAATATGTTATTTTATTATAACTATTGTTATGCAATATTTTGGTGTGTTATTATTAATTATGTATAATTTTCTTTTACAGGCTGTTACTGTCTTGTTTTCAAAATGGATGCTTAGCAGAGGTTCTGTATATCATGCCTAGCCATGTCTTTCTCGACAATTTTCATTGAGGGTAGAAAGTCATGCTTATGCATTTCGTCCGGTCTGGTGCATATTTCATGTCTCTCATTTAAGATATCTTGACTAGTCTCATCTTAAGGAGTATGGAGTGTTACTGTATGAGTATGTCATGTAGAGGCCATGACTTAATGAATTTATATCACTTATTGAAACTTCCTCGTTATATCGGGTTATTTTATGTCGTCCTTGTGTAATTTTGCTTTTTCTTCTCCTTGGCAGCTTAATTTTGTCTATTCAAAGTGGCAATCATGTGTCTTTTTCTATTCTACCTTGAGTAGGATGCGAGCCATCTGTTCCTGTTGCTCACAAATGTCTCAAACCTTAATTTGGGGTCAGGTATATCATAATTGATTGAGTTAGAAATTTGATAGCTTCATATGATCGAAGTCCCCAAGGCATTATAGACATGCTACCAATAATTCTGTTTATATTTGAATTTATGCCTACCATGTGATGGGGACTTTTGTGGGTTGGATAATATCTGATCAATTGAGATGGATTCAAAGGTTTGTCTTGTCAAATAAATCGATTGATTACATGGATACTATACTAAGGTTGCCTTTGGTTTTCCCTCTAAATCTCATGATTTTGGCAGTTAAAAAGGTCTTTAAGAATGTAGTTCTAGTCTGGTCATGTTTTGCCTAGGAGAAGGTAGAAGTAGAACATGTGGTTACTACTTGGTAGTCCCATTTTAGAATGAGAGGAAGAAAGGATTCATTTGGATTTAGATAATAGACTTGTTTTCTGTTTTAATTATTTGAAAATGAGTTTGACGATTGAACCTGGCAGTACTTAGTGGCATGTTTCGCTTTTGTTTTTTTTTAATTTAAGGGATATTATATGCACGTAAAATACTTGATTTGGTTACAATATAAGCTCACATTACTATCAAATAATTCATATAGAAGCTCAAAATAGTACCATATTATATATTTAAAGTGAAAAAAAATAATTAATATATAAATCAAACAAATAATCCATGGAAATCGAAATTAAGGTTTTGTGGTCATGATTCATTAACATAATCTGTAAGTAAAAATATAAAAAATATGTATTCAATTTTTGTCAATGAAGTTTCAATTTAGACTTGAGTCTTCTTTATAGTTTTAAAATCATTTTAGTTTGTCAATGTCTTTACGTTTCTGTTAAAAACTTGACGGAAGTTCACACTAACTCTGATCTCTCCAATTTAGAAGCTAATTTGGCTAAATTAAAAGGATTTTTATATCTGTATATGGTTTAGGGTTTTATTTGGGACAAAACAAAAAATATGATTTGTGTTTTTGATTTAGACCATGTGCACGAAAAATTCTGTCTTAAAACTTCAATCTAACATAGTGAGCATTTATTTTAACTAGTGTTTAAAAAGGCGAAGTCTGAGCGCACCCCAGAGGTGAAACGAGACTAAAATGTCCCAAGGCGTGAAACCTAGGGCGAATCTATCGTTGGGCGAGCGTTTTTTGGGTCTGGGTGAAAGCGTACACCTTTGACAACTCGGGCAATTCCATAAATTGAAACTTAAATTTTCAAGGAGATGACCAAGCTAATTGATATTGATTGGGATCAAGAAACTAAACAAGAAATGCCAACAGAGAACAATCAAGAAAGTAAAGGAAGGACTCAAACCTAATCCTTCACCTCTGAGACTAATTGTCACTAGAACCCCAAGCAAACCACTGGAGCTCTCCATCGAAAGGAGAAATTGATCGCGTCAAAACTCACTATGACAGGGGATGTGGAGATCGTTGATGCTAACTATTGAAAAAACGTTGCTCATCCACTGCCACCATCGAGCACCGCAAAGCTGATGCACCACGACGAAGGTCCAACGATCAACATCGCAGTGGCCTACGGTGACATCGACACCATCACATCCAAAATTCCAAACCCCTTGGTACCTTGGCTTGTATGGTAGCGACCTTCGTGACAAAAATAAAGAGATTGGCTTCAACATCGCAAGCATCATCAATGGTGACAGCACACAAAGAAATATTTGAGTCAACTCGGGATTTTAGGTTTCACTACCTAGGGTTCAAGCAAGCTTATGAATCTGTCCCTAACGATGGCCAACACTCCTGTCTGTGCAAATGAGAAGCTTCTGGAGTTGTAGCCTTCTTGTTGAATCAACTAAAATTTTAGCACATGGGCTTTATGCAATACCCAATGGAAAAAGTGGTTCTATTAGTGGGCTCTCATGTGCCATTAAATTGGCTTTAGTCAATGTCATGGGCCCAACAACTTTGTTTGTCTGCAATGATAAGTGGAACAGCTATCGTGCTTTGGATTCTCACCATTATTGGCATGGTTTGGATCTTTTAAAATTAGAAGATTAGGTTCAAAGATGGGACAATAATGAGAAAACACACAAATTGGATTTATTTAATTAATATTATTTTATTTAAATGTTTATATTTCAATATCTCGAGACTTACACTTCGCCTCATTGAGATAAAACGTCTCACCCAACACCATCGTCATTGTCTTTGAAAACACTGATTTTAACTATCACATAGGTTACTAACAGAAAACATGTTTAAATAAAAATTAATTTCAGTTTTTAAAAACAAAAAAAAACATATTTAACAATAGGAAATTGTTTTCAATTTTTATATTATAATAGCTTTCATGTATATGTATCTTTAAATAATAAAAATCATAATAACAGAATAAATTATTAATTAATAGAAAAAACATAAAAATAGTACAAAATTTCATAAATTATATGTTTATTATCAACCATGCAAATAGCACCGCTCGAGTCCAAACCATTTTCGGAAGAATCTTTTCAATTTCCTGCCAAAAAAGAAAGAAAAATATGCATTGCACCGCACCGAAATTTGTGGGTTCAAGTGCTATTTTAAAAGGTGAGTACTTCAGTTATGTGAAATTTGACATTCTTGTCCTAATGGGGGTGGTTGGTTGCAAATATTCCCTTTGCTTTGGTGCCTTTACGTGGCAATCACATAGCAATGCTTTCATTTACTATGGACATGCTTGATATTATTTTTCTGTTTTAGTTTTTGAAAATGAAAATGAAAATTAGTTTTTTGAAGAAAATATATTTTAATAATTGTGATTCGAAAACAGTTTTAAAATAAAAAATAATAAAAATTTGTTTAGATAATTTTATAGCTATAATTATGTGTGTTTATTTAATTTTTTTTCTCTCCTCCTAAAAGAGTTATATCTTCTTTTGATTTTTTCTTCATCTTCTTCTCTTCCTCATTTTATTATGCTTTTCATCTTTTGTCTCCTTCTTTTCCTCCTAATAGATTCATCGTTGATTCGTGACTGTAGCAACACCGTCACAACATGAGCGTAACAGCAACACAACACCGACTCTACAACACCATCGTTGCAGCACAGTCACAACACGATCGTTGCAGTGCTACCACAACACTACTGCAGTAACTTCAAATTTTTTCACTCATAATCTGACACCATATCCGTTGATAGTCCAAAAAATGATAAGATAAAGAGAGCTTTTCTATTTGTGTAGAAAGAAAATGGAAAAAAAAATTTATAAGAAAAAATGAAAACTGAAAACTAATTTTGAAAACACCTAAAAATGAGTTTTTAAAACCAACTTTTAAAAATATTTATTTTGAAAATAATTCTTAAAAACTATGTCTAAAAACTAATACTCAAACATGCTTTTATAATTTTGAAAACTGTTTAATTTTTAAAAACTCAGAACTTTTTTCTTTTTTTTAAAGCTCCAACCACACATGTCCTGTATGTTTGCTTACTTTTCAAATAACAACAAAAAGAAATTTAGGTAGAAACTGTGTGATAGAGATAACATCCTTATCGATTAATAGTAGCACTTTATGTACTGAAACCTGAATTTGCAAAAGAACCCACTTCCTTCTTCCCTGTTTTAATGGAGGATTGCAACACGAATTTTGAGAAGGATCGTTCTTGATCAAGAAGGAAGTAAATGGCTTACTACAGTTCCAGCTATTATGGGTCTGATCTTGATCATGGGTATCATCAAGATCCTTATGGTGGTAACTACGACATAGTTCCATTTCCACCATCAGAAGCTTTAATCGGCAATTCTAGCTACGATTTCAACGGCCTTGATTTCTTTCATTATGATCCAACTCCTAATTATAATGATCCTGCAATGAGTGGATCAATTGTTGCATACTCTGCATCCACTTTCACTGAGCCTAAACATTTGGTATATGACCCAACTTCCTTCATTGGCGATTACAATCCTTACGTGACTCAGTTCACAATTTCCTACTCTGTCTCAGAATTTAATGAGACGGAATTTGAAGAATATGATCCAACACCTTATGATGGTGGCTATGACCTTACTGCAACATATGGTAAACCTCTGCCTCCTTCGGAGGAAATATGTTATCCTCGTTCACCGCCGGTGAATCCTAATTCTCTACCTTCGGATAGTTTCTCTTATGATTCCATTGGTTCCCCTTATGGGAAAGAGAAAGCTATTGAGTCTGCAACAAAACCCCCAAATGGAACAAAACCAACCCCTGTTAACAAAGATGAGAAAGAGCCTAAGGGTAGCAGTGGAGAGCAGCAAAAAAACGATGGAAGTTCGAAAGGGAAGCCTCCTCTAGATTTGGACCAAGGCGAAGATTACCATCCTCGGTCTGGTTATGGAACTGAATTTCAAAATGGGTTGAGTGAAGATTCTGGTTATGAAAAGGTATTGCCTCAAATTCCGCCTGGGTACGGCTTGGAAGCAATGGATCTTTGTGAAAACTTATTTGGTTATTGGCCTTGCTTGTCGCGTCTTAAGAGACACGATAATCATCATGATCAACAAGTTCCTTATGAAGGGTGCAACGTTGGCAACCCGTGGAAGCGGACGGCGGATTATCTTTTCGGAAGTTCAAATCCTTATGGCGAAAGAAGGGATGATCATGGTAGTACTTATGGGGACCCTATGTATTGTTATCAAAAGCATTATCAGGAACAATCTCTTTATCAGCAGGAGCAGGTTGAGTATCAGCTGGAAGATTCATTGCAGCATAAATTCAGGATATTTTGAAGCTTGTAACAGGCATGCTTTAGTTTTTCTTTCTATGTTCTTGTAATTGATGTGTTTCTTCTTCTCAGCATTTATGTGGGGTGGAATAAATCACGGTTATCTCAAATTGGGATAATTGAAACTATTGGAACTATTGGAATGTATAAATTAAAATAAATTTTTATCATTTATTGTTTTTTTTTATTTTTATCAAACAGAATATCAAAAACATTAATAATTTTTTTCTTGTCTTTTTTTTTCCTGCCAATCAGTCAGAGATTAAAGAGGGCTAAAAACGAGGACTAATTTTAAGAGAAGTGAAAAATGCATGAAGATTGAAGTACATGGCTTAACAATGGATTGATAAATTGATTTCTACCAAAAAATTTCAGTGAAGCTTGTGTGGAGAAAAATACCAACGGCCAACAATTAATCATATATTAGAATTTTTTTCAAAAGTTACGAATTAAAAATAATCACAATCAAGTTACACGTACAATCAATTAAGAATATATAAATTTACGTGAAAACCTTCAAATACAAAGATAAAAAACCATGAAACAAAAATTTAATTTTACTATATAAATAATGATTACAAATTTTATATCTCAAATTTATACCCAACTTGAGATATAATAATTTGATAATAATACCGAATTATCACTCAAGAAAAAAAGCACTACTGTGTTATCAACCTATAAAATTTAAGACGTGTCTACCAATCAATCACCGTGATAATAATTACAAATCCTAAATAACTTAGATTCTACGTTACCAAACTCTTTAAATAATATCTTTTAAAAACCTAAATTGCGGAACTATATTCCTCTGTTTGCTATCTTCTAGGCAAAAGGAAGAAAAACCTTTTTCTTTATGTACCTCACTGTAACTCTCGGTTACAAGAAAGCAAAACCCACTTTTTTTTTTATTTTTCTCCACTGATGGCTATAGAAAAAAGTCGCTATTTTTTTTATAAGTAGCAGAGAAAAGTCACTATTATATAGCACTTAATTTTCGTTCTTTTTTAGAATTAGGAATCACCAAACCTAGTTGCATACGTCCTCTCCTGAGTCAAGTAGGAGAATAAAACTTTAAGTTCACCAAACTACATATTAGCAAAAGTCACTATTATATAGCACTTAATTTTCGTTCCCTATTAGCAAAAGTCGCTATTATAATTGGCTAAACCCTTTTTTTTTTCTTTAATTTGTTTTTTTTTTTCATTTTAAGTTCTCATGGTCCATAAGTTGGATTGGATTTAGCCCAACAATCTCTCCCTCTAGCCCATGAGGAAGAAAACTGCCACACGAGTCACTTGGAATCCATTCTAATCATCGTCGAGTAAAAGTCAAGCTTATTTTTAAACAATCTTAGTCATCATATCAACGTTATTTTTATCTATATGAATATTTTCCAGCTTCATTAATTGTTTTTCAATTACCTCACGTATCTAATGATATCTCATCTCAATGTGTTTATACATAATATTTTTGCTCAGATTCAAAACACTATGACAGTCATAAAAAACCACATACTCTTGTTGCTTCAAACACAATTCTTGAAGAAACCTCATCATTCAAAGCATCTATTTCCTTGTTTTGTTCGCTACAATATACTCAGCCACAATAGTCAATAGGGCAATACACTTTTACGGTATTGACTGTAATAGATAGCTCTCTACAAAAGTGAACATGAACCTCGATATATACTTTTTAGCATCAAGATCGTCTGCTATATCTGAATCTCTATAACCCTTAAGAACTGGTTTTAAACTCCAAACTCAAACACAACTTGTAGGTGCATCTAAGATATCTCAAGATCCATTTTACTGCTTCTCAATAACTTTTTCCAGGATTATACAAAAACCTACTAACCACACCAACAACATGAGCAATGTCTGGTCGCGTGCAAACCATAACATACATTAAGCTACCAACTGCTGAGGAGTAAGGAATTGCTGACATCTCTTTTTTTTTTCTTTTTTTGTTGATGGTCATGATTTCTTGATCAACTTAAGGTGGTTAGCAATAGGAGTATTGACTGATTTTGAACGTTTTATGTTGAACTTTTCAAGCACTCGCTAAACATATATTTCTTGTGATAACAATAACTTTCTGACTTCTCTATCATGAACAATCTGCATTCCCAAAATCTAGCTGTCTGGTCCCAAATTCTTCATGTCAAAGGACTTGAACAAATCCTCTTTCAACTTGCCAATCATCTTAGCATCTTATCCCAAAATCAACATATCATCAACATAAAGCAAAAAGATAATGAAGTTACCATCAGAGAATTTTTTGACATATACACAACAATCTACAAATTGTTCTCTGGTAGCTATGATCCACCATGAATGAATCAAACTTCTTGTTCCTAGGAGCCTACTTTAACCTATACAAACTCTTCTTTAACCTGCAAACCATGTTCTTTTTCATTTTAACTTCAAAACCTTCTGGTTGAACCATATAAATCTCCTTATGCAAATCACCATGAAAAAAACGTCATCTTCACATCTAACTATTCAAGCTCAAGATTCAAACTAACTGTCAAACCAAGTACAACTCGGATAGAACTCATCTTTACCACTGGAGAGAAAATTTCATCAAAGTATATTCCTTTCTTTTGACCAAAACCTTTCACCACCAGTCGAGTCTTGTATTTCACTAGCTTTTCACCATTTTTCTTCAACTTGAACACCCACTTGTTCCTTAGTGTTTTTTGCTTTTGGGAAGATCAATCAATTCATAAGTGTTATTTCTTTTTTCCAAAGAACTCATCTTTTCTCTCATTGCTTTCATCCAACAATTTTTTCTAGATGTGACTGCACTTTTTAGAAGCTCTCTCGCTCCCCCCATCAGTAAGTAAGACATAATCAGAGTTAAGTTACCTAGTTAACGGTTGATGTTCTCTAGTAGACTTTCTCAACTGAGGCTCTACAGTTTCTAGTGGAAAGGGCTTCTACCTTTGCTCAACATGCTTTGTATCATATATAGCATCAACACAAATTGTTGCTGGCTTTTCATTACCTATATATTCTTCTTCATGTGTCTCTCTTCCATCAGTGGCACTGTCTAAAAGAGTAGGATATGGTACAAGGTTTTCAACTTTGCCTGCACCATGATGTGTTTTCTCACTCTTCTCAATGTCAACCAAAATTTTATTTTCATTGAAGACAACATTTTGGATTTTGATAATTTACTTATTTTCTGGATCCCATAACTTTTAACCAAACTCAGCATCCCCATAACCAACAAACACATAAGCAATGACTTTGTCATCAAGTTTTGACCTCTTTTGATTTGTATATGTGCAAATATTTTGCAACCAAACACCTTCAAGTGAGAATAGGAAATATATTTCCCTGTCCAAACTCTCTCTGAAATGTCAAAACCCAAAGGAATGAATGAAGATCTATTTATCAGGTAGCAAGTTATACAAAATGCTTTACCCCAAAATAGCTTAGGTAACTTAGTCATTTTTAGCATGAATCTAACTCTTTCCACAATGGTACGACTTATTCTCTTAGCCACACTATTATGTTGTGGGTACTAGGAACTGTCATCTCAGGCCCGATGCTAAACTGTGAACAATAATTTACAAACTCATTGAAGTATATTCTCTATCATTGTCAGTACGAAGACACTTCAATTGATTCTCTATCTCTTTCTCCACCATAACATGAAATTTCTTTAAAATACTAAAATATCTGGCTTTGGTTCTTCAACAAATAAACCCATATTTTTCATGAAGCATCATCAATAAAAGTAACAAAATACATATTTTAACCTAAAGAGTCTACTTCAATGGGAGCACATACATTAGAATATATCAATTCTAATTTCTTTATTTTCTTTTAGACAACTTACTATAAGATTCTCTATGATGCTTACCAAATAAACAATAATCACATGAGTTTAGAGATACACCTTTGAAGGAAAGAATGACGGACTTACTAGCCAAAATCTGCAACCTTTTCTCACTTATATGCTCGAACCTTTTGTGCCATAAGTTTAGAGAAGTATCATCTTCAACTGCATTCAGCTCATTACCACACACTTTCACATGTGTCTTATACAAGGTGTAACACATCTTTCCTCTAGCAACCACCAATGACCCATTGGTCAGCTTTCACTTTCCATTACCGAAGTAGTGCTTATACCCTTCTTCATTTAGGACATAGATAGAAATCATATTGTGACGCAATTCAAGAACATGTCACACATTCTTCAAAGTTATAGTACACCTAACATTTTTCTATATGTGCACATCACAAATCCCCACAATAGGAGAAAAAATCGAATTACCCATCTTCATTGTACCGAAGCCTTATTCCCTATATGTTGTAAAGAAATCTCAATATGGAATACATTGGTAAGAAGTTGTTGATTCAACCACCTAGTCAATACCAGAATCTACAATATGATTGTACTCCTTAAACTCACAAGCAAGTAACACAAGTTTTTCTCCATCTAAAACAACTGTTGATGTGTTCTTGTCATTGGCCTTCTTCTGATTCTTCCCTTCATGTTGTTCATGTTTTCAAACCCAACAATTTCTCTTCATATAACCCAATTTATTGCAATGATAATATTTCACCTTATCTTTAGACTTTAACCTGTCTTTGGATTTACCATGACCTTTAGGACCTTTACTCTTACTTCTACCCACGTTCTCTATGACAAGAGTTTGACCATCATATGTGCCTGCATCATTTCTGTGAGTCTCCTTATTGAACATACTATCTTTCACCATAGACAAACTGAGCACACCATTCGGAGCAGAGTTACTAAGTGATACTATCAAAGTCTCCCAGCTATCAAGCAAAATACCCAAAAGAAATAGTGCTTGTAACTTATCATCTAACACTATTTTTATTGTAGACAAATAGTTCACAAGATCCTAAAAATCATTCAAGTGTTCTGCAATGGAGCGTGTATCCCTGTACTTCAAATTCACAAGCTTTTTCATCACAAAAGCTTTATTGTGTGTCGTCTTTCTTTCATAAAGTGTCTAATTTATCCCAAAAATATTTGACATTTGTCTATTTAGCCATATGATGGAACACACTCAGATCCACCCACTGTTTGATCGTACAAACTATTTTTCTATTCATTCTTTCTGATTTTTTATCGGTTTTGCACTCCGACTTCGCTTTATCACACTCAACGGGATCATATAGATTTTGAAATAGATATAATCTTCCATCTTCAGTTTCTATACCTAGTAATTAAAAGCTGTCAATAAAATCATAATACTAGATTTTTCATCTATATTAACCAACACAAGCAACCAAAGCTATGATACCACTTATTGGGAAAAATATTCACTGTCAACAATTAACCAAGTACGATAATTTTATTAAAACTCATGGATTAAAAATAATCACAACCAAGTTACACATGGAAATAAAACAACAAGTACAAAATAAAGCAACCAATCAAGAACATGAGAATTTATGTGGAAAACTATCTAGTGTAAAAGGAAAAACCACGAAACATAATGATTGGAAATTTTATGTCTCAAGTTTATGTCCAAACTTGAGACATACAACAATTTAGCAACAATACAAAATTAACTCTCAAGAGAAAAACCACTATTGTATTACCAACCACTGAAATTTGAGAAGTTTTTGTATTTTACCAAAATCAGTCACCGTGATAGAAACTACAAATCGTAAGTAGCTTGATTCTCTGTGACCAAACACTCTAAATAATATCATAAAAAAAAACCAATCTTTTACTCTCTAGGCAATAGGAAGAAAAAACTTTTTTTCCTGTACCTCACTGTAACTCTTGATTACAAGAAAACAAAACCCACCATTTTTTATTTTTCTCTACACCGACGGCTATAGAGAAAAGTCACTATTATATACTTCCTTTATCCCATAATTTTTGTCATGTTTACTATTTAGCCAATTAACTGAATAAATTTTTTCTATTATTTAATCATTAAGAAAATTTAATTTTTTCATATATACATAAATAGAGTTTAAAAGTTTCTAAAAAATATTTTTTTTTATATTTTTAAAATATATATATATATATATATATATATATATATATATATATGTAATTAAAGTCAAACTTAAGTCAAAAAAATGACAAGTGACTAAAATTATGGGACTGAGGGAGTAGCACTTTTTTTGTTCCCCGTTAGAATTAGGAATGACCAAACCTAGTCGTCGCCATTAGCCACCAAACTACATAGGCCATGTTTGGTTCCCACTTTAAGCCAACTAAAAGTAAGTTGGCTTAAACGGGTTCAAGAAAAATTTTACCTTGAACCCATTTAAGCCAAATTACATTAAGTTGACTTAAAGTGAAAACCAAACATAGCTATAATTGCCTAAACTCTTAATTTTTTTCTCTTTTTCTTTAATTTTTTTTTCTTTTTAAGTTCTTATGGTCCATGGGCTGGACAAGACCTAGCCCAACAGCTTGTACTCATTTCTATGAATAGGTTCTCTGTTTGAGACCATAAAAGTTGCAATATGGATAAGTACTACATTTAAATTGTTCTCAAATTGATAATTGCCAAACAATGCATTATTGAGCATATCTGCACTCTATATTGCTTGATAGTAGTGATGTAGTATATAATTCTCTCTCCAATAGTCTAGTGACACATGGACAATCTTATCTCTAATAGCCTGATGACACACGGATAACACTCACTCCAATGATCTGATGATGAGTAGCGGCCACGTGACAAAGCAAATGATGAAGCTATAATCACTCACAAACTTTTCACATGCAAAACTGGAAGCGGTATTTCAGGGATTACATTGTCCCTGAATATATAACAAGACTTTTCATACGCCGAAAAAGGGAAGTGGGATTTTAGGGATCGCGTCGTCTTGAGCACGTGACGAACTTATTTCCTAAACCACTATAAAAAGGCCTAAGGTATGCAGATTTTAGCATTCATTCATTCATGATAAAATACTACTACCACTATCACTGCCCTCATTTTCTCTCTCAAAACCCTACACTAACAAAGACATCAGAGAGTTCTTAGAGGTGCCACCCCCCTCTTCCTCCCGTGACTCTTTAGTTCATCACTCTCTTTCTATGTAGACCACTGGATTTTAGACCTCCAGCTTAGTAACAGATTTTTGGCATCAATAGATTGACACCGTTTGTGGGAACCTAATCTCTCGCTGACCATTAGAAGCGAAGAAATCTAAGAACTCATTTGTTACTATGCCACCTAGAAACACCACCAAAAAATACCGCAAAGGGAATTATTGGAACCAGCATCGCGCATACACGAAACAATACTCACAGCTAAGAGTCTGGCTTGAGGTTCCCTACTGTGTCTGAATATATGACCCCTTGTCATGACCCACGAGCTCTTCCAGGAATGCAACATCCTCGTCGGATGGAGATGAATCCTCTTGAAGACCTTACAAAAGCCACCTCAACATATCTCGTCATCCCAATAATTCAAGCATAGTTTCTAGAGCTCTCTCATTCGGTAACGGACCTGGTCGCCGAATTCAGGGGAGGAGGTCGACAGCCCTCACCTTCATCCCCTAACCGCATTCATAAACGAACAAGCCCTTCTAATGACGGGCTCCCCGTCGACAGTCATTCCATAGTAGAGACGTTACCACCTTATGCCAGTAGATCTAGAGGAGGCTCCTCCTCCGAGAATAACCTTAACCTGGACAAACCGACCTAGGAGATGGAAGAGAGAATCAACAAAGCCCTTAAATACTAGAATCATAATGACCTGGATGAATTCAGCATCCAAGACCCACTATTCAAGCAAGAAGTTCTCGAAGCTGTAATACCCATATTCTTGAAGTAAAGGTAAAGAAGTAATTCGATAGATATTACATGTAATTAAAATTATATATATACATGAAAGATTTATTATTGAATAAAATAATTCTTTTGAAAAAAAAGAAAGCATTCAGGTTTGGAACAAAAGAAAAAAAAAAAGGAATAAAAGGGCACCAACACTTGGATCCAAGTGTTGGCTGTCTAACGTGCAAAATATGAATGTTAGACAACACACAAAAAATGGTGGCAGTGGCGGGGGGGGGGGGGTGACTGTGTGTATATATATAATTAGTTTTAGTTTATTTTATTTATTTCTTACCAAATCCTGTTTGGTTTTCTTCTTTCTTCAATTCAAATTATTCTGTTTCTTTAAACACTTGGGGACTGAAAGAAAAATTGAAAGAGTAAAATATTGAAGAGGTTTATGGGAGAATTTTAAAGAGAGTCGTGGAAAGTTCTAAGAAAAACAAAAGGTACTAATGTGAATTTTATTTTTGAAATTTAGCATACATGAAATTATCTGGAATTCAATGTGGAAATTTTAAAGGGTACGAATTCTGGAAGAATTGAAGAATAAATTATAAAATTTAATATAAATATTATGTCAGCTGTTGACGAACAACAATCAGGTGAAATTGTTGAAAAGAACAGGAAAGGCAAGAAGGTGATTCACAGGTAGCTCTAAGTGCTACGTGGTGAGTTAGATTTACTTTTAGTAATCGAGATAAATATGAAATATAAAGTAATGAAATTTGAATTAATTATTAAACTATGCTTGGATGATATATAAAAGTTGGTTAATGGATATGATAAGAATAATTGATATGTTAACGATTTATTATATCATAAGTAATATTATTGAAATAATGGGTTGATTAAATATATAATGAAGGGATAAATGAAATTCTTGACAAGCTACGATTGATAATTTGATATGATATATATGGAGATAATTTAATAAATATGATAAAAATAATAATTTTGGGAAAGAGCTGGATAGCTAAATTGAATGTCTGAATGTATGCTTGTTTTTATATTATTGTTCATATGCATATTTCGTATTATTGTTCATATGCATATGCACGAAATGAAAAGAACTGGGAAGGCAGCCAGTCTAAGCTAAAACATGTTGACATGTGGGAAGACGTTATCAAATAATAATATAATTTAAATTCCTGCATTGCATTTGTTTTAAATATTGATTATTATTGCTTGAGATGTTAAAGTATTATTCTTGATTGTAAATTTATTGATAGATGAATGAGTCTCACAGAGAAACAAATATGATGAGAAAGAAATATGAAAGTATGATATGATAAGAATTATATGAGTGATTGATTATATTCTGTGAACCTCATAACGAGGTAATTATGAAGTAGAATTGATAGTCTCAAGATGATTAAATATATGAGAAGAAAAGATTAATAAATGATGAGGATTATGATATGAGTAGTGATAATAGAATACTATTATCGAATTATATGAGATATAGATGAATGAATATTGCAAGACTATTTGAACAATTGAATACTTCTAGTAAATTTCACTGAGCTTGTGAAGCTCACTCTTCATTGTTAAATAATTTCAGGTAGCAGGCAAGATAGATAGATTGGTGAGCTGAGATTCAAACTGAGTAATTATCTGTAAGTCACGTGGTCAACATCCTCATACTGATGGGAAGAAGAAAAAAATATTTGTAAATATTCATGCATAATATGTTGTATATAATGTTTCAGTTGATATCTTAATAATGGAACTTCCTTGTTGAGGGTTGAGGATTTATATATATAGATAATTTAGTTGATGTTTTTATATTGTTGCATATATGTGTCTTGCTGGGATTTTAAAATGTGACGACACCGTCTCGAGGGTGGCTAATCAGGGATGGGTCGTTACAATTTTGGTATAAGAGCCTTAGGTTTTTTGATTCTGTAGACTGCATAAAAATTTAAATAAGTTGAAGATTTAAATAAATTATATTTTAACGCAGAGTCTGAGGATGACACGTGGACATGCTAGAGCTAAAAGTAGAGTTCTAAATTAGAGGGGACATGGCAGACCCCCAATATTTAGAAGAGATGAAGCAGATGGGGAGGTGTAGTCTATCGTTTATGCAAGAGAATAGGTTGCTAGTGCAGCTGGTACTAGTAGAGGTGGGAAAAAATCTAATATTAGGAGAGATGAGCTGAGATAAGTTCTTGATTGTGCTATAGAGAGAACGAATGCAGCAGAAAAAAGGTATGATAATTTGCAAAGGAGATTAGAGGAAAAGGGCAGAATAGAACCTAATATGGTGAGATAAGAGGCTCATAAGGGATAGGGTGTGTTTGCACATGAGATGCAAAGGGGATTGTTTTGTGAGATTTCTTAAGTTTAAACCCCGATCTTTTAAAGGATCTGTAAATCCTATAAAAGCTGAGCAGCGGATTAAACATGTTGATAAATATTTTAAAGTATTACCAGTAACAAATAAACAGAAGGTTGTTTTTGCTTCATTTATGCTGGAAGGTGAGGCTTCGCAATTGTAAGAGGATATTCTGCCTAGATTGAGCACACAAGTAGAACAACCCTTAACTTGGAATAAGTTTAAGGATGTGTTCTTTGTGAAGTATTTTCCACAAACATTTCGAGCACATAAGGAGAGGGATTTTATTCATTTAAAGCAGAGTATTTTATCTGTGACTAAGTATGATAATAGATTTATAGCTCTATTGAGGTTTTTACCAGAGTTAGTGAATACGAAGGAGAGGAAATGTAAAAGATTTTTAGACAGGTTACACTATAAAATTCAGGCTAAACTTTCTTATATGGGTATTGAGAATTATGCTATACTAGTGGATAAAGCATAACAAATTGAGAAGGATTTGATAGAGTTTAGAGGTTGGAGGGATTGGCTGAAGAGGTGTAGATTTGAGGGACCTAAAGGTGATAACAGTATAACTGTGTAGGGTAGTAGACCATCCTAGAGGGGGCATTCTTGATCATAAGGAATTGTAGTTCAGAGTCAGAGGAAACCAAGATCTATTGCTTCTGTAGCTCAGAGTAATATCAGTGGGACCCCTAGATTTAGGACACAGACTACGAGACCTGGGAGTTATAGTAGAAGAGTAAGTATGCCACCAAGGGAAAGTGGTAATCTGATGTATGATCGAGAGCAAAGAGTTTTTTAGATGTAATCAGACGAGTCATCTGTCTCGGAATTGCCCTACTCATATATGCTTTGTATGTGGTGAGAGATGACGTGTTGGTGTAGATTGCCTAGTGGGGAAATCTGTTGAGATAAGTGCTGGAGGGGTTGGGAGAAGACAGGTGGAGAAAGTTGGTGGATCAGGGAGTATGCGGGGCAGAAGCAGAGGATCAGTAGTTGAAAGAGGACATCGTGGTCAATTACAGCCCAGAGATAGCAGAGTCTAGACCCAACAGGATGCACGGACCACTCATGATATGAATTTATTGATGTTAGTGTTAGTCCTTTAATGCATGCTATTATTGTTGAGGTTCCTATTAGGGATAGGGTTATTATCAAGAAAATTTATCGGGGTTGTGTGATTAGTCTGGCTGGTAGAGAATTTGAAATTTATTTGTTGCCTTTAGATATAACAGATTTTGATTTAATTTTGGGAATGAATTGGTTATCTGCATATCATGCTTAGGTAGATTGTTTTAGGAAGAATGTGGTGTTCAAGATACCAGGACAAGAGAAATATAATTTTCAGGGAGAACGTAAGATACTTGCCAACTGTCTTATTTCTACCCTAACTGCTAGTAGATGGTTGAAGAAGGGTTGTGAGGGGTATTTGGCATATGTGGTCGATTCTAAAAGGAGATTAGGAAGTTAGAAGAAATTTTGTTAGTGAAATTTTTTTCTGATGTATTCCCTAAGGAGTTGTCTGGTTTACCTCACAACAAAGAGATTGAGTTTTTTTTATTGAGGTGATTTTGAGATCAGCACCCATATTTATAGCATCTTATAGAATGGCACCAGTTAAGTTGAGAGAGTTGAAAGTTCAACTTCAAAAGTTGCTAGATAAAAAGTTTATTCGACCTAGTATGTCGCCTTGGGGAGCCACTGTGTTGTTTGTCAAGAAGAATGATGGAACGATGAGGTTGTTTATTGATTATAGACAGTGGAATAAGATCACCATCAAGAATAAACATCCTTTGCCCAGGATAAATGATTTATTCGAGTAGTTACAGGGGGCTAGGGTGTTTTCTAAGATTAACCTGAGATTAGGTTATCATCTGTTGAGGATAAAGGAGGGGGACGTGCCTAAGACTGCTTTTAGGACACGTTATGGCCATCACGAGTCCCTTGTGATGCCATTTAGTTGAGTAAAATATCTTTCTTGGGTCATGTTGTGTCAGGAGATGGGATAACAGTTGACTTACAGAAAGTAGAGGAAGTGTTGAATTGGGAAAGGTCCACTATTGTAACTGAAATCAAGAGGAATGAGAAAGCAATTGAGTATTAGTGATAGAGAAGTATTGATGGAAAATATGGTGGTACGATATTCTATTATTGATCACTTGTTATAGATGCAGAGTAGAGATGAAGGAATAGAGAAAATCAATCAGGAAGTATTGAGTGGGAAGCTGACTGAGTTTAGAATTAGAGAATATAGTATGGTGGTATTGAGACATATAGTTTGTGTTCCCAATGATGTAGAGATGAGAAATGAGATACTAAGATAGACTCATGATTCTGTGTATTCTATGCACCCGGGTAATAATAAGATGTACAGGGGATTGAGACAAAATTATTGGTGGTCAGGGATGAAGAAGGATGTAGCAGAATATTTCTAGATGTTTGACTTATCAATAGTTGAAGTCTGAGAAGAGACATCCAGTAGGTTTATTACAACCTCTTTTAGTACATCAATAGCCATGGGAGACTGTGAGTATGGATTTTGTTTATGGTTTTCCACGTACCCAGAGAGGTCATGATGCTGTATGGGTTATAGTGGATAGACTTTCTAAGTCTTCGCATTTCTTTCCTATTAAAACTACTTGGAGTCCTGAAAAGTTGGCTGGATTGTATGTAGCGACGATTGTAAGATTATATGGAGTACCTTTGAGCATTGTATCAGATAGAGATTCTAGATTCACTTCTAGATTTTGGAGGGGTTGTTAAGAAGCTATGGGTATGCAATTGCAGTTTAGTACAACCTTTCATCCACAAACTGATGGGCAGACAGAGAGAATCATCATAATACTAAAAAATATGCTGAGTGTAAGGGTATTGAGTTTTTCAGTGAGCTGGAGTGCTGATGAGAGCCATAAAATGCATCTTAATCGTACTTATTTGTTACCATTTTAGGGTTGATTTAGGTTTTAATTGCATTTTTAGTCGTTAACAAGTCTAAAGTGGTATTCTTGGAACATTAACTTATTTTTTGCATTTTTAGGTATCTTGAGTTAAAAAAAGATGGAAAAAGCATTTGATGCTTGAAGCAAGATAATTCGATGCATATGAAAGTGGAGCCATGGTTGCAGAAGGATAAAACAAAGAAGATTTCTAAAAATCAGGTCAAGGTGCACCTTGGATTAGTTGAGGTGCACCCGTCAGAAAGAAGCCCAAAAGAAGCCTCTAAGACCCAACAGGTCAAGGTGCACCTTGGATTAGCTGAGGTGCACCTTGAAGGGCTGAGGCACACCATGGAGAAGCTGAGGCGTACCTCACCGCACACATAAGAGACTTGACAAAAGCCAAGGTACAGCGCGCGCACAGACCCTGTTCTTCGAGTTAGACCCTAATTAGGTCTTTAATGATTTGTTCAAACCCTAAAGCACCCTTAGGCCTTGTACACTATAAATAGACCACTTAGGGTTTGTAATTAGGCATTCAAAAACCTGGAAAACTCAAGGAAACAACAACTTTTCCTCCATCAAAGTGCGCAACCATGAGCTCCATGGCTAATTAATCTCCAAGCAACGCGAAGGGATGAATCCCTAAGTGTAGTTGTTTCTATTTCCCTTACTTGATTCAGTTGTAATAGAGCTTTAGCGTACAAACATTGTTATGATTTACTTTTTAATCTAATTAGTAGATTTCTTATTAGTCCGGTGATTGCATGTTTTTCTTCCATATAAGTCTAGTCATGCTCTTCTTATGTGTATTTGTTTGGGTGTGATTGAGTTCGGTAGATCTTTTTTATAGATTTGTCCATTGTTGTGGTATTGTCATTTAGATATATCGTTATCTTTTGATAATTTATAAGTTAGGTCATGTGTACTTGAAAGTAAAGAATAATTCATATCAATTACATTAGGGTTTATATATGCACTTTAATTGAATATTTGCCGATTGCCTATTTGGGATGTTAAACTTGCAATCGAGATAAAAACAACTGAATCAAGTTAGTATTAAGGCAACGAACCTAGGGAGGATTCCTGGATCCTTGTTGTTCCCCTCTTATATGTCACAATCTACTTTACACAATTATTTCACTATCAATTTCAGATTCCCTTACTCATTTGGATTTATCGTTTTGGATTAAAGTTTACACCTTCCTTTGTAGTTAATTTGTTTCCCTATGGAATCGACACCCCAAAATTGTACTACAATACCGCATTATGTTTTGGGCGTAATCAGGTGCTTATTTACCTTTTATTGAGTTTGCATACAATAATCAGTATTAAACTAGTATTGGAATGACACCATTTAAGGCTTTATATGGTAGAAGGTGTAGAACTCCAGTATGTTGGGAAGAAGTTGGAGAAAGAAAGATATTTTGTCCAAAAATGATAGATTTGTATACTAATAGGATCAAACTGGTTAGAGAGAACCTTAGAGCAGCACAGAGCAAACAGAAGGGATATACTAATAATATAAGACGACCTATTGGGTTTCAAGTTAGTGGCTGGGTATTTTTGAAGATATCTCCATGGAAGGGTGTATTAAGGTTTAAAAAGAAGGGAAAGTTGAGTCCGAGATTTGTAGGGCCATATGAGGTGATTGCGAGAGTTGGACCAATAACATATAGATTGGATTTGCCTTCAGAGTTAAAGCAATTATATAATGTGTTTCATGTTTCACTTTTGAGAAAGTGTTTACATGATGAATCCCATAGTATTCCAAATCATACTGTAGAATTTCAGGAAGATTTGACCTTAATGCAAGTACCAGTCAAGATTCTAGACATAAAGGAACAAATCTTGCATAATAAAGTTATTCCTTTGATTCAAGTATTATAGCCGAACAAAGATGTTGAAGAAATTACTTGAGAGCATAAGGCAAGAATAAGGAAAGAATACCTTAAGGGTAAAAAAGTAATTCGATAGATATTATATGGAATTAAAATAATATATATATATATATATACATATATATATGAAAGATTTATTATTGAATAAAATAATTCTTTTGAAAAAAAAGAAAGCGTCCAGGTTTGAGACAAAAGAAAAGAAAAAAAAGGGCGCCAACATCTGGATCCAGGTGTTGGCTGTCTAACATGCAAAATATGCATGTTAGACAACACACAACAAATGGTGACAGTGAGGGGGAGTGACTGTGTGTGTGTGTGTGTCTATATATATATATAAAATTAGTTTTAGTTTATTTTATTTATTTCTTACCAAATCCCGTTTGGTTTTCTTCTTTCTTCAATTCAAATTACTCTATTTCTTTAAACATTTGGGGATTGAAAGAAATGTTAAAAGATTAAAATTTTGAAGAGGTTTACAAGAGAAGTTTAAAGAGAGTCTAGGAAAGCTCTAAGAAGGTAATAATGTGAATTTTATTTTTGAAATTTAGCATATATGAAAGTATCCGGAATTCAATGTGAAAATTTGAAAGGGTATGAATTCTAGAAGAATTGAAGAATAAATTGAAAATTTTAATATAAATATTATGTTAGGTGTTGACAAAAAGCAATCTGGTGAAATTGTTGAAAAGAGTAGGAAAGACAAGGAGGTGATCTACAGGTAGCTCTAAGTGCTATGTGGTGAGTAAGATTTACTTTTAGTAATCGAGATAAATATGAAATATAAAGTGATGATATTTAAATTAATTATTAAACTATGATTGGATGATATATAAAAGTTGGTTGATGAATATGATAGGAATAACTGAAATGTTAAAGATTTAATATATGAGAAGTAATATTATTGAAATAATGAGTTGATTAAATATATAATGAAGGGATAAATGAAATTCTTGACAATCTATGATTGATAATTTGATATGATATATGAGGAAATAATTTAATGAATATGATAAAAATAATAATTTTGAGAAAAAGATGGATAGCTAAATTGAATGTTTGAATGTATGCTTATTTTTATATTATTGTTCATATGCATATTTCATATTATTGTTCATATGCATATGCATGAAATGAAAAGAATCGGGAAGGTAGCCGGTCTAAATAAAATAAAAGAACCGTGACAACGAGTATATGCTGGAAATAAAAGAATCGGGAAGACAACTGGTCTAAGCTAAAACATGTCGACATGTGGGAAGACGTTCCCAAATAATAAATAATTTAAATTCATGCATTGCATTTGTTTTAAATATTGATTATTATTGCTTGAGATGTTAAAGCGTTATTCTTGATTGTAAATTTATTGATAGAAGAATGAGTCTCACAGAGAGACAGATATGATGAGAAAAAAATATAAAAGTATGATATGATAAGAATTATCTGAGTGATTGATTATAGGCTGTCAACCTCATACCAAAGTAATTATGAGGTAGAATTGATAGTCTCAAGATGATTAAATATATGAGAAGAAGAGATTGATAAATGATGAGGATTATGATATGAGTAGTGATAACAGAATGCTATTATCAAATTATATGAGATATAAATGAATGAATATTGGAAGACTATTTGAACAATTGAATATTTCTAGTAAATTTAATTCACTCAGCTTGTGAAGTTTACTTCTAATTGTTAAATAATTTCAGGTAGCAAGATGACAAATAGATTGGTGAGCTAAGATTCAGACTGAGTCATTATCTGTAAGCCACTTGGTCCACATCCCTATGCATAATATGTTGTATATAATGCTTCAGTTTGGATCTTAATAATGTAACTCCTTTGTTGAGGGTTGAGGATTTATGTATGTAGATAATTCCGTTTATGTTTTTATATTGTTGCATATATGTGTCTTACTAGGATTTCAAAATGTGACGACACCGTCTCGGGGGTGGCTAACCCAGGATGGGTCGTTATTGAAGCTCTGCTCCCGCTAAATTTTTTGATGCCATAAATCAAGCTCTATGACAGCTCAACAGACCCCTTGGACCATCTATAACATTATAAGACCACTATGATGCTACATCAGCATTTCAATCTTGTCTTGTGTCGAGCTTTTCCCCTAACTTTTGAAAAAGCTACCGGTACGTGGTATTCTTGGCTGAAGCCGAGAAGCATCGACGCCTTTAAGTAGCTTAACTATGCCTTTCTTTCCCATTTCTTCAACAACAAGGGACCCAAGAAGACCTCAAAAAGTCTTTTCAACATCATTCAGCATCTAGGGGAAAGACTTCGAGCCGACATCCCAAGGTTCAACGCTGCCTCATGGGAGATCCTTGACCTTGATCCCAACCTACAAATGTTGGCATTCAAAAATGGGTTGGAATCTGGAATCTTTAGCTCCAAGCACACCAGGCGATCGCCTAAAGACATGAACGAGATCTTGGCCCGAGCAGAGAAGTATATGCTGGCCGAAGACGATCAAGCTTTCCAAAGAGAAAGGGAAGGGAAAACAGAGAAGAAAAGGAAAAACACTAGCGATCCTCGAGGTGGGACAAACAAAAAACCCCATCACGAGGGTAGATATAAGGCCACCACCCATTTTGAAAGTTTCACTTCTCTCAATGCATCCAGGACTAATGTCCTGATGCAAGTTCAGGACAGGGTGATCATTCGATGACCCCAAAAACTGCAACACCTCAGCGAAGATCAGAGTAAGTTGTGCCAATTCAATAAGAACTGTGGGCACAGTACTGAGGAGTGCCACACTCTGAAGCAGCAAATTGAGTTCCTTATCAATCGGTGGACCTCACAAGTGAAGGAAAGAAGGCCAAACAATATCTTTCACGAATGATGATCTTGAAAGACTACAGACCCCACATGATGATGCCATGATAGTTTCCCTCCTTATAACGAACCACGACGTCAGACACATCTTGGTAGATAATGGAAGGTCGGTGGATATCTTGTTCTACAATGCCTTCTAGAAGATTCAATTGAAAGATAGTAAGTTGAAGCCGATATCAACCCCGCTTTATAGTTTCTTAGGGGATCCGATGTTTGCTGAAGGCAATATAGTTCTCCTGGTTACTGCAAGAATAGCTCCACAGACTACCACGGTACAGACTAATTTCTTGGTAGTGAAGTGACCGTCCTCTTACAATGTGATCCTCGGTAGGCCCACCCTCAACGAGTTAAAAGCGATCGTATCCACTTACCACTTAAAAATGAAGTTCCTTACCGACAGTAGGGTTAGTGAAATCAAGGGAGACCAACAGGTCTCTAGGTCCTGTTATCTGAATTCTGTGAAGGAAGGAAAGAGAACTAAAACTTTGCCCTTTGAGATAGAAGACTTTAGAAAAGAAGTCAAAGCTCCACGTGGCCGGCCCGTGGAAGAACTAATAATCGTTTCGCTTAGCAATGACATCTCCAGAACAGTCCAGATTAGTTCCGATCTCCCTGAAAAGTTCAAAGAGTCACTTTTCTTTCTCTCTCGCTCTTTCTCTTTCGGAGGAATCAAGACTTGTTTGCATGGTGGGCCTCAGATATGCCAGGGATCAGTCCTAATGTGATCGTGCACTGGCTGAATGTGGACCAAGGCTAAAAACCAATTATTCAAAAGAAAAGATCATTCGCCTTGAAAAAATAAGCCACCGTCAAGACCAAAGTTGATAAACTCCTCATGATTGGCTTCATTCACGAGACAGACTATCCCGACTAGGTGTCTAATGTAGTGATGGTTAGAAAACCCAATGACAAGTGAAAAATCTGCTTTAACTTCACAGATCTGAATAAGACCTGTCCGAAAGACAGTTTCTCCTGCTACGGATAGATCAGTTGGTTGACGCCACCTCAAGGCATGAACTTCTAACGTTCATGGATGCCTATTTTAGCTATAACCAAATCCTTATGCATGGCTTTGACCAGGAAAAAATAGCTTTCATCACTGACCGATGGCTGTACTATTACAAAGTCATGCTGTTTGGTCTTAAAAACGCAGGGGCGACCTATCAGAGATTGATGAACAAGATCTTTCGTGAACAGATCGGAAGAAATATGGAAGTTTATATGGATGATATGTAGGTCAAAAGTGTCAAAGCCAATAACCACAACTCTAACCTAGAGGAGGCATTCGAGATGCTTCGACATCACCAGATGAAGCTAAACCCTGCAAAATGCGCATTTGGAGTCATTAGAGGGAAATTACTCTGTTTTATGGTCACCCAAAGAGAAATAGAGGCTAACCTAGAGAAGATCGAGGCTATCCTCGGTATGACCCCTCATTGAACGATAAAAGAAGTACAGAGGTTGACAGAACGTATAGCGGCACTCAGTTATTTCATGTCAAAATCTACATAGAAGTGTCTCCCTTTCTTCAGAGCCATTAGGAAAGAAAAGAACTTTATCTGGACTGAAGACTATCAGAAATCCTTTGAAGAGCTAAAAGAGTATCTGAGTTCTCCCCCACTTCTGACCAAGCCTGTTACAGGAAAGGAACTCTACCTATATCTGTCGGTTAGGCAAGAAGTGGTGGCGTCTATTTTGATTCAGGAAGATATGAGTATCTAAAAATCCGTGTACTATGTTAGCAAAGTACTTCATGATGCCAAAGCATGATAAATCCAGATAGAAAAGATGAGTATGCCCTCTTAATTACGACACAGAAACTTCAACCGTATTTCCAGGCATGGACTATCATTCTTTTAATAGATCAACCGCTGAAATAAGTGCTTCATAAGCCGGACATTTTGGGGAGAATTGTCAAGTGGTCTATAGACCTTGGAGAGTTTGACATCCAATACAACCCCCGAAGAGCGATCAAGGCTCAAGCTCTTGTAGACTTCATCGTGGAAACAATGCTCCAAGTAGATCCGAGAAAAGCGCCAGAATTAGAGATAGTCAAGCAAATTCTGCAGAGGACTCTTCACGTAGATGGCTCCTCGAACAATACTAGGAGTAGAGCGAGGCTCATCCTTTGTATTCTAGAAGGGTTCACCATCAAATATGATTTAAGGTTTGAGTTCAAAGCTTCCATGAATGAAGCAAAGTATGAGACATTACTTGTCGGGATAAAACTGGCCAACATGATGGCCACTAAAGCTCTGGATACATACAATGACTCGCAATTGGTGGTAAATCAGATGAACGATGAATTTAAAGCCCGGGGTGAGAATATTACTCGGTATCTTAAGAAAGCTAAAGAACTTTTCACTGCATTTAGAGTATTTCGGATAATTCAGGTTCTTCGGGCAGAGAATTCGAAAGCTGATGCTCTAGCTCGACTCGTCTCCTCTTAACAAACGAAGCTAACCTACGCCTTCTACCTTGAGACTCTCACCACCTCGAGCATTGATGAAGTATCTGTACTGCCAGTGACCGAAGGAGAGACATGGACACACCCAATCCTCCGGTATTTACGTGATGGTCAGCTTCTTGAGCAGAAGAGTGAAGCTAGAAAACTTATCTCCCATGCTTCTAGATATGTAGTCATAGATGAACAGTTATACAAAAAAAGTCTGATGATGCTTTATTTGAAGTGTCTCGGGCCCATTGAGGTTGATTACTCTTTTCAGGAAGCTCACGAAGGGATATGTTGGAAGCCGAGCATTAGTCTTCAAAGTACTTTGTCAAGGATACTATTGGCCCAAAATGTAAAGAGATGCCGCAGAATTGGTCAAGAAATACATGAGTTGTCAGTGTTACTCCTCCGTGCCCCACAGATAAGTAAATTCTCTTACCTCTATTACCAGTCCACTTCCCTTCGCTATGTGAGGAATGGATCTCCATGGTCGTTTCACTGGATCACTCGGTTAGAAAAAACACGTTATCGTGGCGATAAATTATTTTACCAAGTGGGAAGAAGCCAAACTGCTCGCCAATATAACTGATCATCAAGCTCGAGGTTTTGTTTGGAAGTTTATAGTGTGTCAGTTCAGCATATCTCGAGTATTGGTCACCGATAACGGAAAACAGTTTGACAATGCTCGGTTCAAGGCATTTTATGAAGAACTTCGATCGAGTATTGATTCTTTTTCATAGAGTATCCGCAGGCTAATAGGTAAGCCGAGGTGACCAAGAGGACACTCCTACAGGGCATCAAGAAAAGATTAGACAAAGCTGATAAACAATGGATCAACCATCTTCCAAACGTACTATGGGCTTATCGAACCACCACTCGGACACCCACAAGAGAAACCCTTTTATTCATGGCATATGGTTCCGAAGTGGTCATCCATTTAGAAATCGGGGTGCCCTCGTTACGAGTGCAGAACTTTGAACAAACCAATAACAAAGAAACCTTACAGATGAACGCTGATCTTATCGATGAAACCCAGGATAAAACTCAGATTCAGCTAGCCACTTGTAAGCAAAGAGTGGTTAGGTATTATAACTCTGGAGTCTTAGAGAGGAGCCTTAAGCTGTATGATCTCGTTCTGCAAAAAAACTAAGTATCTTATCCTTGGGAAACGGGGAAGCTTCTCCCTAACTGGGAAGGCCCATATTGCATTAAGAGAGTTTGTCGAGTCAGCACATTCGAGCTTAAAGAGTTGAGTGGCAAGCCCATCCCTCAGACTTAAAACGTAAAAAATCTCCGCAAGTTCTATCAGTAGTGTATGCCCTTTGAGTTTATCGCTCTACATGTTTCAACAGTGTCACTTGTGAAATGCCTTAGTTATCGATGAAAGAACACTGTTTTTTCAATACATTTTGTTTTCCAAGTTATCTACCCTCAGTCTCCCCCATTAGTAAAAGAATAAAAATATGTTTACAAGAGGCAATAGGTTAGAAAGATAAAAATTTCATTAAAGAAAGATAATATTACAAGTCTAAGAGGGGTGCTACCGGCCTCAAATTACAAAAAAAGAAAAAAAAGAAAAACTCCTAAGTCCTCAAGGGTCGACCTCCCCATCAGATGCAACCTCTTCTGCATCACCACTCGACTGAGCCTGCACCTCCTCATCCTCATCAGCTTGGGTCTCCTCAACCACAGCTTCATCCTACCCCGAAGCAAAAAGTTCAAGGACTAAGAAGTCAGCCGAGGGGTAGAGCAATTCAACCTTTTTCTTGGTTTCCATAAACCCCTCGAGGTACTGGAGTCCTTCCTCCTCTTCCATTGCCTCTTAGATAGAAGAAGAGTTCTTGAAATCTGTCATGGCCTCCTCCACAGCTTTCCTAATGGCCACTTTTATTTCCTCCTTCAGGCACTACTAGACGGCTTTAGCAACGTCCTTCTCTCTCCACATCGTCTCTCTCTCCTCTATAGCCTCAGCTTTGGCCCTATCATTTTCCTCTTTGCTCAGACAGGCTCTTTCTAGGGAGCTTTATAGCAGTTGGATGAGCAGTAGCTGTCATGCTGTCATCCAGCTTTCGTTGACACATAGACAGCTTGTCGTTTAAGTCTAAGCAACGACGGGACTCCCACTCACAACGTTAGACTGAGGTGAAAAAAAAAGAAGCAAAGAAACACATTGAGTTACTACAAAGTAGAAATAATTAAAGGAAAAGACAAGCTAAGGTAAAAATATTCACCTGGGAGGCCAAGACCTCGACCACGGAGAAAAGACTCTCAATGAGCTTTTTTCCAAGCTCGATTACGTCTTATTGAGGAATGCCCAAGACAAGGTGCTCCCTTGGCTTGCACAGGCTACTTACTAGCTTGAGCAACCATCTTCCTCTCCAGAACTATCTTCTTAACTCGCTCCCTGGCCTTTGTTGTGGCTTCCATTTCTGTTCAACAAAAAACACAAGTATAAGTAACAAGAATTAAAGAAATAATAAAAAGGTTGTTCAAGGGTATATTACTCTCAACGGTCATCTCTAGGCATCGAGGGTAGAGGTCGAGCTTTGCTAGCTCCTCATTATCATATAAAACTTTAACATCAATGGGCGTGGCAACCATGGCTTTCAGGGTCTCCTACTCACGGTTCAAAAGGTGCGGTTTCTTACACTTTCCCATTCGGTCCAAACTATAAGTCAGTGGGACTCCAAAACTTTTCTCACTTTGAACGCAGAAGAATGTCTTCTTGCACTACTTGATGGACATGAGTTTCTTCTTCAGCAACCCCTTCTTAGCTTTAGAACTAATTACTACCCAACCATGCTGATTATGCTTGCTGATCTAGAAGTGAGCTTCGAAAACGTTGATGTTTATCAGCCCCTTCACATCCATGTAGATGTATATGAACGTCGTGATCAAACACTCGGAGTTGGCCACCAATTGACATAATGCAATGTCAAAATATCTCAGCACCGAGCAGAAGAAAGGGTGAAGAGGGAATCTGAGCCCAGCTTTCAAGTGTTGAGTATAAACATATATCTCAAAAGGTTTTTGGCTTGGGAGGATATCACAAACTCTCTCCCTTACACTAGGATTCCTTAAAACATACTCCTATGGAATCCGATATTCACGCCTAATGGCCTCGAGCTCTTTACTTCGAGCTTAGTCGACACAAAATTTGCTCTATACGACCATTGTACCATTTCATCCACCCTCATATCACCCCTAAGCTTAGCAATGACATTATCCTCTCCATTCTTAGAAGAAGATTCCTCTTCTTCTCCCTCATAGGGAATCATTGCAATGGTCCCTCTCAAGCATCATCACCCCTCGAGGCCTCACCTTCACTAGTGGCATGGTCCAAACCCATAGCCTGGTTCATCTCCCTAGACAGTGTCTGACTGTCCTCACTACTACTATCACTATCGCTAGACCTATCATGATAACTACCTATGGAAGATATTGTAAAAGTGAGAAGAGGAAGAACTCACCAACAAAGTAGATTACCACAGAAGTAACTCCGAGCACTTCAAATCCAACTTTGAGCAAGCTCTACACCTCGATCCTCCTCCACATGACCAAAGGATTTCAAACTCCAAGCAGACTCTGAGGGGTCTTAAACTTGGCTGGCTCTGAGGGCTCTCAAAATTTTCTCTCTGAATACAAATGAAGTGAAGTAAATAAATGAGAGGAAACTCCTCTCTTATATAGAAGTTTAGGTGTGATTAACAAGGGAAATTAACTCCACCCAAGCTGTAAAGACACGAAATTTGGCATAATCAAGGAAAGATGCCCTCATTTTGTTCCCCAAGGCAGCCGATTTGTTCCCTAAGGTGGTTGAAGGCATGCTATTAAGTGCATACGCCGCTTTTACACTCCTCAAAACAACAGTGCACGCTCCAGCATTAAATGCCTCCATATAATATTCTATAACGACCCAACACTTCAGCATTGAATGTCTCCACAGAGTGTTCTAGAGCAGCCCAAAGCAAAAGAAATTGCCCAAAGGCCCCTTATAGGCCCAAAACAAAAAGAAGAGCCCAAAAGAAAGAAAGATAACCCAAGAAACTATACTGGCCCACTCCCTGTCGAAGATCTCTAAGGCCGAGCATTTTGACTACTGCTCATATGCTCGGTCCCATGTCTCCAAGGCAGAGCATTTTGACTAAGCCTCATATGCTGGGTACCATGTCTCCAAGGCCGAGCATTTTGACTAAGCCTCATATGCTCGGTCCCATGTCTTCAAGATCGAGCATTTTGATTGTTGCTCATATGCTCGGTCCCACGTCTCCAAGGCTAAGCATTTTGACTGCTGCTTATATGCTCAGTCCCACTCCTCCAAGGCCAAGCATTTTGACTATTACTCATATACTCGGTCGCACGTCTCCAAGGCTGAGCATTTTGACTGCTGCTCATATGCTTGGTCCAACGTCTCCAAGGTCGAGAATTTTGACTAAGCCTCATATGCTTGGTCTCATATCTCCAAGGCCGAGCATTTTGACTAAGCTTATATGCTTGGTCCCACGTCTCGAAGGTTGAGCATTTTGACTATTGCTCACATGCTCGGTCCCACTTCTCCAAGGTCGAGCATTTTGACTACTACTCATATGCTCGATCCCATATCTCCAAGGTCAAGCATTTTGACTGCTGCTCATATGCTCGGTCCCATATATCCAAAGCCGAGCATTTCGATTGAGCCTCATATATTCGGTTCCATGTCTTACAGGCTGAAGCATTCAACCAACGACACATTATACTTCCTCAAGCACATGAATATACTTAAGGAAGTGGGGGGGTCTCTAATGTAGTAGATAATTCTCTCTCCAATAGTCTGGTAACACGTGGACAATCTTCCCTCCAATAGCCTGATGACATGCGGATAACACTCCCTCCAATGACCTGATAACACGTGGCTACAATGATGATGGGCACGCGACAGAGCAAATGATTAAGCCGTAATCACTCACAAACTTCTCACACGCAAAAATGGAAGCGAGATTTCAGGGATTACGTTGTCCCTGAACACGTAACAAGACTTCTCACACACTAAAAAAAGAAGTGGGATTTCAGGGATCGCGTTGTCCTGAGCATGTGACGAACTTATTTCCTAAATCGCTATAAAAAGGCCCAAGGTACACAAATTTCAGCATTCATTCATTCACGATAAAACACTACTACCACTATCATTGCCCTCATTTTCTCTCTCAAAACTCTGCACTAATAAAGGCATCGGAGAGTTCTCGAAGGTGCTACCCCCCTCTTCCTCCTGTGACTTTTTAGTTCATCACTCTCTTTCTGTGCAGACCATCGGATTTCAGACCTCCAACTCAGTAGCATAGTTTCGGCATCAACAAGTACTAAGTTAATAATAACACGTAAACGCTGGGCTTTGAAAGAGTCAAAGCCCTTCTACTCTTGTTCCTCATTCCCCATTCCCCATCTGCATGTTCTATTGCTATTGGAGCCTATAACTTGGAGAAGTGGGCTGCTTTTGTATTTTTTCTGGGCCTCTCTCCATCACTTCTTTGCCCCCTATGACTCCCTGAGGTCCTTTGTGCTGATGAAGCAAATGGTGTTGCCTAATGCCAACTATTCTTTTTTGGTTGCAACATAGTTTTCTCAAAAAGCAAAAAAAACAGAAGAAACATATAGAGAACTGCTACCTGAATGAAGGTGCAAATGTTACAGTGTTTTGCACGAGTGACAATCAATCACAACTAATGCAAATGACAATACAAGCTGGATCGTTTGTCGTGTCAATCATGAGTGACAACAACAATCTTCAAATCTTAAATTGAACATAAATATTAACGTCGATTGAACTTTAAAGTAATACTAACAATAGTTAGGAGCATTTTTTTTAGGTGTAATAACAGGAATTGCTGATGTAATTAAACATTTGATAATAGTGAGTTTAATTTCTTGAGCAAGTGCTGTCAAAATTTTTCTGAAAAACTGAAATATTTTTGCATTTATCCACTGACATTTCAAATCCTGGTGTGAGTGATTGTCTTTATGTAAAAGCAATGATCCAAAACACAATTTAACATTCAAAACTTGAATTTTTTTTTGTTCATTTCATGTCAATTTTCTGAAATTGTGAAAAATAAATTCTCTTTAAACAAATAGCGTGAGTCCAAAAACGTTTCTTATGAGGTGTGGCCCAAAATGTGTGCAAGAATCATGGTCCCTTAAATGGTCCTAATTTTGCCACAATAAAACAAAGGTAATCTCTGCACATGTTGCTTTGTTGTTTCAAAATAAAGTTAAATGTTATGTAAACTAATTTTAGATACATATTTTACACTGGTTTGGAAGGAATTCGTTTTAATCCTTTGAACATTTTTTTTTATCGAATATCAAATCTTGAGATTTCGTCAGTTAGTAAATTGAATAGTTTATGATAGCAAATCTGTCTAGTAATCTCAGTCAACGCTTCAATCTAAAATGATGAGATTGTTGGACAACTTCAATCATGTTTGCGACAAAAAGACTGTCTATTAGTCTCAAGCTTATGATGACAAAACTGACAACAACCTTAGCTACACGATGACGATGACGAGGTTGATAGCAGTCTCACAATCACAATCTCATGATCTTTAAAACTATTCAAGATCCTTATCATCGTAGATTTACGAGATGATTGAGTCTATTGGATATTCTCATCATCGCAAACTATTCGTATTAGGATGAAATTTCAATTTTTGATTTGCCACAAAAAAAAAATTCTCATAAATTAAAATGAAATCTAATCCCAACGGATCGAGGGGCTCCGCATGAAGATTGAGAACTCCTAACGAATCGAGAAGTTCTGTACGATGATTTTTGCCTTTGAGAACTCCCAACGGATCGAGGGGTTCCGTATGAAGATTTCTTCCGCATTCAGGTAATGGTGAGTAGCTAAGAAATCAGGTATGTGTGTTCATTAATTTGAGAGAGTATAACCTTATGAAATATGCGCAGGTGTGTTCCTTAGAGACATGTTAGAGTTTGTGCTTGTGTGGAGCACATTGGTTATGCTTCTGATTATTACGTTCAAGTTGTAGTACGCAATTCAATTTAACTCTTTAGAGTTAGCAGTGTTGTGTTAGACTTTAAAGGTCCAAAATCGAATCTTGTGCGAAGGCGCAGTGTTGTGGTCGTTTCAACCACAATGTGAAATATGTGATTAAGCCTTTAAATTAAATGGTACTTCGTATCATATTTTCATGTGTGTATTGTCCTCCAACAAAATTATGACTCATGCTTTGACTAAAGAGGACAATGCTAGGAACACATAAAAAGAAAGACCGAAAATATATAGCAGACAAAGCTTAGGCAAAGGTCAATCAAAGCAATATATGAAATGAAATTCCAATGAATGCGTCTTGAAAGATATCATTAGAGAAGCACGGAGAAAATCATAAAGGGAAGGAAAGTGGAATTATATGATATGATCATGTATCATTAATCATTATCATTTTGTATATATTCGTGGCAAACCATTTAATTAAGTACATATAATAGCTTCAAAGCCTTTAATTTTGCTTTCTAAGCCATATTCATTACAGGTCGCAACTCCCGTGCCTAAGGGAGCCTTAACTTCTATCAAGGCCTGTATTTTATCTGTAAAATCTCCGATTGATGACTATCAAAATCAAGATTAGGTAAGATTATTTGTCGTATAAGATTTTGGTATAGTGGTTAAGATTTATGTATTAAGAGTATATGATTTTAGATTCGATTTTTACGATGTATGAATTATTTATCCGATTTATATATCGGTTATTTCTTTCAGTACTTTAAATGAATTGTGATAATATTGTTAACTTCTGTACGAGTGATGAGATAGTACTGGCATATATTGTGATCAAAAGATATTACGCTTTTATATTATAATCAAATCAATTATTATACTACTTAAGAATGACAATGAGATGGGTTTGGACCGGGTAAATCTCACATGCCCCTTGCACCCATCAAAAAAGTTGTCCTTTATACCTGCCTCCACACCCGCGAGTAGATATATCATTCCTTCGCCCCCACTTTCCATTATAGGTATGGGTACGGGTACTTATCGGGTAACTTGCACCCATTTATTTAATAAAAAATTTAAAAAATATATTTAGTATATATACACACACTCAAAGTCAAATTTTAATTTAAAAATAATTACATATATAAAATAATAAAATGATATCTATCGGATCGGATACTATTTTACCCTCGCACATCTTTACACTAGTCGGATATTAAAAATAATTATAAATATATAATATAAAATAATAAATGAATATCCATTGGACTGGATACCATTATACTCGTACCCGCTCGAGTATTGTAATTTTTCACCCATTTTCGATCCATTGGGTAAAAATTAACCTCTACATCCTCTCCTTTTAGGTCGAATTTTGTGGGAAACAATCGCGTTTTCGATAAAATTGTACTACTTAGCCACTTCAATAAAAAAAGAAAAAAGAAAAATTAATAGGATGGGGCTTGTGTTAGCCATGTTTAATTCTTATTTCCAAATGGTATTGTTTTTCTTTTCTTATAATATATTATCGTCGTGTTTACAATGTGGGAAATTATATATTAGCAATAAACGATGCCACTGTTTGTTTCACGACGTATATAAGTTTAATACTATTGTTAATTTTTAGTATTTGTTGTTCAAATTGGATTGGCTGTTAATGTTATGATTTTACTAAACAAATGCTACAGTGTTAGCTGCAAGACAAAAGCTTTCTTGAAAACCTCGTAGCTATCACCATGGAGCACCAAGCTGCTGTTTCTTATCATTGTTACCCGCCCGCCGTGTGAACGAAAAATTTATATATAAAAAAAAAAACCATCGTTTTTAGCTCTCTGAATTGTCCTTTTTTTTTTTATCCAAACAGTTGCGTTGTTTGAATAGTAATTAAAAAAAAACACTTGAGTGGTGATAAATTAATGTAGATAAAAGTTTTTATGCGTCGTGGTGTTTTTCTTAGACTGAATCAATGGATTGACAAAATTGATACACGAAACTGATGACCACTATTCTTTTCCTCTTTATGGCATTAGATTCCTTTTAGTAACCCTTTCTTTTCGTATTGTGCTTAACAAAAACTCTGCCTCTATGATCTGAACCAATTATCTTTTTCCTCGCACTTCATATCATTTTTCACGCACAAACATGATATAAGATTCACTTCATTTTTGAATAAAAATTATTTTTTTTACTCACACCGTTTAATAATGAGATAAACTGTTGTGTCATGTATCTCTCATCATATATATTAAATAAAAACTTCTCATTTTTCACATATAGTTATTACCTATCTTCAACGGTCTAAATAACTTATATATTATAGAAAACTAAAATTATTTCATAAACTTCATTAAGCAAATTTTCAATGAGTCATTACCATTGGTGGATAACATATTAGCTACTTTAGGTTAGCAAAAAAAACCTATGCAAGGCTGGTTAGGTCATTTCACCAACACAAAACATGCTTTTCCATTGAACTCATCTAAAAAAACAAATGACAACCATTGGTAAAGGAAAAAAATCATAAAAAGAAAAATTCTTATTTAATTCGGGTTCATGAAAAATTATAATATATGGCATCATTTCACCATTTAATGATTTTTTATATTATTTAATAATAAGATGTTGGAAATCTGACAAGGAAAGATAACTTAAAGTGATGACTATTTATCAAAATAAGTGTGTGTGTGTGAGAGAGAGAGAGAGAGAGAGAGAGAGAGAGAGAGAGAGAGAAAGGTTTCAAGGCATGACTAGGTCACTTTCCTTAAGGTTAATTCACCCCTCACAGTGTAAGAGATTACCAGCGAATTTCCTCTAATATACAATGAAGCTCTGATGTTATTCTGCACTTTGTACTTGTAAAGAATAACCCACAACAACTTCTAAGAGTTTATGGATGTATAACACTTATGTTTGGAAATTTGCAAGATTTCTGGACATAAGTAAATCAGTATTTTGAAAGGAAAAGAAGAAGAAGAGAGAAATTCCAGAAAACTGAATGTGATTTGTATATATTAATTATGATAATTGAACACACTTTTATAGAGTTGAAATGAGTGTCTTTCAATTAGAGACACCCTGTTTAAGTTTAAAACTAAATTAAACTAAATACCAAATGTTCCTTCACAAAAGACATTTCTTTTCACATTCAACTAACATAAAACGTTCTGAAAATTCGAAATTTTTGAACATCCAGTCGACTGGACAATGTTTTCAGTCGACTTAAAAAGTTACAGAGAGTTCAAGGAATTTTTTTCCTTCCATTCAGTCGACTGTATCAACTCTCAAAAGCCAAAATTCATTTCTCTTTTTCTTTTCTCCTTTCCTTTGATTTTCTAAAATATCTTATTCTTAAAAAAACAAGTTTATTTTGAAAATCATCAACAATCCCCCACAAATTTCAAAATAATTTGACTCGATAAAACCTTGAAAATTGATTTTTATCACCCATTGAAGTTCATGCATAAATGAAGATGTCTTTAGGACTTGAATCTTCACTTAGTGAAAACACATCAAAGTTAAACATAATATGTAGTAGTATAATACTTTGAACCACAAATCCTATTTATTTAACCGAACATGTCTCACACACGAGACTTCTCCTCTTAGAATTTGCCAAAAAATTTTACCGACACTTTTGAAGGCCTTGTGTCATGTATCTTATATCATGAGTGCTCTAGAGTCAAGCCCTTGAACTCAATAGAAGTGACCATACTTCACACTCACTAGGTAAGCTTATCAAGTATATTCCGTAATTTAACATACCAACGAAAATCTTTATAAGCTTATTAAGAACTCACAATTCACCTATACTTTATCATTACGGTTCCAAGCATCATAACTCTTATGATGGAAATATAAATCTAGATGCTTGCAATCACTATTAATGATGTACTTTGTCTCATTGAACTCAAGACTTAGATTTAGTAAAAGTTGAGTCGAGGTTCCATCATTAGTAATTCTATTGTATGGGCTTGAGACCCATCCCTTGTCATAATTTAACCATTTGCTCTCTTGTAAGTCCCTTGGTTAAAGGATCCGCCTAGTTTCCTATTGACCTTACGAATTCAATCATAATTACTCCATTAGTAATTAATTTCCTTACATAGTTATGTCTCAATCAAATATGTTTAGACTTTCCATTGTAGACATTGTTGTAGGCCATTGCTAGTGTTGCCTCACTGTCACATCGAATTGAAATTGGAGTCATGGGTTTAGACGACACATGAATTTCTAATAATAAATTCCTTAACTACTCAGCCTTTTTACCCCATGTTTCCAATGCCACAAATTCAGATGCCATGGTAGAATCAGTGATATAGGTTTGTTTCTTGGAAGCCCAAGATACGACACCCCCACCAAGAGTGAATATCCAACTACTTGTGGACGAGTGATCTTCCTCTCGGTTTGTTACCCAACTAGCGTCAATGTATCATTCTAAAACTGTTGGATACTCTTTATAACTTATGCCAAAATTCATGGTCTTTTTCAAATATTTAAATTATGTACATCATCCCAATGATCATTGCTAGGACAACAAGTAAATCTACTTAGTTTTCCTAGAGCAAAAGAAATACCAGGTCTTGTACAAGTCATTGCATACATTAAATAACCAATTGCTCTAGCATACTCTAGTTGTGCAATTGCTCTACCATTATTCTTAGATAATTTGATACTATATTCAAATGGTGTACTTGCAGGTGTGCTTTCTAAGTGACCAAATTTCTTTAAAATTTTTTCAATGTAATGAGATTGTGTTAAAGTTAGGCTATCATTATCTCTTATGATTTTGATACCTAAAATAACATCAGCCAGACCCATATCTTTCATACAAAAATTATCTGACAGAAATTTCTTGGTATTTTTAACTTGTTCTAAGTCAGTACCAAATATCAACATGTCATACACGTACAAACATATGATAACACATTTACCATTAATGAGCCTAATGTATATACACTTATCATATTCATTAGTTCTGAAACCATTTGATAGTATTACTTCATCAAATTTCTCATGTCATTGTTATGGGGCTTGTTTAAGTCTATATAAAGACTTAACTAACTTGCATACTTTATGCTCTTGTCCCTTAACTAAAAAACCTTCAGGTTGACTCATATACACTTCTTCCTCTAATTCACCATTCAAGAATGTTGTTTTAACATCCATTTGATGAATTTCAAGCTGGTATATGGAAGTTAATACAATAAGCCTTCTAATTGTGGCTATCCTTGCAACTGGTGTATAGGTGTCAAAATAATCAACACCTTATTTTTGTGTAAATCCCTTAGCCACTAAACTTGCTTTGAATTTATCAACTGTACCATCCATCCTAAATTTTCTTTTGAAAATCCACTTATATCCAACGGGTTTGGAACCCGGTGGAAGTTCCACCAATTTCCAGGTTTTGTTCCCCGTTATAGAGTCCATTTCATCATTTATGGTCTCCTTCCAAAATGCAACATCTTGAGACTTTATAGCCTCTTCATAAATTTGTGGATCAGAGTCAATATTCAAGACAATTGGAATAGAATTACTTATTGAGTTCTTAGTTCATTTTACAAAATACATGTAAAAATCGGGTTCATACGTCTCAGGAGTCTTAACTCTTTTTCTCCTTCTAGGTTCCTCTTCATTTTCAACTACTTCCTTCCTTAAACTTTATTCTTGTTCATTATTGTCTGAAACAGTCTTAGTAAGTGTGTTAAACCTATCTTTATCGAAAATAGCATCCTTAGATTCAATGATGGAATTTTGAATCATAATTATTTGGCTCAACCACCATGAATCTATAAGCTTTAGTATGAAGTGTGTATCCGAGAAAATACACTCTATTCCTATTTCACCCAAGTTCTTCATTTTTTGGTTCAGGAACTCTAACTATAGCTCTACAACCCCACACCTTAAGGTAGTCTAGATTAAGCTTCCTATTCTTCCATAACTCATAAGGTGTTACTTTGTTTTTTTTTTTTGTAGGGACTCTATTTAAAATGTGACAAGCCGTTAAAAGTGCTTCTCCCCAAAACACATGTCCTACTAGAGTTGGAAAGCATGACATTAACCATCTCTTTTATAGTTCTATTTTTCCTCTCTGCTACATCATTTTGCTGTGGTGTATAAGGGGCAACAATCTCATGAATTATTCCATGAGTATCAAAATAAGTAGGATCATAGTACTTACCTCCCTTATCATTTCTAAGACATTTAATCCTATTGTCACATAGAAGTTCTACTTCATTCTTAAAAACATAAAAACTTAAAAACTATGCATAGCTTCTGTAATACCTGTCTTCTTAAAGTAAGGGCAAAGAAGTAAGTTGATAGATATTATATGAAATTAAAATAATATTTACATGAAAGATTTATTATTGAATAGAAATAATTCTTTTGAAAAAAAAGTTTTGGACATTATTATAGAAGAAGAAAAAAAAAAGTTATGGACATTGTCACAGAAGAAAAAAAAAAAAACCAGCACTTAGACATCCAGGTGTTGGCTGTTTAACATGCAAAGTATGCATGTTAGACAGAAAAGTTAAATGGTGGCAAAAAAGAACTTTGGCAGTGAAACAATTTTGTTTTTTTGGTTTTATTATTTTCCTACAAAATCTCGTTTGGTTTCCTTCTTTCTTAAATTTAAATTACTCTCTTTCTTTGGACACTTGAGGACTCAAAGAAATGTTGAAAAATTGAAATTTTGAAGAAGTTTACGAGATAATTTTAAAATAGATTCGAGGAAAGCTTTAAGAAAAACAAAAGGTAATAATGTGTATTTTATTTTTGAAATTATACATACCTGAAATTATCCGAAATTTGATTTGGAAATTTAAAGGGTATGAATTATGGAAGAATTGAAGAATAAATTAGAAATTTTAATATAAATATTATGTCAGCTGTTGACGATCATCAATCAAGTGAAATTGCTGAAAAGAGCAGAAAAGTCAATGAGGTGATCTGTGGGCAGCTTTAAGTGCTACGTGGTGAGTTAGATTTACTTTTAGTAATCAAAATAAATATGAATATAAAGTGATGATATCTGAATTAATTATTGAACTACAATGATTGGATGATATATGAAAGTTGATTGATTGATATTATATGAATAATTGATATTCAAAATTTATTATATGAGAAGTAATATTAATGAAATAATGAGTTGATGAAATATATAACAAAATAATAAATGAAATTCTTAACAAGCTATGATTGATAATTTGATATGATATATGAGGAGATAATTTAATGAATATGATAAAAATAATAATTTTGAGAAAGAGCTGGATAGTTAAATTGAATGCTTGTTTTATTTATTGTTGTTGACCCTCACCTGTATTTTAATGATGACAAAACATAACTGTTATTATACTAACAGTGCAATCTAAGTGTAGTAAGCAACAAAAGCATTCAACCAAGGATCAAGGTACAAGAACTCAAACCGAATCAGTCTTACAAGTGAAGACTGAAGAACTAGTATAGCTCTAAGTTATTAAAACAAAGTGTAAGTCTCACTTGTACATTGAAAAGCTTGTCTAATGGCTCGCACACATAAAGGTTTTTTAAACAGAACTTTTTAATCAAATTTTTTAAGTTAAACACTTTTTAAAACAGAAAAACTGGGTTAGAAGACAACCCAGTCGACTGGGTACATATACTAGCCGACTGGTATATGGGACAGTAAGTCCCCAGTCGACTGGATGATTCATACCAATCGACTGGTAAAATGGATAGTGAGTCCCTAGTCGATTGGTAAAATGGACAGACAGTCCCCAGTCGATTGGTAAGATTAACCCAGTCGACTAGTACCCCAGAAGCTTTAAAAATGAGATTTTTTAAGAGGACCCAGTCGGCTGGCATAAAGACCCAGTCGACTGGTAGTTCAAAAAATATGACCGTTGGGACTTAAAATCTGAGCTTTTTCAATTCAAATTAAAGTCTAACAGCCATATTAATTCATGGCTATATAAACCCACTCTATTGAGCATTTAATAGATAGCTGGAGATATTAAAAAAAGAGAAGAACTCACACAATCAAGTCATTTACTCTTTGAAACACAAAAAGCTTTGAAATATTCTTGCTGAGCCATTCTTCAAGCTTTATTTTGAAAGAGAGATATTATTCGGTTGTATAAGCTTTTATTTGTTGTCTCTCTACCATTTACTTTATAGCATTTATTGTAAAGGGATTACTTCCGAAAGGAAGGGCATTACTTCCGAGAGGAATGGGATAGCTTCCGAGAGGAATGGAATGTAAGGTTTGTACAACATCGGTGAAGTTATACGACTAAGTCTCTTAGTGGATTACTTCAAGGAGGTTCCTTGAAGAGAGTGGACGTAGGGTCGGAACGAATCTGATATTGTCGAACCACTATAATCTAAGTTTGCATTCTCTACTCCTTAAACTCTTTATTTACAGCACATTATTTGTTTAATTGCTTGTTGGTTATATGTTTTTATAAACTTGTGTTTATTCTGCGAAAGTTTTTAAAAACCCAATTCACCCCCCTTCTTGGGTTGAAACCTCAGTCTACAATTGGTATCAGAGCCTTGTTCTCAATTTTAGGCTTAATATCCTTGAGTTGATCTGATGGCAGTAAATAGTTATTCTGATGGACACTCTTATACTAGATCTCCTTTGTTCAATGGCTCCAACTATAACTATTGGAAAAACAGAATGAAAATCTTTGTCGAAGGACAAGATTATAATCTGTGGAGAGTCATTGAAGAAGGACCTAGAATTTCTTCAAAGGAAATAACTATTGGAGAAATCAATCATACAATGCCTAAACTCAAAACCGAGTACAATGATGAGGATTGTAGAATGATGTCTCTCAATAGTAGAGCAACAAGTATTTTACATTGTGCTTTAGATATTTCTGAATATAATAAAATCTCTACATGTGTTTCAGTTAAGGAGATATGGGATGAACTGCAAGTTACATATGAAGAAACTAGTGAGGTTAAAAAATCAAAAATCTATATGCTAGTTTCTGAATATAAATCTTTTAAGATGTCTTCTAACAAAAAAATTTCACAAATGCACTCACAGTTCACAACTATTGTAAATGGTTTGAAGCTTCTTGGTAGGAACATTGAGGAGTTTGAACTAACAAGAAAAATCTTGAGATCTTTGTCACCCACTTGGAAAGCAAAGAAGACGGCCATCATTGAGGCTAAAGATCTTGACAAACTTGATGTTGAGACACTTCTTGGGTCATTATTGACATATGAAATGAAAGAAATGAATCCCATTGTCAATGATGATGAGAAGAAGAAAAAGGTGATCGCTCTCAAAGCCTCTACGAGTAACGAAGAAGAGGTAGAGAGCAGTGAAGAAGATGGTGAAATGGCCTTAATCACCAAACAGTTTCATAGGTTATTGAAGAAAAGCAAGAAACCTTACATAAAGGATCCCACCTCTAAAAGAGAACCACTTATGTTATATGGCTGTAAGAAGCCCGGTCACATCAGGGCTGACTGTACAGTTTCAAACAAACCATACAAGAGCTTCAAGAAGAAAGCCATGATGGCAACCACTTGGAGTGATGACGAAGAAGAAGAAGAGTCCTCGGACAAAGAAATTGGATACGAGGAAATTGTCAACCTATGTCTCATGACAATCGACGATGAAAATGAGGTATCATCTTCTCCTTCTTCTAAGAATAATATTGTGAGTAGTAGTGAAGAACTGCTAGAATTAATAAATGAAATGCATGATGAATTGAAGAAATTTAATTCTAGAAACTCAATTCTTAAGAAAGAGGTATCATCTCTTTAAAAAGAAATGATAAGCCTTAGAGAAGAAAAAGATAAACTATCTTCATTGCTTTATGATGCTTCTCAAGATTTCCTAAAAGATGAAAATGAAATCTTAAAGAATAAGATATTAGAATTAAATGGCACAATATCTAGACTCATGCTTGGAAAAGAAAAACTTGATGAAGTGCTTTCTTGCCAAAGGGTAAGTGGAGGAAAATCTGGGTTAGGATACTCTCCATTAGGCAAGCAAAAATCTAAAGAGAGCTTATTCATGAAAGCCTCTTGTGTGAATGAAGCCTCTACTTCTAAGACCACTAGCAAGGTTAAAAGCACTCCCTCTATGAATGCTAGCAAGTCTAGAAATATTAATTCTAATGTATATACAAGAATGAATCATCCTAGAAATACTCATGCTTATATGTATGCTCATTCAAGAAATGTTTATGCAAATTCTAGGAAAACCATCATGTGCATGCTAGAAACAATATGCATAATCAAGACCTGCACACTACACATGCATATCCTAGGAATTACCGTCATGGTTATTCTAGAAATAAGATGCATCCACATGATAATACAAGCATGTATCCTAGAAATTATCATCATACATTTTTTAGAAATGACATGCACATTTATATTCCTCAACATAGAAACATGTATCCTAGGAACTCCTATCCTAAGAATTATAGGCATGCTCAACTAAGAAACCCTAGAAATTTCAATAATTATTATCATAGGATTGTGCATCATCAATATGTCTATAGATCACCATCTACTGTTAAGAAGGTATGGGTCCCAAAAGGAACCGTGTTTTCTAGGACTAACCCCAAAGGACCCAAGAAATTTTAGGTACCTAAAAGTGCGATCGTATATCCTTGTGTGATGTAGATATGTCTCCAATGTTAAGGCCTCAACTCTGTGACAAAGGCAACAAAGTCAGATTTGAGACATCTCGCTGTCTAGTTATAGACATCAAGAGCAACAAGATCAAATTTGTTGGCCATAGACATGAAAATGTCTCTATAGTTGATTTGAAATCCTTGCATTCTAAAAATGAAAAATGTTTTCCTGCATTTAGTGAAAATCCATGGCTATGACATAGAAGGCTTGGTCATGTGAACATGAACTTGCTGAAAATCATTTCAAGAAAAGATTTAATCATTGGACTTCTCAAAATCAATTTTGAAAAAGACAAAGTATGTGATGCATGTCAAATGGGAAAACAAACTAGGATTTCTGTTAAATTAAAAAATGTAGTCTCAACTACTAGACCTTTGAAACTTTTGCATATAGACTTATTTGGTCCAATTAGTACCATTAGTCTAGGTGGCCATCAATATGCTCTTGTTATTGTTGATGACTATTCAAGATATACCTTTGTTATTTTTATTGCTTACAAGGATGAAGCTTTCAAAGGATTTGAAATTTTTTGCAAAAAGGTTCAAAATGAAAAAAGGAATTTGTATTTCAAGTATTATAAGTGATCATGGAAAAGAATTTGAAAACCAAAGTTTTTCAAAATTTTGTGATGAAAATGGAATTGATCACAACTTTTCAGCTCCTAGAACTCCTCAACAAAATGGAGTTGTTGAGAGGAAAAACAGAGTTCTTGAAGAATTTTCAAGAACAATGCTTTGTGAAAATAGTTTACCAAAATACTTTTGGGCTGAAGCCGTGAAAACTTCTTGCTATATCTTAAATAGAATTTTAATTAGGCTTATGCTTGATAAAACTCCATATGAACTATGGAAAGGTAGAAAGCCTAATATCTCCCATTTTCGTACATTTGGTTGCAAATGCTTCATCCTAAATAACAATAAAACTAACTTGGGTAAATTTGACTCTAAGACCGATGAAGGGATATTTTTAGGATATTCAACATCTAGTAAGGCTTATAGAGTTTTCAACAAGGGAACTCTAATGGTAAAAGAATCCATACATGTAACTCTTGATGAGTCTAACCCAATTAGTAGTAGAGAAGTTTCCTTTAATGATGATGCAGATTTTATTCCAAGAACAGAAACTCCTACTCCCATTATTGACTCAAAGGAGAGTCCACCTCAAGCAAATGAAGAGATGAAAACTCAAAATTTGGACCAACCATCTACAAGCCAACAAGAGGATAGTCTTCCCAAAGATTGGAGGTATGTAAATTATCACCCGATTGATCAAGTGATTGGTGATCCTTCACAAGGAGTAAGAACTCGTTCCTCTAGTAGAAATATTTGTAATTATGTAGCTTATTGATCTCGAGTAGAGCCTAAGACATTTATAGAAGCTGAAAAAGATAATGACTGGATAATTGCAATGCAAGAAGAAATAAATCAATTTGAGAGAAACAATGTTTGGAATCTAGTTCCAAGACCTAAGAATCATTCAATAATTGGAACTAAATGAGTATATAGAAATAAGATGGATGAAAATGGAATAGTAACTAGAAACAAGGCTAGACTAGTTGCTAAGGGATATAATCAAGAAGAACGAATAGACTTTGATGAGACTTATGCTCCCGTAGCTAGATTAGAAGCTATTTGAATGTTATTAACCTTTGCATGCTTTAATAAGTTCAAGCTATTTCAAATGGATGTAAAAAGTGCATTTTTAAATGGCTTTATAGAAGAAGAGGTTTATGTTGAGCAACTTTTTTTTTTTTTTTTTTTTGCTTTTTTTTATGAAGAGCCGGTAGCCACCCTCGTAACGACCCCGTCTCAAGTTTATTAATAAGCCCTCACTTATGGCGGAGGAAAAACGTAGTTACAAGTAAAGTATCTGAGAGATTATAATATGACCAAAAACAAACCCTCCCAAACACAGACCAAACGAACTATAAAGAGAATGAACAGACCAAGAAAAAACAAACAAGACGAAACAGGCCTGTGTGGAAAAACAACCTCTAAGAAGGCCTAAAGAAACTTTCAACAAACAAAAGCAACCTAACGTCTAATAGTCGGTAAACCAGACTTATCAATACGAAGAATACCCTTTAATAACCTCGGTAGCTGATGTAAATTTTCATAAGATTCATTATTGCCTCGTTCACCGAGCTTAGCCAAGAAATCTGCCGCTTGATTACCTTCACGTAATTGATGAACAACCTGATCATTTATCCCTTGCATCTCTTTAACACACTCTTCCCAAAAGTCCCATAAATACCATAGAGTGCACCTACCCGCTCTAAACCAGTCAACAATGGTTTTGGAGTCACTCTCAATAATAACATTAAAATATGAAAGACTTTTGCACAACTTAATGCCATCAAACACAGCCCTCAGCTCTGCTGCATTGTTAGAGCCAAAACCGTAATGACTAGAAAAAACTCCTCTAAAGTCACCATTAGCATCTCTCAGGATACCACCACCCCCTGATGAGCCCAGGTTATTTCTAACACTGCCATCACAATTAATTTTAACCCAACCATAAGGAGGTTTCAACCACCGCACTAGCCTACATTTTTGGACAGTGGCAGCTGTGAGCGAAACCAAGTTAAACTCAGTCATCAAGCGAACATCTTGATCAGACAAAGTTTTGAGCACCTTCAATTCTGTAGCCAGTCTTTTAAGCTATATTTTAACCGACCTCCAAACTTGTTCTACACAAGCTTTCATCCCCTCTATTCTAGCTTTACATCTACTATTCCATAAACACCACGTAATGATGAACGAAAGCAGACCAGTTAAATTACTAGATATTGAAGCCTTATTTGCCATTGTCATCCATGCGTAGAAAGTAGCCTTCCAAGTACCAAAATGTAGACATGGCACATTCAATAATTTACTTGCACACTCCTATATTTGAGCAGCAATATTTTCGGTAGCTAAGACATGATCAATCGATTCCCTGCCTGGTGGACAGCAGCAGTCACAGGCCGACGCAAGTGATATCCCCTTCTGTTGCACTTTTTCGTCCACTACAAGGCTATTAAACCAAGCTTTCCAATTACATATGGATAATTTTTTTGGCAGAGTTGTGTTCTAAAACCATTCATACCACGGCAGAATCTCTTGTTGTTTTCGAACAACCTCCCAAGCTGAAGCTGTTGTGAACTTACCATCAGAGGAAGGCATCCAGGCATAAATATCCAACCTGTCACGCCCATTTATTCTGGTTTCAATAATTTCATCTGTGGTCTCATCCCCCACAAGATCCCTCAACATCTCAATATTCCAATTATTATCCACCCAACATTCTTTAATCCGAAACTGTTTGTTTGGAATATCAGCAATCTTAACTGATAGGGGTCCAGAAGCCAACCATCTATCATACCAGAAGAAAGAGTCTCCGCCACTCAATAGAACCTTGACATTATCCATGACTTCCGGGACACATGCCATAACTGATCTCCAAAAACGTGAGTCAGAAGCTCTCCTTGCACAAGACATAGGATGGCCATCTATTATGTACTTAGCTTTGAAAAAATTGGCCCACAGACCTTCAGACGTAAAAATCTTATACGCAAATTTCATGTGTAACGATTTTTGGACTTTATAAAGATCTCTAAGACCCAAACATCCTTCTTTAGTAGGCTTGCAATTTTTTAACCAAGCTCACCAGTGCAATTTCCTTTTACCTTCCTTATCACCCCAAAAGAAATTGGCCATAATAGAATGTATTCGCTCTATAGTGGACTTGGGTACATTAATCACAGATAAAATATGCATAGGCATACTAGATAACACATGCCTAAGTAATATCAAACGAGCACCTTGGGAAAGTAATCTACCCTTCCAGGTCGCCACATTTTCCCTGATCTTTTCCACAAGCGGCTCAACAGTACAAGATAAAAGTCTGCCATTAACTAAAGGTGCACCCATGTAAGTCACCGAAAGTTTTCCTTCCTTGAAACCTGTGCTCCTTAACAAATCATGCTTGCAAGCTGGATTAATAAGTTTAGAAGGAAAAATTACAGATTTTTCCTTACTAATTTCTTGTCCCGACCATTTTTCATACATCGCAAGAGTGTCCAAAAGCCCCTTCATAGACTTTTTTTGGCCATTAGCAAATATTAGAAGATCATCAGTATAAAGAAGGTACGAAATCAAAAGTGCCTCCATCGGATGGGAAAATCTTCCAATCCGTCCTGCATCAAAATTTGATCTAAGTAACTTTGTCAAAACTTCTTCCATAATAATGAATAAGTAAGGCGATAATGGACTCCCTTGTCTCAGGCCCCAAGCTGATTGGAAAAAGTCTTTAAAAGTCCCATTCATCAATACTAAAAACCACGGGGACTTCACACATTGACTTATCAAATTGTAAAACTGATTTGGAAATCCAACTGCATGTAAAATCTTCAGAAGAAAACCCCAATGAACTCTATCATATGCCTTGGCTATATCTATTTTCACCATCACATTACCACCCACAGATTTACGATGCAAATAATGGATCATTTCTTGTGCAAGCGAAATATTATCAAGAATACTCCTTCCAGGAACAAAGGCACCTTGTTCACGTGAGACCAGTTTAAGAATCACTCGAGATAAATGGGTTACAATAATTTTTGAGAAAATCTTGTAAACCACAGAACACAAATTGATCGGCCTAAATTTGTTAAAGTTGGAAGGATTCCACACTTTCGGAATTAAAACAACGAAGGAAGAAGAGTAAAACCTGGGAAGCGACGACCCCCGAAAAAAATATTTTGCAGCTTCAATAACATCTTCTACAAATCATGTTTAGTGTATGCATGTGTGCTAGATTTTAGGCTAATCCTAAGGAATCACATATAGTTGCAGTAAAAGGAATCCTTAGATATCTACAAGGAACCTAAACCATAGGATTATAGTACTCTAGATATTCATCTTTTGAGCTTGTAGGATATTTAGATGCTGATTTTGCTGGATGTAGGTTAGATAGAAAAAGCACAAGTGGAACATACCAATTCTTAGGAGCGATGTTAACCTCTTGGTTTTCCAAGAAACAAAATTTCGTTGCACTATCAACCGCTGAAGCGGAATATGTAGCAGCTGGAAGTTGTTGTGCCCAAGTGTTATGGATGAAACAACAACCAGAAGACTATGGCATGAACCTAAAAGGCATTCCGATATTTTGTGATAATACTAGTGCTATCAACCTAACCAAGAACCCTATTCAGCACTCTAGAACTAAACATATAGAAATAAGACATCATTTTTTAAGAGACCATGCTAGAAAAGATGATATAAGATTAGAATTCATACCTTTAGAAGATCAAATAACTGGCATTCTTACAAAACCTCTATGTGAAGCTAGTTTTTGTAAGATTAGAATGTTAATGGGATTGCTGGATTATGATAAATTGAATGTCTGATTGCTTCTTCATTCATCATTTGCATATTTGACATCTAGTGAAAGAGTAGTAATTCTTATTTAAATATCTCCTTCACTCAAAGATGTCATAGATAAACAAATTTCGTGCTATGACTCAAGACTAAAAATTTTCTTAAGGGTTTAGTTGACTGGTAAATTTGTTCCAGTCGACTGGTAAGTCACTGCCCATTTTTCCAGTCGACTGGTGAGTTTTATCCAGTCGACTGGTAAGTCACTGCCAATTCTTCCAGTCGACTGATAAGTCTTATCCAGTCGACTGGTGCATCAAGACCTTGTTTGGAGCCAATTTTTTTTTTAAATTCAGTTATCATCCAATCGACTGGTAAAAACTACCCAGTCGACTGGTACACTAACTCAGTCGACTGGTATGAAAAATGGACATATTTTCAAAAGGACCCAGTCGACTGGTACTCTTACCCAGTCAACTGGTATCGCAATTCTATATATAGACTGTTCATTTTTTTTTCTTCATATTTTTACACCTTTTTTGAAAACCCTAGCTTTCTCTCTCTAGAAAATTTTGCCATTTTGATCCAAAAACCATCCAAACAACACCTAAACACATCATCTAATCATCCAAAACATTATTTTCAACTTTCTGCGGTTGAAATCTCCAATTTTCACCAAAAACTTTTTTTCTCAAAAACCCATTTTTCCCAAAAATGTCCAATCGAATTCGTGTAAAATACACAACCGGGGGACTAAATGCGCCAACATGGCCAAGGTCCACCAAACCTACTGATCTGGATTCATGAGGGAAAGGTGTGGCGGGCTCATCAAGCAAAAGGCCCAGAACAGAGCTTGATGAGGCTCTGTTTTCTAGCCCTGCAGCCAAAGCAAGGTATGACTCATTAATCCGCCACAAGAAGATCATGACGGGTAGAGTTATCGATTTTGACTCTATTCGTCATGGAAACTTCGATATTTTACCAGCCTTTGAGGCAATACACCTGACCTCACTGGTCAGAGTGCGTGAAAAGTACTACCCGAGACTACTTCACCAGTTCTATGCGAACTTGGTGAAACCAAGTCCACTAGCTCTGAGATTCAGAACTAGTGTCATGGGTGTGGAGTTTGAGGTCAACACTGACCTCCTCATGAGCATATTGAGGATCAATGTAGGAGGGATCCAATGGAGTCTGGATGGATAGCTAAACAATTTCGATGTCGAGGAGGCCTGTCAGATAGTCAAGGGCGACCCTAACAATATGTACAGACCCACTACATTTCATACATGTAGTGATATGCCCTTGGACTTGAAATTATTTAACCTCATAGTTAGTTGGACCATCCATCTGAGACTAAAGAGTCGGGGGTATCTATCTAAGATAGATAGAGTATTGATCTGGTGCCTTAAAACTGGGCACCACTTCAATATATACCCTCTGTTGCTCGCCAACATGATTAATGGCAAAACGAGCTACTCCGGGTGTCTTCTCTATGGGATGCTCATTACATTCATACTCCAGCACTTCTGGGTGCCCTCCCTACCTCCGAGGCTCAAGATATCAGGTCGAAAGGCATCATCAACGTCTCATCACTGAAGAAGATGGGATGCACGGTCCGTGATGGCTTCATCTATTTGAAGGCCGGGAAGCACATACGGATTCGGGAGGGTGAGAACAGTGATGATGAGGATGAGGAGGCTACTACTGTTACTGCTGACATGGACATAGATATCCGAGCATGTCCCATTGGTGACTCAAGTACTGGTCAGGCTGGATATGGCGATTTACTACAGGCTATCACGAGCCTCCAGCTGACCATACAGTTCGGGTATCAGACGTTGAGCTCATCCATCGAGCACCTCCAAGATGATTTCGAGTTACACCGAGAGCACATCGAGAGTTCTCTAGCTGAGATTAAGGATCTCATTCGTGACGACTCGGACTATCCCACTCCTTGAGTCATTTTTTATGTACATAGTATTTTCCAGTTCTTAGCATGTAGCACGAACATACTTATGTATTTTTGACTTATATATAGCTCTACGAAGCCCGTTCGTGTATAGACTTTTTGTATATGATGATGCTTCTTCATTAGACATATTACATGCATCTATTTTCCTTAATTGTGATGTTCTTGCATAGTTTCTAACTACTTTTATTCAAATTTATGCTATGAAATTGTTTCGGCTAGTATGAAAACTTTCGGTTCTTCTCGGGAAGGCTTTCGAACACCGAATTGAGCCAAATTTTCGCGTACAAGTTTGTTTAAGCATACCCTAAATGACAGTGGTAGAAAAGTAGCTTATTTTTTTGTTTCTGTCCCCTTTGGTTGCTTTTGTCAAAACGGGGGAGAAATATGAGAAAACAAGAAAAACAAAGTAAACAGAAACCAGTGCATAGATTTAGGGGGAGCACTAACCAGTGCATAGATTTAGGGAGAGTACTGCTCCAAAAGAATATGATGTATGTTTTATTGTTTGGTTGAGTTGAATATTGATTGGTTGGGTTGCACATATAAAATGCGTTTGCTTGTTTACAAAGTGGTTTTACTTAAAAAAACAGAGGAAACTCTGCCCGATTTTTCTCAAAAACCTTACACTTAGTGTTTAAACTGTGTTCTCTTAATTAGTTTTATCATCATCAAAAAGAGGGAGATTGTTGACCCTCACCTGTATTTTAATGATGACAAAACACAACTATTATTATACTAACAGTGCAATCTAAGTGTAGTAAGCAATAAAAGCATTCAACCAAGGATCAAGGTGCAAGAACTCAAATCGAATCAATCTTACAAGTGAAGATTGAAGAACTAGTATAGCTTAAAGTTATTAAAACAAAGTGTAAGTCTCACTTATACATTGAAAAGCTTGTCCAATGGCTCGCACACAAAAAGGTTTTTTAATCACAACTTTTTAATCAAACGTTTTAAGTTAAACACTTTTTAAAATAGAAAAATTGGGTTGGAAAACAACCCAGTTGACTGGGTACATATACCAGTCGACTGGTATATGGGACAGTAAGTCCCCAGTCGACTGGTAAAATAGACAATGAGTCCCCAGTCGACTGGGTGAAACATACCAGTCGACTAGTAAAATGGACAGACAGTCCTTAATCGATTGGTAAGATTAACCCAGTCGACTGGTACCCCAGAAGCTTTAAAAATGAGGTTTTTTAAGAGGACTGAGTCGACTAGTATAAAGACTCAGTCGACTGGTAGTTCAAAAAATATGACCGTTGGAACTCAAATCTGATTTTTTTTTTAATTCAAATTAAAGTCTAACGACCATATTAATTCATGGCTATATAAACCCACTCTATTGAGCATTCAATAGATAGCTGGAGATATTCAAAAAAGAGAAGAACTCACACAATCAAGTCATTTACTCTTTGAAACACAAAAAGCTTTGAAATATTCATGCTGAGCCATTCTTCAAGCTTTACTTTGAAAAAGAGACATTATTCAGTTGTATAAGCTTTCATTTGTTGTCTCTCTGCCATTTACTTTACAACATTTACTGTAAAGGGATTACTTCTGAGAGGAAGGGGATTACTTCCGAGAGGAAGGGGATAGCTTCCGTGAGAAATGGATTGTAAGGTTTATACAACACCGGTGAAGTTGTACGACTAAGTTTCTTAATGGATTACTTCAAGGAGGTTCCTTGAAGAGAGTGGACGTAGGGTCAGAACGAATCCGATATTGCTGAACCACTATAATCTGAGTTTGCATTCTCTGCTCCTTAAACTCTTTATTTACAGCACATTACTTGTTTAATCGCGTGTTAGTTATATGTTTTTATAAACTTGTGTTTATTCCGCGAAAGTTTTTAAAAACCCAATTCACCCCCCTCTTGGGTTGAAACCTCAGTCTACAATTACTCATATGCATATTTTATATTATTATTCATATGCATGAAATAAAAGAACTGGGAAGGCAACAAATCTAAATGAAAATAAAAGAACCAGGAAGTCAAACGATCTAGTTGAAAAATAAAAGAACCAGGAAGGCAGCCGGTCTAAATGAAAATAAAAGAACCGTGGCAGTCGGTATAGCTAAAAATAAGAGAACCGATAAGGCATCTGGTTTAAATGAAAATAAAAGAACCGTGGCAGCTGATATAGCTGAAAATAAAAGAACCGAGAAGGCAGCCGGTCTAAATGAAAATAAAAAAACTGTGCCAGCTGGTATAGCTGAAAATAAAAGAACCAGGAAGGCAGCCGATATAACTGAACATAAAATAACCGGGAAGGCAACCAGTTTAAGCTAAAACATGTCGATATATGGGAAGACGTTCCCAAATGATAATATGAAATGATCTGATAAATTAAATTTATACAATGCATTTGTTTTAAATATTGGTTTTTATTGCTTGAGATGCTAAATTACCATTCCCGATTATGATTTGAGTGATAGACAAATGAGTTTCATAGAGAGACATATGATGAGAAAGAAATATGATAGTACAATATGATAAAAAATTGATTTGCTTAATTGATTATATGCTGTGAACCTCATAACGAGGTAAATAATGATGTTGAATTGATAGTCTCATGATGATTAAATATATGAGAAGAAAGATGAATATGTTTGATGATTAATGTCTGAAGAGATTAATAAATGATGAGAATTATGATATGAGTAGTGATAATAAAATGCTATTATCGAGTTTCATGAGATAATAGATGAATGAATATTGGAAAACTATTTGAACAATTGAATTATAAGATGTGACTGGAAGTATACAAATCAAGTACTTCTAGTAAATTTAATTCACTGAGCTTGTGAAGCTCACTCCTCATTGTTAAATAATTTTAGGAAGTGGGAAGGATAGATAGATTGGTGAGCTGAGATTCACACTGAGTCATTATCTGTAAGCCATGTGGTCCACATCTTCAGACTAATAGAAAGAAAAAAATTTGTAAATATTCATGCATCATATGTTTTATATATTATTTTAGTTAAAATTTTAATAATATAACTCCCCTGTTTAGGGTTGAGTATTGATGTATAGATATGTATACATTCAGTTGATGTACATTTTTATATTGTTGCATATGTGTCGTGCTGGGATTTCAAACCGTGACGATATTGTCTCGAAGGTGGCTAACCTGGGATGGGTCATTACAATTTTGGTATCAGAGCATTAGGTTTTACGATTATGTAGATTGCATAAAAAGAAAGAAAGTGGAAGATTAAAATAAATTATATTTTAATGTAGAGTCTGAGGATGACATATGGACGTGTTAGAGCTAGAGTAAGAGTTGTTGACCTGAGAGCTAGAGCTAGAGTTAGGATGACACATGGACGTAGATGTGCTAGAGCTAGATTATGATGATGACACCTAGTAGGCCCCAATATTTAGACAAGTTAAGGTTAAGATGCAGGTTAATTCTAATTCTATGGTTCCTAGAAGGGAAAATGTTGATAGTATAATTGATACTAATAACGGTGTGAGAGAATCTGAAGTTGAAAGAGATAAGCTAAGAAAAGCTTTTACTCATGCTCTTGAGAAAATGAATGTAACAGATGATAGAGTTGATGGTCTATAGCATAGGCTTGATGAACAGGCTAGAGCAGTGCCTGAGGTTATTGCAAATCCAATAATGGTAGACGTTCAAAAGGAGAAAGGTGAGTTTATGCACGAGATGCAGGGAGATTTTTTTGTTAGATATATTAAGTTGAATGCTTTATTGTTTAAAGGATCTATGAATCCTTTTGAGCCTGAGCTATAAGTGAAACATGTAGAGAGATTATTTGGTATTTTACCATTGACTGACTGGCAGAGGGTCGCCTTTGCTTCGTTTAAGTTAGAAGCAGAAGCTTTAGAATGGTAGGAGGATACTCTTCCCAAGGTAAGTGTATATGTTGATAGACCCTTAACTTGGAGTAGGTTTAATGAGGCTTTTTCTTTTATAAATATTGCTCACATACTAGCAGAGCCCAACAGAAGAGAGATTTCATTTATTTGAGGTAAAATATGTTGACCGTGGGTTAGTATGATAGCATATTTGTGGCCTTGTCAAGGTTTGTATCGAAAATGGTAGATATAAAGGAAAAAAAAGTGTAAGAGGTTCCTAGATGGATTATATTTTGAGATTAGATCGAAACTATCTTATATAAGGCATATAAATTATGTTAGGTTGGTGGATTTAACACTTCAGATTGAGAAAGATGTGATGGAGTTTGAGGGAGATGGAGAGAGTGGTTGAAGAGGCTTAGACACGAAGGTTCTAGAGTTAGTAGTAGTATAAGTGTACAAGGTGGGAGACTACCCCAGAAGAGTCGTCCGTATGAAAAAAGACCTATAATGCAGAGTTAAAGGTAAGCTAGATCCATGGCTTCTATAATTCAAAATAATTTTGGTGGGACCCCTAGATTTGGGAGACAAGTTATGAAAACTGGAATTTATGGTAGAAGAGTAAGTATACCACCAAGAGGAAGTGGTAATCTGATGTATGATTGAGAGGCAAGAGTTTACTTCAGATGTAATCAGACAAGGTAGCTGTCTTGGAAATTTCCTACTCTGCGGTGCTTTGTATGTGGTGGGGATGACATGTTAGTGTAGGCTGTCTAATGGGAAAATTTGTTGAGATGAGTACTGGAGGTGTTGGGAGAAAACAGGTGGAGAGATGTAGTGGATCTGGAAATATTCAGGGTAGAGCTTACAATAAAGGAACAATTTCTTATAAAGGACATGACAGCCAGACGCAGCCGAGAAAGAGTACAGTATATGCACTGACCCAATAGGATGCTCAAGTAATTTCTGATGTCATGATGAGTACAATATCTATTCTTAATAAATTTGCCAAATTATTGATTGATCCTAGTGCAACTCATTCTTTTGCATCTGATACTTTTATGAGATCTATTGATATATGTGATAGTTCTTTGATTGACAATATTGTTGTTGAGGTTCCTACTAGGGATAGAGTTATGATAAAAAATTATTATCGGGATTGTGTGATTTGTATAGGTTATAGATAGTTTGAACTGGATTTATTATCTCTGAACATGATTGATTTTGACGTAATATTGGAGATAAAAGGGTTGTCTGCTTATCATGCATGTGTTGATTGTTTTAGGAAGAATGTGGTATTTAAAATTCTTGGATAAGAGGAGTTTAACTTTCAGGAAGAACGTAAGATACTTGCAAATTGTCTTATTTCTGCCCTGGCTGCTAGTGGATGGTTAAAGAAGGGTTGTGAGGAGTATTTAGCATACATAATGGATTTTAAAAAGAAAAATAGGAAGTTAGAATAAATCTTAGTAGTGAAAGATTTTCTTGATGTGTTTCATGAAGAATTGTCTAGATTGCCTCCCACTAAGGAGATTTAGTTTTCTATAGAAGTGATTTTGGGTTCAGCACACATATGTATAAAAACTTATAGGATGATACTAGCTAAGTTGAGAGAGTTGAAAGTACTGTTTTAAGAATTGTTAGACAAACAATTTATCAGACTTAGTGTTTCGCCATGGGGAGCCCACGTATTGTTTGTGAAGAAGAAAGATAAAACGATGAGATTGTGTATAGACTATAGATAGTTAAATAAGATCACTATTAAGAAAAAATATCATTTGTCTAGGATAGATGAGTTGTTTAAACTATTGTAGAGAATGAGAGTGTTTTCAAAGATAAACCTGAGATCAAGTTATCACCAGTTAAGGATAAAAGAGGGAGACGTGCCTAAGACTTCTTTTAGGAAACATTATGGTCATGAGTTTCTTGTGATGCCAATTGGATTGACTAATGCTCTAGCAACATTTATGGACTTGATGAATAAAATGAGTAAACCATTTCTTTGTGGTTGTGTTCATTGATGATATCTTGGTTTATTCTAAGACTAAGAAAGAGCATGTAAAACATTTAGAAACTGTGTTGGAAATTCTAAGGAGAGAGAGATTATATGCAAAATTTTCTAAATGTGAGTTTTGGTTTAATGAAATAATGTTCTTAGGGCATGTAATATCTGGAGATGGTATAATAGTTGATCCACAAAAGGTAAAGACAATGTTGAGTTGGGAAAGACCAACTAATGTGACTGAGATTAGAATCTTCTTGGGGTTAGATGGTTATTATAGAAGATTCATTCAAAAATTTTCTATTATTGTAGTACTGTTGACTAGATTGACTAGGAAAGAGACGAGATTTGTATAGTCTGGGGAGTGTGAGAAAAGTTTTTAATTACTAAAGGAGAAATCGACTACAGCTCCAGTGTTGGTGCTTCATTCTGGTGATAAAGGATTTGTGGTGTATAGTGATGCATCCCATCAAGAGTTGAGATATGTGTTAATGCAACATGGGAAGGTAATGGCATATGCTTCTAGGCAAATGAGGAATCATAAGAGAAATTACCCTACCCATGACTTAGAGTTAGCTGCTATAGTATTTGTTTTGAAGATTTGGAGACATCATCTGTATGGAACCACTTGTGAGATATTTATTGATCACAAGAGTTTGACATACTTACCTACCTAGAGAGAGTTCAATTTGAGACAAGGGAGGTGGATGGAGTTGATTAGTGACTATGATTGTCTAATTCACTATCGTCTAGAAAAGACGAAGGTGGTAGCTGATACATTAAGTAGAAAATCTATAGTTGATTAACTGCTATTGAGAGACATGATGTGAAATTGATGATAGATTTAAAAGAGATAAGAACAAAGTTGAATATCAGTGATAAAGGATCATTGTTAGCAAATATGGTTGTACAATCATCCATAGTAAAATGTTTGCTAGAGATGCAGGGTAGAGATGAGGAGATAAAGAAGATCAAGAAGGAAGTGCTTAGTAGAAAGCAATATGAGTTCAAAAATTAGAAATGATGGTATTTTGGTATTGGAACATAGGATTTTTGTTCCCAATGATGTTGAGTTGATAAAAGAGATATTAAGAGGAGCACATGATGATGTATATTCGATGCACCCGAGTAACAATAAGATGTATAGAGGATTAAGACTGAATTATTGGTGGTCAAGATTGAAGAGGGATGTAGCTGAATATATTCCTAGATGTTTGGTTTGTCAACAAGTGAAGTCAGAGAATAAACATCTGAGATGCTTACTACAGCCTCTTCCTGTGCTTGAATGGCCATAGAAAATTTTGGGTATGGATTTTGTTTCTGGATTTTCCCATACCCAGAGAGGTCACGATACAGTGTGAGTGATAGTAGATAGACTTTCTAAGTCATCGCAATTTCTTCAATTAAAACTGATTAGAGTTCTAAAAAGTTGATTGAACTGTATGTAGTTGAGATTGTGAGGTTGCATGGAGTACTATTGAGCATAATGTCAAATAGAGATGGTAAATTTAGATCTTGGTTTTAGAGAGGCTTTCAGAAAGCCACAGGTACAGAGTTTCAATTTAGTACAACTTTTCATCCTTAAACAGATGAGCAAATAGAAAGGATTATTAGAGTACTAAAAGATATGTTGAGGGAAAATATGATGAGTTTCTCAGTAAATTGGGATGTTTACTTGCCATTGATTGAATTTGCTTATAATAATCAACATCAATCTAGTATTAGAATGGCACCGTTTGAGGCATTATATGGAAAGAGGTGTAGAACTCGTATATGTTGGGAAGAAGTGGGAGAGAGAAATATATTTGGTACATAAATTATTGAGTTAATAACTGAGAGGATCAAATGGGTTAGAGAGAACCTTAAAGCGGCACAGAGGACACCGAATAGCTATGCTGACAATAGAAGAAGACCTTTTAAGTTTCAAGTAAGTGATTGGGTGTATTTGGACACATCTCCATGGAAAGATATGTTGAGGGTTAGAAAGAAAGGAAAGTTGAGTTCGAGGTATGTGGGACCCTATGAGGTTATTGAGAAAGTTGGGCTAGTTGTGAATAACTTGGATTTGCCTCCAGAGTTGAAGCAATTACATAACATATTTCACGTTTCACTTTTGCGAAAGTGCTTACATGATTAATCTCATAATATTTCCAGCCAAGCTGTAGAAATTCAGGAAGATTTGACTTTTATACAAGTACCAGTGAGAATTCTAAACATAAAAGAACAAGAATTACGTAATAAAGTCATTCATTGGATTCAAGTATTATGGCAGAACAAAGATGTTGAAGAAATTACTTGAGAGTATGAGGCAAGAATGAGGAAATAGTACCCCCTCAGCTTTTTCATGAGTTAGGTAAGAAAATTTCAAGGATGAAATTTTTATAAGGTGGGTAGAATTGTAATACTCGTCTTCTTAAAGTAAGGGTAAAAAATAAGTTGATAGATATTACATGGAATTAAAATAATATTTACATGAAAGATTTATTATTGAATAAAAATAATTCTTTTGAAAAAAAAAAGTTCTGGATGTTGTCACAGAAGAAAAAAAAAACCAACACCTAGATATCCAGGTGTTGACTGTCTAACATGCAAAGTATGCATGTTAGACAGCAAAGTTAAATGGTGGCAAAGAAGAACTTTGGCAGTGAAACGGTTTTGAAAAGAAAAACGGTTTTTTTTTGTTTGTTTTATTATTTTCCTACCAAATCCCGTTTGGTTTTCTTCTTTCTTCAATTCAAATTACTTTATTTCTTTAAACACCTGGGACTCAAAAAAAGGTTGAAAGATTGAAATTTTGAAGAAGTTTATAGGAGAATTTTAAAAGAGATTTGAGAAAAGCTTTAAGAAAAACAAAAGGTAATAATGTGTATTTTATTTTTGAAATTATATATATATGAAATTATTCAGAATTTGATGTGGAAATTTAAAGGGTACGAATTACTTTATTTTAATATAAATATTAATAATAAATTAGAAAAGTTAATGAGGTGATTCGCAGGTAACTTTAAGTGCTACATAGTGAGTTAGATTTACTTTTAGTAATCAAGATAAATATGAAATATAAAGTGATGATATTTGAATTAATTATTGAACAACAATGATCGGATGATATATGAAAGTTGATTGATTGATATTATATGAATAATTGATATTTATTATATGAGAAGTAATATTAATGAAATAATGGGTTGGTTAAATATATAATGAAAGGATAAATGAAATTCTCGACAAGCTATGATTGATAATTTGATATGATATATGAAGAGATAATTTAATGAATATGATAAAAATAATAATTTTGAGAAAGAGCAGGATATCTAAATTGAATGCTTGAATGTATGCTTGTTTTATTTATTACTCATATGCATATTTAATATTATTATTCATACGCATGAAATAAAATGACCAGAAAGGCAGCCGGTCTAACTGAAAATAAAAGAACCGGGAGGCAGCCGGTCTAAATGAAAATAAAAGAACCGAGAAGGTACTCGGTATAAATGAAAATAAAAGAATCGTGGCAACCAGTATAGCTGAAAATAAAAGAACCAGGAAGGCAGTCAGCTAAATGAAAATAAAATAACCGGGAAGACAGCTAGTCTAAGCTAAAACATATCGACATGTGGGAAGACGTTCCCAAATAATAACATGAAATGATCTGATAAATTAAATTCATGCATTGCATTTGTTTTAAATATTGGTTTTTATTGTTTGAGATGCTAAAGTACCATTCTTGATTGTGATATGAGTGATAGACAAATGAGTTTCACAGAGAGACGAATATGATAAGAAAGAAATATGACCGTATGATATGATAAAAAAATTGATTTGCTTAATTGATTATATGTTGTGAACCTCATAACGAGGTAGATAATGATGTTGAATTGATAGTCTCACGATGATTAAATATATGAGAAGAAAGATGGATATGTTTGATGATTAATGTAGGAAGAGATTGATAAATAATGAGAATTATGATATGAGTAGTGATAATAGAATGCTATTATCGAGTTTCATGAGATAATAGATGAATGAATGTTGGAAGACTATTTGAATGATTTAATTATAATATGTGACTGGAAATATACAAATCAAGTACTTCTAGTAAATTTAATTCACTGAGCTTGTGAAGCACACTCCTCATTGTTAAATAATTTCAAGAAGTGGGCAGGACATATAGATTGGTGAGCTGATATTCAGACTGAGTCATTATCTGTAAGCCATGTGGTCCACATCCTCAGACTAATGGAAAGAATTTTTAAAAAAAAATATTCATGCATCATATATTGTATATATTATTTCAATTGAAATTTTAATAATGTAACTCCCATGTTGATGGTTGAGGGTTGAGGATTGATGTATAGATATGCATACATTTAGTTGATGTATGTTTTTATATTGTTGCATATATGTGTTGTGCTGGGATTTCAAAACATGACGACATTGTCTCGGGGGTGGCCAACACGGGATGGGTCATTACAGCTTCATCTTTAGAATGTCACAAATAAACATCACAAGATCTTGTACAATCATCTATAAAAGTTACAAAATATTTATTTCCTCCTAAAGAAGGTGTAGCATGAATATCACATAAATCACTATGAATTAAATCCAAAATTTTTGAATTTCTTTGAACACTTGAAAACGATTTTCTAGTAATTTTAGTAAGCATACTTGTTCTGTAATTTTCCATGGTTATATCAAATTTTGGAATTAAATCTAACTTTATCATATCATTTAATTGTCTAGCATTCATATCCTAAGCAGAACAATCAATAATATAAGCAGAAATCATATTCGTATTATTAATATTAGGTTTAAAATCCCCTCGTACATATATCCATTCCCAACAAAAATACCTCCCTTAGTGAGAACAAACTTATCAGCTTGAAATACAAGCTTGAACCCATTTTTGTTCAAGAGATTACCAGAAACTAAATTCTTCCTAATTTCAGGTACATGGTATACATTAGTGAGGGTGAGGATCTTTCCAGAAGTGAACTCTAGTTGCACTTTTCCATTTCCTATCAGTGGTACAATGGCTAAATTTCTCATGTACAAGAAAGTACAATCTACCATTGCTTCATAGTTCTTAAAGAATTTTTTTTTCTTGCACACATGTCTCGTTGCACCAGAATCAACCCACCAAGCTTCATTGTCCTCAAGGACATTTGCATAAGAAATCACAGCCACGAATTCTTGTGGTGTTTTTCCCTAACGACAATCTCTTTTGAAATGCCCTAGTTTCCCATAATTGAACTAGGAACCCGTAGTTTTCTTATTCTTAGAAAGCTTTGCTGGTTGGTTCTTTCTTTTGTGAGATTCTTGAAAGTGATTCTTTGAAGTCTCTCATTCCTCTACCATATTGATCTTAGAAAAGGGCTTCTTCTTTGCCTTCTTTTCACAAGTCCTCCTCAATAGATGATTGCCTAATTCCTTAATATTCAGGTCTTCCTTTTGGTGCTTCAAACGATTCCTAAAATTCTTCAATAAAGGAGGCAGTTTGTCTATAATGGTTGTGACATTTATTGTCTCATCCATTTTCATATTATGTTGAGTAAATTGATCAAATATATTTTTAATCTCACTATATTGATCTATAATACTATGAATATCAACCATTTTAAAATTATGAAACTTTGTAATAATATAATGCATATTTGCTGCGTCCTCCTTTATGTACCTTGCCTGCAGTGTGTCCCATAACTCCATTGTCGTCTTGACATTGTGGTAGGCATCAAAAAGGTTGTTGGACATGACATTTAGGATATGTATGACCTTTGCAAATGTCATCATCCTGATCCATTTCTGTCTATCTCTTGTTTGAGAAATTGGTTAATCTTCTGCAGGTTTGGTCTTTGGAGAATTGATGACATAATAAACCCAAAGCGATGTCAAGAGGAAGAACATCTTATTTTACCAGTGATAAAAATTCCCTCTGTTGAATCGCTCCAACTTGTTGAAGACCAGTTTCATATCTTTCAACGAACTCAAGGAAGTCATTTTGATAAACAAGTAAATTAAACCTTAAGATTGATGGAAATTTGGTGGGGAAAGATAACTGAAAGTGAGGGCTGTTTATCAAAATAAGTGAGTGAGAGAGAGAGGTTTTAAGGTGTGACCATGTCACTTTCCTTAAGGTTTAATTTGCCTATCACAGTGCAAGAGGTTACCGACGAATTTCCTCCAAGATACAATGAAGCTCTGATGTTATTCTGCACTTTGCACTTGTGAGGAATAACCCACAACAACTTCTAAGAGTTTATAAATGTATATCACTTATGTCTGAAAATTTGCAAGATTTTTGTACATAAGTAAATTAGTATTTTGAGAGGAGAAGAAGAAGAATAAAGAAATTCTAGAAAACTGAATGTAATATGTATATATTAATTATAACAGTTGAACACACTTTTCTAGTGTTGAAATAAGTGTTTTTCCATTAGAGACACATTGTTTCAGTTTAAAACTGAATATCAAGTATTCCTTCATAAATAACACTTTTTTCATATTCAACTAACATAAAATGTTCTGAAAATTCAAAATTTTCAAACATCCAATCGACTAGACAATGTTTTCAGTCGACTTAAAAAGTTACATAGAGTTCAAAAAATTTACTTTCTTCCATTCAGTCGACTAAATGTTTCATACAATCGACAGTATACACCATTCAATCGACTGTATGAAATTTACAGTCAATTGTATCAAATGTCAAAATTCATTTTCTTTTTCCTTTTCTCCGCTCATTTGATTTTCTAAAATATCCATACTCAAAAAACTAAATTTATTCATTTAGGTAGGTGATAAATAAGAATTTCTATAAAAAAAATCGTGGGTGTTTTGGTCAATAAGTTTTGCCAGCTCATAATTTGGACAGTCCTTCCTGGTCCCCACTTTTAACCTTAAAAAAACTTTAAAACCCTTGGCAAAGCCTCAAAGCAACAACAACTAATCTCTCTCTCTCCTCAACTCTAAGCCCTTTTACGGCCCTCCTCTTCAACAACAATGTCTCTCTCACTCACACCTCTCTCTCTCATCATTAGTCTCTCTCTCCTTATTCTCTTTCCTCTCACAGTCATCTCTTCCATTCAAAACCTCCTTGAAAGCCAAGGCCTGCCTGGTGGTCTCTTCCCCCAAAACGTGAAATCTTACAGTTTTGACCAAACAGGGCGGCTAGAGGTTCACCTGGAGAGCCCATGCTTGGCTAAGTATGAAACCAGAGTATACTTTGACAGTGTGGTGAGAGCTAATCTCAGCTATGGTGGGCTCATGGGACTTGAGGGTCTCTCTCAGGAAGAGCTGTTTCTTTGGTTGCCAGTTAAAGGTATTTTAGTGAGTGATCCATCTTCTGGTCTTATCTTGTTTGATATTGGTGTTGCTCATAAGCAACTCTCTCTTTCTCTCTTTGAAGATCCTCCTGTTTGCAGGCCTCAAGGTATCTACATAGTACATACCCTCTTTCTCTCTCTCTTTAATTGGTATTGATTCTTATTGAAAATTTTGGGAAAAAAAATTATTAAGCCCTGAGTTTTTGTATGACTAATGGGTTTCTTTTGTTTTGCTAATTTCTCTGTTTTTTGCCTGTTTGGTTGCTAAGAAATCGAAAGAAACTTTTTCTTTAATTGCTCTGGGTCATGAACAAGTCTTGTTCAATTAATTACGAATTTAACAGAAATAAAAGCTAGACTACCTATCTATGATTTCTTTACATTTCATCAGATCTGTTACTAACCAAACTGAGAGGGTTTTAGAATTTAGAATTTTGTCTGTATGAAACCTTTTCTTTCTTTCTTTCTTTCTTTTTTGAGTTTTCTAGAATTAAAGGTTCTCAGGTTAATTGGGAAAGAAATGTGGATTTGCAGGATTTCTGTTGGAGAAGGTTGTGAAGAAGAAGAAGAGATTTCAAGTTCAAAGGTGGAAATATCACTCTTCCATTTGAATTGTGAAAGATAAATTTTCACCTCCACTTCTTTTCATTTTTTTTTTGGTTTTTGTTTTTGGTTTCTTTCAAAAGGAAAATATGGAGTAAAGTTGATATACTTAATAGATGCTTGTAGGGCTGTAAAAATGGAAAATGGGTGAATAGAAATGAGAAGTTTTTGGGAATTCCTAGATTCGTAACTGATAAAGATATTTAATGAAAAGATTTTAAATTAATGATTTTGTTTGTCACTTGCCTTCTTCTTATCTCTTAAAGAATGTTTTGCTTAGATTCAAAGTAAAGGCTATTTTTCAGCTCAATCAGAAATGTTGTTTGGTTTGAAAAAAAAATTACTATTTACCGTGGCTGTTTGTGTGAAGTTGCAAATTTCCCTTGGGTAATTTGGGATCAATTATGACCTTAGGCCATTCTCCTGGTATGCTATTCTCTTGCTTTAAGCAGGCAATAATTACCATTTATAGATCTTCTTAATCAAGTTTGGTGAGATGGTAGCAGATAGTAACTTAGATTCATGTACTTAAATTTCTTTTCTAGCATTTTAACAGCAGGACTTAAGTATGGGTGTCGGACACGCTGGTGTTTGAATATTAGACTCATCTATTTATAATAATTTTTCATAATTTTTTTTTTTAATTTGGAGTGCTCAAATATCATACTCTTGTCTGAGTGTCGAGATCCGACACAAGTATAATAAAGTAAAATGAATGGTCCATATAACATATGTTCGTCTCGTGTCCGTATTGAGTCATTGGAGTTTAAAACTTCCATATTGAGTAATTCAAGTTTAGTACTCATTTCAATTTGGTGTATCATAGTCATTGTTGTAGCTGATAGCCTACTATCACTCTCTCTTTTTGTCTTGTGCCTTTTTTTTTTTACTGTGACCATGGGTATCAATTGTCCTTAATTTGATGATTCGGCAAGTGATGCTAAGATTAATGGACTCCTATACGCTATATATAGTTGATGAATCATCTAGCAAACTCCCTGAGGAAAGTATTGTTCAGGTAGAGCAACTTAAGCATAGAATTGAAAGTAACATTGATCAAACATCAGAAAGGAAACTTATGCAAGAATATAAATGATATAAAACTCAGTATTTTGAATTTCATTATTCATTTGTACATCCGCGTTGTTTTGCTTTAATCTCACTTAAAATGGGTCTTTCTTAATAGAAAAGTTTATCTCTACTCTAAAAATGAGGACAAAGTGGTGATTTTACCTCTAAAATTCACTTACTCAAAATTTAGGTAAAAAAACACAACCACAATAATTAAATAGACAAAACAAAAAAAAAATGAAAACACAAATAATTAATGTGTTTCAACAACTTCTTTGCCTACATCCATTAACAACTCCACTATTTTATTAATCTTTAACTACAATTTGGGGAGAGCAAAATTATCAAACTCTCAAACTTTCACTCCAAAGTCATAATACATCAAAAACTCTTAACCTAACTCTAGTTATATGTGTCATCTCTATTTGATAACCCAAAACCCTAATACACCAAAGCTCTCATTCTAGCTCTAGTAGTAAACTCTTCTAGTTTATAATATATATGGAATTATGAGTGTACCTCAAATCTTCTCTGAGACCCTTTTATATAGAGAATATTTTCCTAATACTATTAGGAAAAGAACAACATTATAGTAAACTACTACTACTTGTATAATCAACAATCTAATAGGAAATTACTACTATTCCTACTAGAACAAGCAACTACAAAATAGAAAACAACTTTTCTCAAACCAATTAGAAGTCTTCTTTGTGTGAATTGAGCCAAAATCCTAACAAATCTCCACTTTGGCTCAAATTTTTCACCTCATCATCAAATTTGGCTTTCTTCTTTGATTGGTAATCGTTCCTTTTTGGTATTTCCATCTCATCCGCTTACTATTCAAAGCAATCATCATCTCATTCAACACGTATGAGCTTTCTTCGTTCACGGTATCTATCATCACTACCTTTAAAGCATCAAGAACTTGCATCTCATTATTCTCATTAGCCTTTCCATTATCACTCTTTTCATTTTACTTAACTCCTCCAAGTCCTCCATTGTGGCTTTACTTTGCTATTGCGTGTGTTCTTCTTCCTCATTGTAGATGCACTCCTTATTTGAAAAATCCAGAGACTTGGATCTTGATCTTTTCTCCACCTTCTTTGAAGTGCTTCACTCGCTCACTTTGTCTGGCTTTTCTCTTGACTTAATCACGAACAATTCTGTAACCTTGAACACACTTGGCCTCTTCAACTTATCTCTCTAGAGGTACCGCGAAAACCTCCCCATCCATCCAAACTTCCTTACCCACCATTAACATCGTGACTATGTTATCTCCTTCCGGTTGCAAGTACTTCTTTTCTGTCGACATACCACTCAACAAATTAGTGAAATGGAATTGAAAATGCTAATATTCATCATACCTTCTTCCATCTTCAATTCATCAAATAGCTTAATAATAAGCATGCCTACTTCTTGTATTTTTACCATCGGAACATAACTCTGATACCATTTGTTGGAATTTTACCTCTAAAATCCACCTACTCAAAATTTAGGCAAAAAACATAACTACAACAATTAAATAGGCAAAACAAACAAAAAATAAGAACACTAATAATTAATGTGGTTCGACAACCTTTTTAACTACATCCACCAACAACTCCACTATTTTATCAATCTTCAACTACAACTTTAGGAAGAGTAAAATTGTCAAACTTTCACTACAAAGTCACAATACATCAAAAGCTCTTAACCTAACTCTAGTTGTAAGTGTGATATCTACTTGATAACCCAAAACCTAAATACACCCAAAGCTCTCATCCTAGCTCTAGTAGTAAACCTCTCTAGTTTACAATGTATATGAAATTATGAGTGTACCTCAAATCTTCTCCAGAACCCCTTTATACATAGTATATTTTCCTAACACTATTAGGAAAAGAACAACAACATTATAGTAGACTACTACTATTTGTACAATCAACAATCTAATAAGAAATTACTATTATTCCTACTAGAACAAGCAACTATAAAATAGAAAACAATTTTTCTCAAACCAATTAAAAATCTTCTTTGTAGGAATTGAGCTAAAATTCTAACACTGAGCAGAAAGGATACAGTAACTAATTCAGTGTCTTTCTAATCTTGATTAATCTGTTCATGCTATTGTATTTTCTCAAATCTCCTAAAAGCTTAGGAAGAGAATTAGGAACTTGTAATTAGGCGTGCGCTTCTGGTTTCTTTCTTGTGACGCGGATGTAGCATATAACAGCTGCAACCATGGCTGTTATGAATCCTCCAAGGATCACATCTCCCCCTGCCGGAGACTTATCTGATGAACGGTACTTGCCGACTCGCCTGTTATCTGGATTTTCCACTGTTACCCCATCTCCCATTGGAGCTTGACATGGAGCAGGTGGTAGCATGGACTCAAAACCCTCTGATGCTTGAGTCTTGCCTATAAAGATTAGAATCAAAGCTACCAACATAATGCAAAATAGAAGAAACCGAGCCATATAGCTAGCTTGTGTATGGTGGCAAATGACAATAAATGCTTGAATACTGCAGAGAATGGAAATTTTATATAGGGCTATATAGGCGCCGTATAAGAGAGGTTAATTGCAATGACTCTTTGGTCAAATATTTGTTTCAAAGCTTGGAAAATGTTCCATTTGTTCAAATGAGGATCTATGTAGTCATATTTAACAAGGGGAGGTGGTTTATGGGAAGGTTTATTTTGGGGGAGATACAAGGTTACATCAGGAGACAAAATGACAAGAAATCACAACTGTATTCTATTAGGACCAAAGCACACAAAATAAATATTTACATAGTTAAAGTTTTTACATTCACGGGATGACAAGAAATTTTATTATAATTAAATTAAAAGAGATAAGAAAATTTAAATTTAAATACACCCAAATTTAAATTATCATAAATTTAATTGAAAAAAATAACATAAAATAAAAGAAAATTCAACTACTCTTTCTCATGCTACAGGCTCTATCTATTACGCTCGTAACTATAGTTGGAAAAAAAATATAACACGTTTTTATATTTCGCGTCCCACAAAATATCATCAAAATCTTTTTGGACAATGAGTCCTCTTGACAAATCAAGCCATATTTAACATGTTCCATACTCCATAGCATTTGGTTTTCTTATTTCTCTCGTCATAGCTAGTCAAATGAAATTGACTCATGACCGAGTGGCATCACATCTCCGATTGGAATTCAGCTAATTAAACTTAGGGTGATGTCAAGCGAATATTACGTGGATAAGATTAAAAAACATCTCAAAGCCTTGACCAAGGAGACGTGCCACACGTGCAAAATGACTTTTTTTAGTCTCTTTGTGCTACAATTGGACTTCCTCCCTGTTATTAATAGATTTTTATGTAATTACCAATGGAATTATTGGAAAAAAGAAATGTACTAACTTGCATACTGTCCGCCCATATATGTAAGTCTATCATTGCTCTTAAACTTAAAAAATAAAAATAAAAAAACCTGATCACAGCTACTTGCATAAAATTTAATTCCTTATGTCCCTCTAAAACTTTACTCCTCCTACCCTTTCCTAGTGACTTTCAGCTTCTGGTTCTTGTAATGTCCTTTTGTTCTAATTATCATCAATTGCCAGTACATAATTTGTCTTAGATCCATGGTTGCTTTTGTCTTTAGCAAAATTCTGCTGGGCAAACTAAAACCCATAAAGAGGAAAAAGGATCCAATTTCTGTTAAGGAGAGTTGTGAATTTCAGCATAGATAAATGCCATTGAGCTTTTTTTTGGCTAAGGGGCAGCAAATTGTTTAGGCTACTTAAAAAAAAGTATTATGTTTTTGTTTTGACTACTTAAGAAAAGTTTCAGTCTAGCCACCATTTTCATGTCTTATTCCCAAGCCTTATTTTTTTTATTGCTTCTAGCTTTTGTCCATATTAGTAAGAAGTATCAATTGGTCGCCCACATCATAAGAGTCTTGATTTCATTGGATCAGTTTCGTGGGAATTATCACAGAATCGAAAAAATTTATTAATAATAATAAAAAAAATTATCAAAAAATTTAAAAAGAAAATATTTAAATATCAAAGTTATTATTCAATTTTTCTGTAATTATTAATGATTTTCTCAGTTCTATAATAACTCTCACAAACCCGATTCCGTGGTATCACATCTGATCATAATGCAAAACATTACTGAAAGTAACATATAATTACCACAGCAAACGGTAATTGCTCTTTATAAAGAGAAGCATATCTTCCATATATAATTGCTGTTTATATGCTTCGGATGACCTCCATCAGCAAATCTCTGCCTTGCTGAACTGCGACCGTGTAACCGTGAGTTCTCTGAAATTTTATAAACAGTTTAAATTTTCAAAATTAATCAAAGTATATTATTAAACATGGAGACAGCATACAAAGAAAATATAATGGTTGTACATCTGGCTTATTAGGATAACTGAATAAATTACAAACAACTGTACTATATATGTATATGAACCCTCAGTTGGTGTCAAGCTTACCATTGTTTGTACCAACTTTGATCTAACAGTTTGTTATTAGTTTGTTACAATCCCATGCTGGTACAATGGTGAGCATCATAAAAATCAGTTTGTACAGGGATTTTTGGATTTTTTTTTTATTCCAAAACAATGTTTTCAAAAACGAAAATGAAAAACAAAGAGTGTGTTTGGTTTTAAAAAACAAGACTGTTTTTTGTTTTTATTTTCATAAAAAATGAAAACAGACATTGAAAACGTGTTTCACCGTTAAAAGTAGAAAATAGATTTTAAAAAACAAAGTTGAAAACAATCTCCAATTAGAAACCGAAAAAAAAAAATCATTTTTACTACTCTCAGCCAAAATGGCTGAAAACAGTAAAAACAAGGACCGGACCTTAAAAAATTTCCCAAATTCTGTCAATTAACTCCCGTGCACCCAGGTTCTAGTTACAAAATTGCATTAATTTACCACTTATGTATAAACTTTTTTCTTTATCTTCCTAAGCAATGTTCTCTCTGTCTTCCAACATGGCCTCTCTAAAACCCTAGAAAATCAACTAAAAATTTTCTCAATGACTTACTCAAGGTAATACTCTCTATTCCTTTAATTTTTGTGTGATTAATGTCAAGGTTTTCACTTGCTTCTTCTTCACTTTTGTGCGTTTGATTGTATCATTGATTTGTGAATTTTATGGACAAGGTGTATTCTCTCTAGTTGCAATTTATTGGAGTTTTCATTTATTATCTTGAAATTTCCTTTGTATTTATCTATTATCTTATTTTTTGCCTTTTTTGTTTTTTCTTGAAAAACAAAAATGAAAAACAATTTTTTTGTTATTTTTTTCACCTAAACACGTTTGTCTATTATTTCAAATATATATATATATATATATATATATATATTACCTCTCTAATTGTAATTTTGCTATATATTAACGAGACAAAACTTATTTGCTATATATTAATGAGAGAAAACTTATTAACAATTTTTAAGCGTTTTTTTCTCATCAATTTTTCTTTTTATAATTTTCCTTAAAACAGTTATAGAAAACATTTAAAAATATGCAAGCCTTGTTTTCAATTTTTCTTAATTTTTGAAAACACTTGTTAAATATATTTTGGATGATAAAAGCCATATTTGGTAACTCATTTAAGCCAAGTAAGTTGGCTTAATTGATTTCAAGGCAAAAAGATGGTTTAACATACATGACCAAAGAACTGCTTTCTGTTTTTTAAAATAAAAACTGTTTTCAAAAACAGATACCAAATGGTGCCAATTTCTTGTACTTAAAACTTCAAAACTTACCTCTACAAAAGATGAAAGAAGAAAGGCTCCATTAGAGGTGGTAACACTGATATCAGTGAGTTGAAAGCCATAGTAATTCAGGGCCTCAATCAATCTAGAAATTCGACCTCTTTTCTTCTCGAGGATGATCTTTATCCAGAACTTATTGTAATCGATATCAGTCACCTGAATATCTTCCTATTAACAGCAGCAACAATAACTCAATTAGTTAGTGAATAATTACAATGTGATCAATATATAAGAAATCTGGGCCAGTAAACAGAACCTGTATCCCACATTTCTTCATCTCCTCTGCAGCATCAATCTTAGCAAATCTTGGCTCTGCTCCTGATGATGATGATCCTTCCATTTCAGAAAGCTGGTCTTTAAGAACATCCACATTCCTCTGCAGCTCATTGATGTAAGTGATTGCATCCTCAACTATAGTTGCTTTATTCATCTAAAATTAACCAAGGTAAGAAACCATAATCAGAAAACATAAATATATTAGTTGAGTGAAAAGATTTAATTAAGGATTAATTATGGTTTTGGGTAGTTAGTTACATTTGTGATTATGGGGACTAATGAACGCAGTGTGAGGAGCCTATCACTGAGCTTCTGCCTCCTACGTCTCTCGGTTTCAAGGTTTTTAGATTTGTACACTGAGGTGTCATCGTTGTTGTGCCTCCTCCTGCCCATCCCTCCCTTAGTGGAAACTTCTTCTTTTACGCTTAATTCACTCATATCAGAGCTTACAAACTCCATTTGTGGAGAGATTGTTAACTACTTGTGATATATGTTTAGTGGGAGAGGAGCTCTTGCATTTCTACTTATATAGCTGCTTCTCACAAGGGTAGCATTCTAGAGAGAGGGAGAGAGAGAGAGAGAGAGTCTTGATGATATTGTATTTTAGGCATCTCTATCCCCTACCATAAAAAGCAGGCAATTCAGTTTCCATCATTTTTTTTTCTATCATTTTTGCAATCAAAACCGTTCATCTATTATCAGCAATTATTATTTTCAGTCTCTATCTCCTACTATAAAAAGCACGCAGTTGTTAAATATTAACATATTTAAGAACTCAAATATCGATCTCTGCCAAGTGGTATGTTTAATTGGAAAATCAATGTTAGAAGATTTTTTTTTCTTTTTCAGTTTATATGAATTGGTTGTTTCTTTCATGTCTTGACGGTTAGTAATGTGGACTGGGAAGTACAAAATGTGTGAGATTCCAGACTTGCTAGGGTGTGTGTGTGTGTATATATATATATATATATTCTCTTCAAGTACAGTGTAACTGTGTGTGTTCCTTCTTTGAGGTGTGGATGTGGTGTACTCAAAACCGAACGGCAAAATTCTGTATTTCTGTGTGGAAGCATATATTTCTAATTTAATTACATTGCCCAATTTTTCTTATTATCTAGGTAAAATTTGAATATTCTCCTTTCTTTTTGTTTTCATAACTGGGGCAAGGGGATTTAAATTTCAACCTTTTTAGGAGTGTTGTTACTAATTGGACTATGTTCAAACCACATCACTCTCATTTTTTTATATATACTAACATGAAAGTTATATTTCAGGACACAATTAGTTATTCTAATTTTCATACAATAAATGAGAACTCTTTCAATTTGCTTTTGTTTTCTCCCTTTTTGGTTCCATAACTATATTTTTATTTTATTGAAGAAATGCTATACAAGCACAATAATTTTGATACAATATAAACCTACAATATTACACATGACTCACATATAAACCGATAATATTATAATATATTACCCAACTGAGGTGATAATAACCAATAAATTAAACACATAACTTACACATCGGTAAAAATCGAATTTGAAATCTTATGATCCTAGGACTATTTAATTTCATTAGGGCGGATTTTCTGTTTCGTAACACGTGACTGAGTGGAGCACATGTGGTGACGGATCTAGCTCCTTTAGTAATAGATGTGATCCTTGTGGTCGCAGAGGATCTGACTTCTACATTGCGAAAACGGGCTCGACACCTGGTGTCGTAAGGATCCGCAATTGTAGAGACGGGCTCAGTCTACGACAACAAGTTCTATCCTCATAGAAGACACTTAGCCCCGAGTTCTTTGGGATTAGGTCGAGAGTCACCATCAAGACAATTTCACTGCCATGATGGACCTTCTATTGCTATTTGTATCAACCAACAGAAAGTAATTGGAAACAAGGAAAATAGAATACTAATAGGATGGGGTATGGTAATACGACAATAAGTGAGTACAATAGTATGAAAATATGGCAGTAAATAAATACGATCGTTTGGTTCTTGGACAGGATTACAGTAAGATAAGATTACAAAGGATTAGAGTGTGACTATTTTAATACTTTGTTTAGTGTATGAAAATGACTAATCGGAATTAAAGTGGGATAGTAAATAAAAAGACTATACTATCCTCAATATTCCACAAGCCATAAGGTACATACATTTGTTTCCATCATTTTTTCACTTTTTCTTAAAAACTAAATGCCCTTTTTCTCCTTTATGGAAAAACCAAAAAAAAAAATCCAACTATCATAGAAAATCCAACGATCAACACAAAATCACCCACAAATGTCAATACAAACCCAGAAAAACATATACAAAAATAAGAAGAGGTCGCATGATGAGAAAATGTTGGCAACATGATGGCGTAGATGAGAGGAAGCGTGGAGGAGGGGCAACGTAGAGGAGAGGTGGCACATATATGGGAAAATATGGAGGATGAGAGAGGAAGAAGAAGAAGTATGAAGAGGAGGAGAAGGAGATAGGAAAAAGGAAGAAGGAAGAAGAAGAGAGCCAACACAAATTTGGGGAAGGATGAGGAGTAGGAAAAAGGAAGAATGAGGAGAGAGGAAGAAGAAGCAAGAGGAGAAAATAAGAAGAAAGACGTATGGAGGATTAGAACGAAGAAGAAGATAAATGGAGAAAAGAAAAAAAATAAATGAAAAAATAAATTAGTCCTAGTGGGGTGGGATAAATTTTGTCCCACATCCCCCATGGGTTTAGTTTTATGGGATAAGGATTAGATTTATCCTTCTCCAATCCTAAATGAACAGTAAAAAAAGCAAACCAAGCAAGGACAATGAATTGAGGTGGGATTATATTTGTCCAATCCCACCTTAATACCCCAAACCAAACTGCCCCTGAGCAAATACTAAGAGTAAAGATAAAGCAACAAAATGAGAGGGCCTATGTATGAGAGTGAAGTGGGGAGAAAGAGAATGTTGCAGTGCTAGGGAGTGCACACGAAAACATGGGACAAGTCTCGAGCAGTAACAATGAAAGATGGTTTGTCTTAAATAGTGTTGATCATTTTGATTAATATGCAAGATGTGTTCACAATAGTGGTAGAACACAATTTACTAATAGTCAGGGATCATAAAAAGAAGCACGAGGTACCAATATGGTGTTCGTGTGCTTCGTAGTGAAAAATGTATAGGAATGAGGTAGAATATGTAGTGACAAAGAAACACTTTTAGGAAGTTTTAACTGAGGTAGTTGGTAGTTTGAAGCGCTATGATATTTAGTGGTAGAAAAGAAACAAGAACTTAAGTGTGCTATGTTTCTCTCTTTGAATAACAAGAGCTCTTGGTGTTTGCTCTTAGCTTCATATTGCCAAGTGAATGAGTTGTGAGTTATAAGCTCATAGTTTGTTATGAGTTGTTCTTTGTTGTTCTTAAGGAGATTAAAATGAGGGTTTATATATATATATATATATATATATATAGAGAGAGAGAGAGAATCATGATCGTTGAGTGGAGGGGCTTAACTTTGAAATCCATGATTTAGTGGATGAAAGAGTGTTGTAATGCCTTTGGGCAGTGGGGGCTTTGTCAAGCACTGTATACTGTTGAATTAAGGGAGAGAATGATGAACAATGGTTGGGATGGAGCCTTGGACGTGTAAGGGGGTCAACAAATACCATTTGAGGAATTGTGTTGTTTATGTGTTAGATTTTCTCAACAATAACCAATAAGGTGTGAACAAGGAATGCTTAGTGCTTTTGTAGGAAAGAGTGTGTCTCCTTCCTTGTAATGATGATTAACCAAGATTTGGTTAATTGAGATATAATCAAAAGATTTGTTACGGAATTGGAGAGAGATGAGGCTTATCCATAGGTGTTTATCTTAGTCCGCTTGCAAGAATGGCTAAGTGGCTACACGATGGGGAGAGGCTTAGATTTGGTGTTGTAAGAGTGAGAAAGTGATAGAATAGAAGCAAATAAATGTGTTCCAAGTGTGCATAATGTTTTTCCAAACTAGCCTTATGATTCCAAGTGGCTAAAAGTCTTGCAAGAGGTGCCTAAGTTCACTTCAAGAAAGTGTGAACTCATTTAATTCCTATAAGACTTGATCATATTCTCCTCTGCCAACCAAACCACAATTCCATTTGAGATCTTCAGGGGGATCCACATAATTCATGATTTGTGTGTATACATAATAGTAAGAGCTTTAGATAGTGGAGTGTATTTGAAATTAAACCTTTTTACCCCTTTTTGACATTGTAACTTTTTTGTGGGCTTCGTGGACCTATTTTGTTTGGAGTTTACTGCTTGAGCTACTTGGACTGGCCTTATAATTATCTTCATTTGGCTTAGAGATTTTTTGTTGGACCATTTACAACTATTGCTTATGTTACAACAATAGATTTATGCTTGGTTCTTAATCCCATTCACAGGGCCTTTTGTTGATATAAGCTATTGGAATGCTTTTTGAGGAGATAATTGTTGGATCAAGGCCCATGTAATAGTTACAAGAGCTTTGCTTCTTAGGCTAGTTGGGTTGGACTTGTAATGATCTCCATCCGGCTTGAAGATTGTTTTTAGACCAATTACAGGCATGGGTTGTGTTCACAACATTAGCTTATAAATAATTTATAACCATTTAGTTCCTTGTTTTACTAAAGCTCTATTATGGTTGAAGATCATGACCATGCAAGCCTTATTTTGCAAAGATACCTCTTCGGTTTTGTAGTAGCTTACAACTATTTAAATCCTTAAAATACAAAAACCATGTAATGATTAAGGATCATGATTGCATAGACTTTGTTTTTACAAAGGAACCTTTTTAGTTGTATAATAGTAGCTGACAACTATTTAAATCATTATTTTAGAAAAACCATGTAATGATCAAAGATCTTGATCACGTATGCATGCTTTGTTTTACAAAGACACATTTTTAGTTGCATAAGGTAGTAGCTGACAACTATTTAAGTCATTGTTTTACAAAAACCACGCAATGATCGAAGATCATGATCATTTAGGCTTTGTTTTGCAAATGCACTTTTTTAGTTATATGGTGGTAAAAGTTTGACAGTAGCTTGTGTCCTTGAAACCCATGGTTATATAGCCAAGTTAGAGAGTGAAACTGTAAAAATCCATTTTGTGTATACTTAGGATTTTTTGTAATGGGTCAGGATTTGATAAGTGGGTCATATGAGGCCTTTTGAAATAATTGGGTCGTTTCATGTGTTTGGGCCAAGAGATGGATTGTTAAGGCGTTTTTTAAGAGAGAGAATAGGATGAAAGGGAGAGTGTTCAACTGTTATGTGGTATATATTTATACTTTGTGAAAACCAATATGGTGTTGTCACATGATCCTGAAAAATTGGATATCAGCAAATTCTTCCTTGAAATACTTTATCAAAACCAGTGTTTTCAGAGGTGAAGGTGTTAAGCGAGATGTTTTTCCTCAATGAGATAACGTATAAGCCCGGAGGCATTGGGCGAAAACCTTTTGAAATGTTGGGGCGTTTCGAAATTCTAATAAAATAATAAAATTAATTAATTAAAATTATATAAATATAATAATTTAAATTAATTAATTTTATAAGAACTTTAATACTTTTATTAACTCTTTAGAATATATAAATTATAATTATAATTTCAAAATATTTATATATACATTATATATAATTTTTTATTTTTTATATTGTAGTAACTTGTAAGTGATTAATTAAACAGTTTGTAGTTATAATAAGATAACATGTGATAAATATTTATGAAATACAATGATATAACTACAAGAACAATTAGCTTAGTGGTTAAAGTTTGTATTCCTGCTGATTTGGGCATGGGTTCAAGCCTTAAACTTGCATTTTTTTAAAGGTTTTTAAAAAAACTTCAATGGGGCGTAAGCCCCGATCGCTGGGAAATAAAAGGCGTATGCCTCTGGGCTTTTGCTTTAGCCCTGCCTTTAGGCGAGCCCCAAAGCTCAAAAAATGCCTTTGAATACGCCTCTGGGCTTTTGCTTTAGCCCTGCCTTTAGGCGAGCCCCAGAGCTCAAAAAATGCCTTTGAAAACACTGACCAAAATCATCACTCAATTAAAAAATAAGTGTAAACTATGTACCAATATTTATTGAAGCATTTTCCTTAAAATATATTTATAAAAAATGTATTGAAGCAATAATATACCATAAATAAATTTCATCCAAGTTTTCATTTCCTTCAATGGAGAATACTAATCTTCGGAAAATAGAAAGTTCTACAATTAATGCAAATACAACCAATATCACTAGAGGTTAAGCTTTCATCATTTTCCCCCTTTATCAAAGGATATGTCCTTTTCTTTTAATCATAAAAAACACATTAGCATTTGAAAATCAACTGTTGAGATCTACACAAACATGAAGGTAATTTAGTAAATGAATAAAATTATTGATTTAATTTTTCACCTTCAAAGTTTTTTGGCAATATCGAAACAATCAAAAGTAAAAAAGACGCACCTTGTATATTGTTAGAAAGCTCTCGATTAGAGCTATCAAATGAGATCCATAAGTTTCACCTTCCGTCAAGCCGACCGTCCTCACACTTGTGAAGGATGATTTGGTGAACAGTAACTGTTTGTTATTTTTAATTTTAATTTTAGAAAATATGATTTTTTAAAAATATCATCACTTTGATGACATGAAAAATAGATGTTTTGATCCAAAATCTCTATTCTCAATTTAATCAATTTTCACTTCTAACAATTTTTGATTATGAGGTTGATAAATCTTGAATGAATTAATTTATTTTTTAATTTTTTCACACTAATTTTTATTACAAATATTTATACAAATCAATATTTACAACTTGTATGAATCATATATCTACAATCTATTGGGGAGGTGGGACAAAAAATGTGGGATTATGACTAATTTTACTCACATTAATCTCACATGAATAGTGAATCCCTCCAACCAAATGAGGGATAATTATTCACGTGGGATTAAGTTAGTCCAGTCTCAACTTATTCCCACCAACCAACATAGCCCCTTAGTGTACAACTTTCATTATTGTTCTCCAAATTTTTGTTTGATCAACACTTAATTTTTTTTAATTATAATTTCATAATAATTATATTGTTATTATTATTATTATTTTTATTATTATTATCATCATCATATATGGATAAATCTATTTTTTTTAATTGATGATGCGTGAAGAGAAAAAGATGTGATTTGATATAAAGTTTATTTTAAATGATTTAGAGTATTTGGTTAAATCTTAGCGTTTGATTTTTTAAATGATGATGTGTCATTTTCTCATTAAAAGAAAATAGTATGTCCTTTGATAAAGGGGAAAAATGATGGAAACCGAACTCTATCATTACTCATTAGATAGTATGAATTACTGACATAGGGTGTCCAAAAAATTAATTTTGGTTAGAATCTCTAGAGAAAATAGGGAAATGATTCTTTAGTAGAAAAATTGTTGGTATTTATCTAACGTTTAAACATGTCTAAACATGGTTCAAAGATGGTTAAAGTCTAAACCAAGGTTGGAAGATTAAAATACAGCATGTTAAAGGAGTGCACACATGTGTGTGCATCCATTTGGGTGTGTGTGCACAACCCTAATCAACAAAGCAAAGTAGTGCGCACTGCTGTGTGAAGGGCAGCATCAGTGTGCGCCTCGTCGCCCCTTCACCAGCGCCTCACCGCCCAGCAAGGAAGCAGCTTGGAGAAGGGCAGTGCTGCACCACCCCTCCACCAGCACCGCAGCACCCAGAATGTGGTGCAAAGCGACTCTTCCTAGCGCCTCACCGCCCCCTGTTCAGCGCCTAGGTGCTAGGCAAACTGAAGCACACATGGACAGCTTGTTTTAGCCTCTTGTTTGGTATGTGGATGCAAGGTTAAAATGCACAGCACCACTTAGGATTGATGGAGGGCCATGGTTAAGTGGTCATCAAGATCTAAGGGTGGAGATAGACTCTCAAGATTGGACAAGAAGTTGGTGCACTATATAAATGGTCACCTAGCTTCATTATCAACACAAGTTTGTGACGTACTTTGAGATCAATTGTAAAGAGTGACAAGACACAATACAAGAGAGAATTATGTGAGAGTGCAAAGACACAAACACAAGAGGGACTCATTGTAGTGAGGTTGGTTGTAAAGAGAGATGAGTCTAGATTAGATAGAGAACATTGTTAGTTCTTATCTTCTTCCTTTCTTCTTTTCTTGGTTTCTTCAAGAACTTGAGCTTCTTGAAGAGGGTTGCTGTAATTGTAAAGAACCATTGATTTAGTGCAGAGAGTTCAGAGGAACTCATGGGGATGTAGGCTATTGCTGAACCTCGATAACAAATCGCTTGTCTTCTTTTCTTTCTTGCTTTTGATTGCTGTATTTCTTTCTACAAGTCATTCTAGACTTGGGTGTTTGGAAGATCACCACCTGGGCATCTTATCAATGTGATTTCCACTAGTGGTATCAAAGCTAGAGGAGATACCATAATAGTGGTATCAGAGCTTGCACAGCTGGGTATCGAAGCAAGAACAAGAAGGTGACGGAGCCAAGACTCCAAGAATCAAAGATCAACTTCTTGGGTGATTCAAGAACGGAGTAAAGATCAAGATCAGATCGTGTTCTTGAGGATGATTCAAGAACGGTGTTAAGATCCATCTTCGATCGTGTTCTTGAGGTTGAAGAAAGCATTTATGGGTATTGCATAAATCTGGGATATTGTCCGCAAAGATGGCTTCAAATTTCGTGGTTGAGAAGTTTGATGGAAAGAGAGATTTTTTCCTGTGGAAGCAGAAGATCAAGGCGGTTCTAATGCAACAGAAAGTGGACTTGGCTATTGGAGAAGATTATGCTTTTCCAGTAAGTGTCACGGAGGACCAGCAGATTGAGATGAAGAAGATGGCTTACATCACCATTTTCTTGCACATGTCGGATAGTGTCACAAGGGAGTGCGGAGACTCGGAAGATCCGACTGTCATATGGAAGAAACTAGATGAGTTGTTTCTTACCAAAACTCTCCCTAACAAAATTTATCTTCTTAAAAAAATCTTTGCTTTTAAAATGGGTCATAGTAAAGAGTTGCAAGATAATCTTGATGTCTTTAATAAGATAGTTCAAGATTTGAATAGTTGTAGCATTACTTTTTCGGATGAATAATTGGCTATTATTTTGTTAAATTTTTTTCCTGATTGCTTTGATAATTTGATGAATGCTATTGAGTATGGAAGGGATACTTTAACAAAGGAGATTGTGATCAATGCCATAAGAGCACATGATTTCAAAGCCAAGATGAAGGAGACATCAAGTGAAGATGGGCTGTTCGTAAGAGGAAGGCCAGTAACTCGAAATGGCAGTAGCAACCATGGAAACTACCGGGAAAAATTAAGAGGTAGAGGGCAAAGCCATGGGAGAGTACATTCCAAATCAAGATTTGGAAAGAGGTGCTTCTACTGTAACAAGGAGGACCATTTCAGAAAAGATTGCAAGAAGAAGATGTGGGATGAGAGAAAAAGCCACACCAACAATGGAGAGGCTTCAATTGCCAAGGGAGAATAGCAAGATGATGTTCTTGTTGTGTGCTCAAATGTGAGCAGGAGGCAAGATAGTGAAAAGTGGATTCTGGATTCCGGGTGCACTTATCATATGTACCCTCACAAGGAATGGTTCAAGAATTTCAAAGAGATCAATGATGGAAGGGTCTTCTTGGGGAATGACAATTTTTTCCAAGTGAGAGGGATTGGAGACATCCAATCGAGGATGTTTAATGGAGTCATAAGGTTACTGCGAAATGTGAGGTATCTTCCAGATTTGAAGAGAAATTTGATCTCATTGGGGCAGTTGGATTCCATGGGGTATACATGCAAAGTAGAGGGAGGAAAGATCAAGGTGGCTAAGGGATCTTTGGTAGTGATCAAGGCAACAAAAAACGATGGACTCTATGAGATGATCGGAGAGACATAAATCAATAATCAAGCAGCAAGCTTGATGGCTGAGATGGATAAGGCAGCCCTTTGGCACACTCGCTTGGGACACATGAGCGAAAAGGCCTGCAAGTTCTTAGCAATGATGGTCTACTTGGTGGTGACAAAGTAGAGAAACTGGATTTCTGTGAGAGTTGTATTCTTAGGAAGCAACACCAGGTCAGCTTCAACACCGGAGTGCACAACTCTAAAGGGATTCTTGACTACATTCATTCGGACCTTTGGGGACCAGCAAGAACACCAACACAGGGAGGTAACTTTTACTTTCTGTCTTTAATTGATGATTATTTAAGAAGAGTGTGGGTTTATTTACTTAGAAATAAATCAGATGCCTTGGATAAATTTATTGTGTGGAAGAAGTTGCTGGAAACTCAAACGAGTAGGGTAGTTAAGGCTTTACGAACCGATAATGGCTTAGAATTTTGTAATAAGGATTTTGATAAATTCTGTGAATTAAATGGCATTCTAAGGCATAGAACGGTTGTAAAAACACCTCAGCAAAACGGAGTTGCTGAGAGGATGAATAAAACCCTTATGGAAAAGGTTAGGTGCATGTTAATATGATCCGATTTACCAAAATATTTTTGGGGAGAAGCTGTGGCTACAACTGCATACTCGGTAAATAGATCACCCTCTAGAGCTTTAGAGCTCAAGACTCCCATGGAGATGTGGAGTGGGAAACCCCCTGAATTAACCAACCTTAGGACTTTTGGGTGTGCTGCATATGCACATCAAAAAGAGGATAAACTTAGCCCAAGATCTAGAAAATGTGTATTTCTAGGATATGGTGATGGGGTCAAGGGATATAGGTGATGGTCCTTAGAAAAGAAAGGCATGAAACTCATTATAAGTAAGGATGTTATTTTTAATGAATTGTTATTTTCCTACTCAGAGAAAACTAACCCTGCAGGGGCTAGTGAGCAAAACAGTCCGAAAGTTGTAGAGCATCGCATCAAGGAGAGTTCGGTTCAGGTAGAGCAAGGAAGACAAGAGGGTTCGGACCAGGTAGAGCCCTTAAATGAAGGCCATGCTCAAGAAGAGGTTGAATAAGAAAGGTTGATGCAGCAAGTCATAATGGCTACCAGCTCACAAGAGACCGGGAAGGAGGGTGGTTAAACCACCTTTGAGATATGGGTTTGCGGATGCTAATGTAGCAGCTCCTTGGACAGAAGAAGAGGTTGAACCAAAAACTTATATGGAAGCCATGGAATGTAAGGATTCGTCAAAGTGGCAGCTGGCTATGGAGGAAGAAATGGATTCTTTGATGAAGAACAACTCTTGTGAGTTAATGCCCAAACCTAAAAAACAGAGAGTTGTGGATTGTAAATGGCTCTACAAGATCAAAGAAGGGAATACTCCAGGGGATGAAGTTCAGAAAAAGGCTAGGCTAGTGGCGAATGAGTTCACAAGAAGAAAAGACATAGATTTCACAGAAACTTTCTCACCTGAACACAAGGTGGAGAAAATGGTGAGTATCTTCATCTATGTCATTGATGTGCTGTTGGTTCAGAATAGTAGGAAGAAGATGGAAAGGTTTACATCTCAACTCAGTGAGGAGTTCGAGAGGAAGGATCTCAGCCTTACACAAAAGATCCTTGGGATGTGTAGAATCCAAGAAAATGAGAGAAACTGGTTAAGGGTTTCTTGGGCAATGAGTGTTCTCAGCAGATTTGTGAGTAGTCCCGGAAATAAGCATCGGCTTGGGATGAAATGGTTGCTGAGGTACTTGAAGGCTCAGTGGCAGTTGGTGGTAGCACTCATAACAACCGGGGCAGAATGCATAGCGGTTGCGGAAGCTATAAAAGAGGCTATGGGGTGCAAAGGGTTGCTAGAAGAGTTGAAGGTACTGGAGGAGCAGGTTATGGTGTTTTCGGATAATCAAAGTGCATTGCACTTATGTAAGAATCCGGTGTTCCATTAGAGAAAAAAGCACATGGATGTTCGGTATCATTTCATTCGAGAAAATATTACGAAAGGATGCATCATGTGGACAAGGTAGCCACGGAAGAAAATCCTGCTAATTTAGGTACTAAAGTCCTACTTCTAAGTAAGTTCAATCATTACCTTGGACTACTTAGGATTAGAGTTGGTTAATTGATGACTCAAGATGAGTTTGGATCCTGAAGCTCTCTGCACAATGGTTCAGGTTTAAACACTTAGACAAAGGTAGAGATTGTTGGCATTTGTCTAAGGTTTAAACATGTCTAAACATGGTTCAAAGATGGTTGCAGTTTGGAAGATTAAAATACAACATGTTAAAGGAGTGCACACATGTGTGTGCATCCATTTGGGTGTGTCTGCACACCCCTAATCAACAAAGCAAAGTAGTGCACACTACTGTGTGAAAGGCAGCATCAGTGTGCGCCTCACCACCCCTTCACCAACACCTCACCGCCCAGCAAGGAAGTAGCTTGGAGAAGGGCAGTGCCGCATCGCCCCTCCACCAGCACCGCACCGCCCAGAATGTGGTGCAAAGGGACTCTGCCTAACGCCTCACCGCCCCTTATTCAACGCCTAAGCGCTAGGCACACTGAAGCACACATGGACAGCTTGTTTTAGCCTCTTGTTTAGTGCGTGGATGCAAGGTTAAAACACACAGCGCCACTTAGGATTGATGGAGGGCCATGGTTAAGTGGTCATCAAGATCTAAGGGTGGAGATAGACTCTCAAGATTGGACAAGAAGTTGGTGCACTATATAAATGGTCACCTAGCTTCATTATCAACACAAGTTTGTGACATACTTTGAGATCAATTGTAAAGAGTGACAAGACACAATACAAAAGAGAATTGTGTGAGAGTGCAAAGACACAAACACAAGAGGGACTCATTGTAGTGAGGTTGGTTGTAAAGAGAGAGGAGTCTAGATTAGATAGAGAGCATTGTTGGTTCTTATCTTATTCCTTTCTTCTCTTCTTGGTTTCTTCAAGAACTTGAGCTTCTTGAAGAGGGTTGCTGTAATTGTAAAGAACCATTGATTTAGTGTAGAGAGTTCAGAGAACTCACGGGGACGTAGGCTATTGCCGAACCTTGATAACAAATCGCTTGTCTTCTTTTTTTTCTTGCTTTCGATTGCTGTATTTCTTTCTACAAGTCATTCTAGACTTGGGTGTTTGGAAGATCACCACCTGGGTATCTTGTCAAGGTGATTTCCAACAAAAATCAAACATTTCACTATTAGAAGATTTGTTGTCATAAACCCCATTTTTCAACAAAATGGATATACTTATATTTAAACCTTTATCACGAGCAAATGCGTAAACAGACTTCCAAACAATAAGCTGGTGTAGGAACTCATAACTTATATGGCCTTACAGTTTCACCTTTTTTATTAAAAAAAATGCTTCCTAATTGATAAAAAAAATATGATACTTTTTTAATGTTTGTCTCTGTAAAAAGTTTATCATTGATTATATTGTAATTTTTTTAGTCTGGCATCAACATGTATCACGAGCAGAGTAATACAATAATAGAGACATTAAATCCCTTTATTTATGGGTAAGGGTTCTAACTTCCAACCCTCAAACCTGCTAAAAGAACATATATCAATATGCTGAGTATTTGAAAAATATAAATGTAGCTTCCATGAGTAACGCACAAATTATTTTGTAAGATCCTCACTTTAAGGATGGGCTGCAAGAAATTTCTGAAAACGTATACATGTTTTCATATGTTGGTAAAATTTTATATTAATATATATAAGGGTGAGCCACAAGAAATTTCTGAAAACGTAATAAATGTTATAATATATTGTTAAATTTTCACATTAATATATATATATACACATATAATGGAAATTATGAACTGGCAAAGAAGAACATGATCGGACATGTTTGGGTAACAGTTTTTTATTTTCAGTTTTATAAAATGAAAACTAATTTTTTTTTTTGATATTTTCTGAAGAAAACATATTTAGATAACTATAACTTGAAAACTGTTTTCAAAATAGAAAACAGTGAAATGTTGTTTGGATAATCTTATTTTGAAAACTGTTTTGATACACCTTGTAATTATTTTTAGTTTTGAGTTTAAATTTAAAATCTATATTAATTTTATTTCTTATATTTACTAAATACTTCAAAATAATTAATATTATTTTATTTTTCAAAATTTTAATATACCATAGAGGAAGAATGAAACAGAGAAGTGAACACTGACTTTAGGGCTATTTTTCAAAAATTATGTCAGAAAACACCAATTTGGGGTTTTAAGAAAACAGTTTTTGAAAACTAGTTTTTTGAAAACTGTTTGCCAAATATGGAAAGCAGTTTTTTAAAACTAATTTTAGTTTTTGAAAACTAAAAACTGTTTTCGAAAATCTCATCCAAGCATGCCCGATAATTCTTCGTGTTCACGTCAAGGATTTGATATTATAATATAATAATAAAAAAAGAGAATAAAGCTTTAAACTCTCAGTTCTCATTCTCACGTCATAGTCTCCATTGTTTTTTTTTTCTTCAACTCTATTTCTCTCTATTAAAATTTGGACAGAAATTCTCCAAAATTTTTAGATAATTTCAGTTATCCAATTTCAATACCAAAATTTCATCTTATTTAAGGTAAGTTTCCAATAAGATCAATATTTCAAATTATTTTTGTTATAAAGAAACATTTAACTAAAGAATTTTTTGTTTCATGTATTTAAACATAACTTTCAATTATTAAATTATTGGAATTGTAAAACTAAACGCATAACTAAATAATTTTGTTATTTAAGCTTAGAAATTCCAAATTTTTGGATATAAATTGTACAGAATGTATAAAGAAAATGTTCAAATTATACTTGAAAATTTTGGGTTATATAATTTAATTAAATGAAAATCAACTGTTAATATAACATATAGAATTACAAGAATTAATTAACTATAGTGCAAATTAAAATATTTTTATGTATCGATATTTATTGGTAAAAACATAAATATCTGTAAGTGTTGCTGAAAGAAGTGTTAAAGGCAAGGAAGTGATTCACGAATAGCATTTAGTGTTTCGTGGTGAGTTCATTTTACGATTAATAAATGAGAAGAAAAATAATTTTGAATAAAACTTGAATAGGATTAGACATAAAATTTTAATGAATATGTTAAATCTGATGATATATATATATATATAATGATGATGATGATGATGAATTGATATGAATTGTATCCTTGAAAGGATGAGTAAATTATATAGATTGAATTATTATGATAAATTAAAGATTTTATGAAAAGAAAATCATTTGATTTATATATTGTTATGCTATGCTATGCGTGCTTGTATGTGATGGTACGTATACATTGTCGGGCCACAAGTGTGGAGTATGGTCCGAGGACGGCCAGAACCATAACTGGTCTGGATGTGAATGTGTCGACATATGAGGAGATGTCCCTGACAACTATATGAGAGATTGATATATATATATATATATCCAAAAATGGATGAAATTACCCGTACATGAGATAGTATGGTTGAGATGTCATGTGGAAAGAAAGTTAAAAAATCCTGCATATGCACTCATAAGATATCATATTACTTATTGAAATGTTGATACATTAAAATGATTTTGAAACCTTGTGATGAGATGATTTATGAAATCATGTGATGAGAAAAATGATGTTGATTTGAATATCTAGAATGATATCTACATGTTGAATGAAATACATGAATTATAATATAATATGAAAAATGATGATTGAATGAAAGTATGTATATTGATTGATATATGAATTGTAATTATAATTATGAATTGGAGTATACAAATCGAATACTTCTAATAAATTCTTTTTATTTTAATCAAATTTCAGGTTACAGACATGAAGGTTGATAAAACCCCTTGACTTGAGGTTTATTTGTGAGTATCTAGATAGGTAATTGTGGTTGGTATTCTCAGAAAAGAAAAAAAATTGTGAAAATTGTAAATGAACCTTGTACATGATCATGCATGGATGCATTTATTTTCTTGAAAAAATGTAATAAACTTTCTATATCTCTTTATAAAAGAGTTGAGATGTTTGTGTTATAATTATCTTTCAAGTTATGAAAAAGTTTGTTGCATATAAATTTGTGTTTGGTGTTAAAAGATGATGATACCATCTTGAATAGATCTGTCCTAAATAAATAAATTGTTACGTATTCTTTAAGTGTGTCTATTATTATTCTTTTCCAACTATTAACCGTTAGGATGATTGCTAGTTAAATATAGGTGTGGCGTATAGACCTATAAAAAAATTATATAAAGTATAAATTAAATCATTTTAAATTATATGTTTTAAACTATCTTTAATCCAAATCCAAATAACATCACATTAAACTCAACATTTTTTAAAATATTAAAACTTCTATGAATTAAACCCCAAATAAACAGGCCATATTGAAAAGTTATTTATATAAAATTTAAGTAAAGCTTGAAATTTTTAGAATAAAATTAACGAACTTCAAAATTTTAAAACGAAAATTCTCCACCATCTCAAATCAGAAGTTCCAAACCTCCTCCGAAACCCTACAACCTCAGAACGATGTCGTCTCTATCTCACCTCCTTCACCGAACCTTCTCCACATCCGCTCAACCCCACAGCGCCACCACTGGCGGCGTCATCAAGTCCCTCTCCGCTGACATATACAAGGAGCGCAGCCTCAAGCGCGTCGTCAAGAAATTCAAGAAATCTTCCGAAGTGGACCGGTTCCGCACCAAAACCGGTATCTACGAGGAAACCGTTCGCCGCCTCGCCTCCGCAAAGCGATTCGGGTGGATCGAGGAAATCCTCGAATACCAGAAAAAGTGCAGAGACATGTCCAAAGAGGGATTTGCAGCAAGAATTATAAGATTGTATGGGAGATCTGGCACGTTCGATAATGCCCAGAAGGTATTCGATGAAATTCCCGACAGGAACTGCAAGAGGACGGTGTTGTCCTTCAATGCCTTGTTGGGAGCGTGTGTCGGTTCGAAGAAGTTCGATATGGTTGATGAACTTTTCAGGGAGTTGCCTGGGAAGTTGTCTATTGAACCGGATTTGGTGTCTTATAATACGGTTATCAAGGCTTTTTGCGAGATGGGTTCGTTGGATTCTGCGGTTTCAGCGCTTGATGAAATGGAGAAGAAAGGTGTGGAACCGGATTTGATCACGTTTAATACGCTATTAAATGGGCTTTACATTAATGGGCGGTTTATGGATGGGGAGAAGACATGGAGTAGAATGGTGGGGAAGAATATGGTGCCTGATTTTAGAAGTTACAATGCTAAGTTGTTTGGACTAGCAATGGAGAAGAGAACGGAAGAGGCGGTTGAGTTAGTTGAAGAAATGAGGGCTAAGGAGGTTAAACCTGATGTTTATAGTTTCAATAATTTGATTAGAGGCTTTGTTAGTGAAGGAATTTAGAGGAAGCTAAGAGATGGTATGGTGAGATAGAAAAGAATGATTGTGCCCCGGACAAAACGACTTTTGCAATACTGCTTCCCTTTCTTTGCGAAGGGGATTTGGAGTTTGCTTTCAAGCTCTGCAAGGTGATTTTCAGTAAGCGGTGACTTGTTGATGGGGCAATTTTGCAGCTTGTTGTGGATGGATTGGTTAAGGTGTCCAAGATTCAAGAAGGGAAGGAGCTTATGCAGCTTGGTAAGAAGAACGGTTACTCGCGATATAATCTAAAACTGCCTTCGAAGGAGTAGCATAGTTGGTTGTGTTGTTATTTTGTCTCCTATGTTAGATCCTTTACGGTATGGAAGGATTGTTGGAAATCTAAGGATTTTTGTGGACCTGGAGGTTGAGTAATTAGTCCTTTTTGGCTAAAAAATGTGGTTAGACAACCTGGTTTAATCATTTTTCTATCCGTACGGGTATTTGATTAATAATGACTGTAAGCCGCTGGCCCGCTGCGAAGCCTGCCATTTTATTTCACCAGCCAACTTATTTAGAGCATGATTTACAATTATTGCTTTCCTGTTGATCTGGAATTGTTGGTATTGCATGGCAACTCTGTTATCTGGTTGCTAATGGGTAGAGCTGTCCATAGTCTTTCTTGACCAGCTCTTTAGGTTGGGAGCATAATTATTGGATGTGCAAGCCACACACACTGGACTGAAGTTGTGCTGTAATATGGTGCTCTAGGTTCTGTACTTTTTGCTCATGATTTCTCTTGTCCTGGCATTTTAAGACCCCGTGATACTGGCCAAAATCTTTTAAAATTTGTATGTATAAAATTTCCAGCAAAAGATCTACTGCAGTTTTGGTTCAAGGCAATGCCAATTTGCTATCATTTTGTATTATCTAGTCAGAATATGCAATGGGATGCTGAATGCACCTTTCCCAGTCACCCGGTGGATGTTGTATAATGGGGTGGTGAAAATTTTCTTTCTTTTTCTAGGAATAAGTTGATAATATTTGTAAATTGTGAAGAATGGGGTAAACTAAACTGAGAAACCAACTTCTGTTACTTGTAATGAGTAATGCGTTCAAATTTCATGTTGGTTTTTTACAAGTTTAGCTGGTCTTTACGCAGCTTGATTTCGGGATGAAATCAAACACTTTTTTCATGTGATTTTAGCTGTTCATGCATCATTTGTTACATTGTCTTACTAATACTAGATTAGTACAGGAAGCTCAATGCAGTCCTCATTTTGGCTCAAATTTCATTGCTCACTTGCTCTTATAAAAGCTGTATGTAATTATCACTATGTGAAGCAGGAATGTTTATTCCCCCTCCATTTTTGCTATGGAAAATTGCAGGAAGACATGACCACTGAACTAATGGTTGACAGCCCAAAAGAAATCTTGGTGATAATTATGTTAAAGAAGCATCCAACCTGAAGCTTTAATCACATGTCAGCAAACAAATTTCTAGCATGTTTTGATTCATTATGCCAATGCTATTCAGGTCTGATCTTAGAAGAAATGTAAATAAATGCAATTATCCTTAGAATTTGTCATTTATTTTGTTCCATTTATTATTATTATTATTATTTTGCATCCGCCTCAACTTCTTTTTCAACCATCTTATGAGATACCTTTATTTATTTTTCTTACATTTTTTGTGAAGGAGGAGACCTTCTTGCTTTCAACTTCTGTTGTGTAGGAAATTGGTTAAAATGAATAAGAAAAGCTTGTTAATTTAATTAATTAACAAGCTAATAATCTAGTTAATACTTGTAGAGGTTCTATAGTTTTTCTCAAAAAAATTAGTGTGCCTCGCTCCATACATCCTGAAGTTTAACGTTATTGTTTACTTTCAACTACTAATCATATAACCCATGTTTCAGCTTAATTACTTCCAGGGAGGCTTCTTGTATTGGAAATATTATGTAAAGCTTATAGCTACTAAACCAGGAATTCTAATTCTCTCTGGTTGAGCTTCAGCTGGATCAAGTCAATTTGATACGGGCTAAAATAATTGGTCCAATGAGAACTCGACATGTTGATGATCAAGTCATCCTATCTTTGAGGGAAGAATAAACAGCAAAAATAACATCTCAGAAGGCTCAAGGTATCTAAGAAGATATGATCTTTAGCTCTTATCTAAAGGGATCCAAAACCTCATGAATGCAGGAGACACAATTACAAATACTTCGACTCTCTTTCACCTATTTTAGTATTTTTCTAAACCTTTCATTTCATTTTATCTTGATATACTTACTGATTTAACTATCAAAAAATCTTTTTTAGATAACCAAATTCTATATGACTTTCTTTATAAAAGTTCATGTGTTAAGTTGACGTGTATACAAAAACGAGACCAACATCAAACTTTCGTTTTCTTCTATCCAAAACCAATTCATCAGAAACATCCCTTAATGTTTTTTTTTTTTTTTTTGACATCAACACAATTAAAAAGTTAGATTTAATATTACATAATCAAAAATACATTCTATGGTCACAAACATTAACATCTCATCTCTTCAATTGTGTGGATGGAGAAAAACGTCATTAGCGGTTTGTGACGACTCATGAGAACGGGATTGATATCTTTTGTTACTTTTCAAATGTTTAAAAAGGCAGAAAGAAATTCAAAAATTTTACTGTTCCTACACAATTTCTCCTCATGGAATTGATATCTTATACAACTAGTTGTGTTTTTTTGTTATAATTTTTTAATTATAATAATTGAAAGAATAATAAATATCACAACAGTACAATTTTTGTTTTTTCTTTTATTTTTTATTTTTGTTTTTCTCAACTATTCAAGACAAAGAATGACTACTAGAATATCTTTTGCAGGCAATGTCAGTAATCTTGCAAAAGTTAAATTGATAGTGTTCTATTTTTTTTGTCCATTGTTCTTTGAAGTGTCTATTTGGTAGAGCTTTTTAAGTAGCTTTTACTCTCAAAAAGTAAAAAATATGCCAAATACTTTATTTTTTATCTTTATTTTTTTATGAATCAGAAATTAAAAAAACTTTAAAAATGTTGATTTAGACACAAAATCAAAAGTGTGTTTTGTAATTTTTAATCTTCTAATCAGATTTGACACTATTTATCTTCCTAAATTATCCTTGCATGACAAATGTATTTACACCATTGTCACTATATAAATCATCAGTAATTCATTTTAATCAAATTTTAAATATAACAATGATACATCCATTATTATTAGAACATTGAGATTATTATTTAATAAAATTATTATTTTATTTTATTTAAAAATAATATTATTATTATCAATTTAAAAAAATAGAATTATTAATAATAATTTAATTTATTAATAAACATCATTATTTTAATTAATATTATTTGAATTAATATATTTATATTGTATAAATAATGAAGTCAATTTGATGAAAAAAAAAGATCTCCAAATAATCAAATAGTATTTATACATTTTTTTATAGTAATTTTAACATCTAAAATCAGTTTAACAATTTATTTGTCAAACACATTAATTAATTTGACATCATTTTTAACACAATTTTTATCAAACACAAAATAACTTTGAACTCAACGGTGCTATTACTTAAAATGGTTTAGAATAGTGTTTTAGCAAATCATAAACTAAGCTAAACGGGCTGGAAGTATGGCGGCCCAATTGTTCCCTTTTCAAAATCTGAGCAATTAATCCTTAGAAAAAGAAGAAGAAATCCATGATCTGGTTCCTCCAAACAGTGAGGAAGTAATCTCAATTCAGGGAAAAAAGAAAAAGAAGAAATCACGAATTTTCAATTTGATGAAAAAATCACCAATTCATCTTTCACCAATCCAAATTCACCTCCTCATAAAATAAGAAAAAATCTTCAACCAATTAAAAAAAATTCAAGAGAAAAATTACAAAATCCGGTTTTGAGGGAGAAATGGAGAAAAGGAGACGGAAAGAATGAAAAATCTACTCAGTCCTCTGCTTCGTTGTAGCAGTTTAGAGATGCTTAGGCATTATTTGGGAAGAAATTTAAACAAGCTTAAATCTTTTTAAATTTAAATCAGCTTGCTTAAATTCCTTTCCAAACGATGCCTTTTATCATTACAAATGACGTGGTATGCTATAAATAGTAGATTACAAACATATTCGTGTACCTTCTATATTTACCCTAAACCATACCACTCCATTTGAAAAGCCAAATTGAGAGGAACTGAATCCCCCACAACCCTCACAACCCTTATATCCATTTAAAATAAGAAGCAAGGAAATATTCGAAGTAGCATCCAAACATCAATGAAAATAAAAAGGCTCCCTTGAGCCAAAGTAGAATCCAAAATGCATGGTAAAACAAAATAAAAGGATTTCTTGCAAGATAGTCAAAGTTGGATGCCTAGAAGAAAGATAAAGGAAAGGAACGTGCATAAATGGGCTGAGATCCCTGATCTTTATCATCCAGGCGTTAGAGTTCATCAAAGATCTCATCATGCATGCCATGCATCTGCTCACGAATATTCTCAAGGTCACCTTTAAGGAGATCAAAATGAGCCTGCACGTCTAGGACTAGCGAAGACACACCATTCCTTATCTCTTGTAAGGTAGCCATGACCTCCATGTTGAAGTTGCAAAAGCTAGAACTTGCCTCATCTTCACCACCTTCAACCTCAACCTCCTTATCCATAGGATCCTACTGTGCAACTGGTACATAATTCCTCTTCTAAACCTTGGTTACTGGATCTTGACTAGAATTAATAGTTTGATCCTAAGAATTTTCCGCTAGCTGAACCAACTTCATTCTATTTAAGGTGTGATAGTTAAAGATATCAGTTGTGGGTAGCTCTACACCCTCAGAGTCATCAAGAGGAATTTCATAGTACTCTAAAATTTTGGTGATAAGTATCCCATAGGGTAGACTTCATGTGGTCTTTTCAGAACCCTCTATCATCTTTGCAAGAATCAGACTATATAGATTATAATTAAGACCATTCAGAATGTTCCACAAAATGTACACATCTAGTTAACTGACAAAAGTATGACTCCCTGTAATACTCGTATTTGTAAAATAAGGGTAAAGAAATAATTTAATAAATAAGGCATAGAGTTCAAATACTACATGTAATTTAAATGTTAAAAAAAAGATGTTTATGTCCCTAATAAAAGAAGACAAAATATAAATAAAAAATTTAATTAAAAAAATCGTCCAGAACGTTCAGAGACGGTAGAAGAAAGAAGAAGAAGAAGAAGAAAAAAAATATTATAATAATAAAAGTTTTTTTTAAAAAAAAATTTGGACACATGGCAACAGGTGGTAGAACTTGTTGCCAAGTGTATTTTTGGTTCCTGCAAGCCCTCAAACGCATCAAAACGTGGAAGACTGTGGGTGGGGGGCTGTAGATTTTTTTTAAAAAAGTAAACTTTGGTTCGCATATATATATATATATATATATTTATGTAATCGATTACACTTAACCATTTCCGTTAGTTTTCTTTCAAATTACTTGTTTTCCTTAAATATTTGGGGATCTAAAGAAAAATTAAAAGAGCAATTTTTTAAAGGAGTTTACGGCGAAATTTTATAGGGAGTCACGAATAGCTATCAGAAAAGCAGAAGGTAATAATATAGTGTTTATTTTTTAAAATTTTAGCATTTATGAAATTTCTCCGAATTCAAAGTGGGAATTTTCAAAGGGTGTGGTTTATGAAGAAATAAAGAAATAATTAGAAATTGAATACAAATATTATGTCAGGTGTTGGCGGTCAGCAGTTGGAGGAAGTTTCGGAGAAGAACGAGAAAAGCAAGGAGGTGATCCACGGGTAGCTTTAAGTGCCACGTGGTGAGTTGGATTTACTTTAAGTAGTCTAAATAAAAATCAAATATTTAGTGATAATATTAAATTTAATTATTAGCGTATGCTTTAGTGGTAAATAAATATTTGGTCGATATGTATGATATAAATATTAGATATGTAGAAAATTATTATGTAAAAAGAAATATTATTAGAATAATGAGTTAATTTGATAGTAAAGGGGATAAATAAAATTCGGTACGAGTCTGGGTAAATAAATTTATGAGATATATGAGGAGAAGAAATTAGTGAGATAATAATATGATTTAATAATAAAAGAGATAAATACAATTCTTGATGAGTAATCAGTAGATGTGATATATGAGGAGAAAAATTTTGGGGAGTTTATTTCAATGATAAATTGAGAATGATCAGGGTAGTCAATTTAAATATTTTTATGCATATTATTTTTATATTACTGTTCATAGGCATACTTCATATTATTGTTCATGTGCATATGCATTAAATAAGATAACTGAAAGAACCAGGAAGAGGTCGGTCTAATGGAACAACCGTGACAGCTGGTATATGTTGGAAATAAAAAAGACACCGTGACAGCCAGTATATGCTGGAAATAAATTTCGTGACAGTCGGGATAAGCTGTAAAGAACCGAGAAGTGGCCGATCTAAGATAATAATAACCTGTCGACAGGTTGGAAGACGTTCCCATAATAATCATTCATGCATTGAATATGTTTTAATTATTGCTTGCATTATTGAAATGCTGATATGTGGTGTATGAATTGTAAATTTAATTATAAATGGTTGAGTCTCACAGAAAGAGACAGTTATGGTGATAAGATTATTGAAATACTGAGGTGTGGTGTATTATTGTGAATTTAATTATAGATGGTTGAGTCTCACAGAAAGAGACAATTATGGTGATAATATTATTAAAATGCTGAGGTGTGGTGTGTTGTTGTTATGGTTATAAGAACTATCTAAATGGTAGACTTTATGATGTGGAACTAATTCGCGAGGTAATTATGAAATAACGGATGACCTTGAAATGAACCAATAAATAAGAAGAGGAGATTGATAGAGAATGAATATTTTGACATGTGTAGTGATAGTAGAATGCTAGTATCATGTGTAGTAATATTTGGTCGATAGATGATTAAATATTGAAAAACTATTTATACCACTGAATACTTTTAGTAAATTTAATTCACTGAGCTTGTGAAGCTCACTCCTCATTGTACAATGATTTCAGGTAGCAGAAAGGACAATTAGTTTGGTGAGTTGAAGTTCAGAAGAAATTATTTTCTGTAAGCTACGTGCATGTCATCATCCTCAGACTAATGTTAAAAGAAAATAAAGTAAAATTTTATTTATAAATATTCATGCATTTTACGTTGTGGTTAATGTTTAAAGATCAGATTGTGGTGACTCCCCTGTTGAGGGTTGAGGATTTATGTAAAAAAAAATTTCTATTGGTGTTATTTATTTTTATTGTTGCATATATGTGTCGTGCTAGGATTTTCAAAATGTGATGACACCGTCTCGGGGGTGGCCAACCCAAGATGGGTCGTTACAATTTTGGTATTAAAGCATTAGGTTTTAAGATTCTGTAGACTGCATGAGAACTTAAAAAGTGGAAGATTCTAAATAAACTATATTTTAAATGCAGAGTCTGAGGATGACACACGATCAGGCTAGAGCTAGAGGTAGAGTTCTGAATCAGAGGGGACGGGGTAGACCCCTAATTTTTAGGAGAACTAAAGCAGAAGAGGAACTTGAGTCGGTGGTTCCCATGAGGGAACATATGGATAGTGCAGCTGGCACTAGTAGAGCCGGAAGAGTATCTGAGGGTAGGAATGATGAATTGAGAGAAGCTCTTAATCGTGCTATAGAAAGGATGAATGCAGGGGAAGAAATGGTTGATAATTTACAGAGAATGTTAGAGGAAAGAGGTAGAAGAGAACTGGAGGTGGTGAGGTGAGAAGACCATGAAGGAGGTGTGTTTGCACAGGAGATGCAAGGGGATTGCTTTGTAAGATTTCTTAAATTTAAACCTCAATCTTTTAGAGGATCTGTAAATCCGGTGGAAGCTGAGCAATGGATTATGCACGTGGAGAAATATTTTGAAGTCTTACCGGTGTCAGATAGACAGAAGGTTGTTTTTGCTTCCTTTATGCTAGATGGTGAAGCTTCTCAATAGTGGGAGGATGTTTTGCCCAGGGTAAGCACACAGGTAGAACAATCTTTAACTTGGAGTAAGTTTAAGGATGAGTTCTTTGTGAAGTATTTCCCAGATTCCTTTTGGGTACAGCAAGAGAGAGATTTCATTCACCTCAGACAGGGAAGTTTATCGGTGGCAGAATATGATAGCAGATTCATAGCCCTGTCAAGGTTTTTACTTGAATTGGTGAATACAGAGGAGAGAAAATGTAAGAGATTTTTAGATGGATTACACTATGATATTCAAACTAAACTCTCTTATATGGGCATAAGGAATTATGCTGTGTTGGTAGATAAAGCATTGCAGATTAAGAAGGATCTGATGGAGTTGAGGGGTAGGAGGGATTGGCTGAAGAGGTCTAGATTTGAGGGACCTAGAGGTGATAGCAGTATGGGGGTTATAGGGTGGACGACTACCCCAGAGGGGGCATTCCTTGTCACAAGGAAATATAGTGTAGAGTCAAAGGCAAGCAAGATCTGTTGCTTCTGTAGCTCAGAGTAATATTGGTGGGACCCATAGATTTGGAAGTTATGGTAAAGGAGTAAATATGCCACCAGGGAGAAGTAGTAATCTGATATATGGTCGAAAGGAAAGAGTTTGCTTTATATGTAATCAGACGGGACATCTGTCTCGGTATTGTCCTACATAGATATATTTTATATGTGGTAGAGGAAGACATGTTACTACAGATTGTCAAGCGGGGAAATCTGCTAACATAAGCGTTAAAAGTGTCAGGAAAAAACTGATGGAGAGGTGCTGGATCAGGGAGCATGTGGGGCAAAGGGCGAGGATTCATAGCTGAGCGAGGACGTGGCAATCAGTTTTAGTCCAGAGATAACAGAGTCTATGCATTGACCCAACAGGATGCACAAGCCACTCCTGATGTTGTTATGGGTATGATATATATTTTTGGTAAGCCTGCTAGATTATTGATTGATCCTGGTGCAACCCATTCCTTTGCATCTAGTATTTATATAAAATCTATTGATGTTAGTGCTAGTCCTTTGATGCATGCTATTGTTGTTGAGGTTCCTACTGGAGATAGAGTTATTATCAGGACAATCTATCGAGGTTGTGTGATTAATATTGCTGATAGAGAATTTGAAGTTGATTTATTGCCTTTAGATATGATAGATTTTGATTTAATTCTAAGGATGAATTGGTTATCTGCATATCATGCTTGGGTAGATTATTTTAGGAAAAATATAGTGTTCAAAATACCTGGGCAGGGGGAGTTTAATTTTCAGGGAGAACGTAAGATACTGGCTAATTGTCTTATTTCTGCTTTAACTACTAGTAAATGGTTAAAGAAGAGTTGTGAGGGGTATTTGGCTTATGTGGTGGATTCTAGCAAAGAGAATAGGAAGTTAGAAGAAATCTTGGTGGTAAAAGATTTTTCTGATGTATTCCCTGAATTGTTGTCTGGGTTGCCTCCCAATAGGGAAATTGAATTTTCTATTGAGGTGATTCTAGGATCAGCACCCATATCCATAGCACCCTATAGAATGGCACCAGCTGAATTGAGAGAGTTGAAAGTTCAGCTTCAAGAGTTGCTAGATAAACAATTTATCCGACCTAGTATGTCACCCTAGGGAGCCCCTGTGTTATTTGTTAAGAAGAAGGATGGGACAATGAGATTCTGTATTGATTATAGACAGCTAAATAAGATCACCATCAAGAATAGATATCCTTTGCCCAGGATAGATGATTTATTCGAGCAATTACAGGGAGCTAGAGTGTTTTCTAAGATAGGCCTGAGGTCGGGTTATCATCAATTGAGGATAAAGGAGGGAGATGTGCCTAATACTGCTTTTATGACACGTTATGGCCATCATGAGTTCTTGGTGACGCCATTTGGCTTGACCAATGCTCCAGCAACATTTATGGACCTTATGAATCAGGTGTTTAAACCATTCTTGGACAGATTTGTGATTGTGTTTATTGATGATATTTTGGTATATTCCAAAAATAAAGAGGAGCATATGCAACATTTGGAGATAGTGTTGGAGATTCTGAGGAGAGAGAAATTATAGGCTAAGTTCTCTAAATGTGAGTTTTAGTTGAGCGAGATATCTTTCTTGGGGCATGTTGTGTCAGGAGAGGGGATAGCAGTTGACCCACAGAAAGTGGAAGCAGTGTTGAATTAGGAAAGACCCAAGAGTGTAACAGAAATTAGAAGCTTTTTGGGGTTGGCTGGTTACTATAGGAGATTTATTCAAAAAATTTCTATGATTGCTGGACCTTTGACTAGGTTGACCAGGAAGGATGTGAAGTTTAGGTGGTCTGAGGAACATGAGAGGAGTTTCCAGCTATTGAAAGAGAAACTGATTACTGCCCCGGTATTGGTGCTTCCTTCTAGTGATGAAGGATTTGTGGTTTATAGTGATGCATCACATCAGGGGTTGGGGTGTGTGTTGATGCAACATGGGAGAGTTACAGCTTATGCATCTAGGCAACTAAAGAACCATGAGAGGAATTACCTGACCCATGATTTAGAATTGGCTACCATAGTTTTTGCTTTGAAGATTTGGAGACATCATCTATATGGAGCCAATTGTGAAATTTTTACTGATCATAAAAGCTTGACGCATTTACTGACCCAGAAGGAGTTGAATTTGAGGCAGAGGAGATAGATGGAGTTGATATGTGATTATGACTGTACGATTCACTATCATTCAGGAAAAGCTAATGTCGTAGCTGATACATTGAGTAGAAATGCTACAGGGAGATTAGTTGCTATTGGGAGTCATAATACTAGCTTGATGATAGAGTTAAGAAGAATGAGGATGCAGTTGAGTGTCAATGATAGAAAAGTATTGATGGAAAATATAATGATACAATCTTCTATTATTGATCGCTTATTACAGATGCAAGGTAGAGATGAAGGGATAGAGAAGATTAGGCGGGAAGTGTTGAGTGGGAAGTCAACTGAGTTTAGAATTAGAAAAGATGGCATGGTGGTATTGGGGCATAGAGTTTGTGTTCCTAATGATGTGGAGATGAGGAAGGAGATACTAAAGGAAGCTCATGATTCTGTATATTCCATGCACCCAAGTAATAATAAGATGTACAGGGGATTGAAACAGAATTATTGGTGGTCAGTGATGAAGAAGGATGTAGCAGAATATATTGCTAGATGTTTGACTTGTCAATAGGTAAAGTCTAAGAATAGACATCCAACAGGTTTATTACAACCTCTTCCAATACCTGAGTGGCCATGGGAGAATGTGGGCATGGATTTTGTCTCTGGTCTTCCCCATACCCAGAGGGGACATAATGCTGTATGGGTTATAGTGGATTGACTTTCTAAGTCTTCACATTTTCTTCCTATTAAGACTACTTGGAGTCCAGAAAAGTTGGCTGAATTGTATGTAGCTGAGATAGTAAAATTACATGGAGTACCATTGAGCATTGTTTCAGATAGAGATTCTAGATTTACTTCAAGATTTTGGAGGGGTTTCCAAGAAGCTATGGGTACACAATTACAGTTTAGTACAACATTTCATCCACAAACAGATGGGCAGACAGAGAGAATCATCAGAATACTAGAAGATATGATGAGGGCAATTGTACTGAGTTTCTTAGTGAGCTGGGATGCTTATTTGCCTTTGACCGAGTTTGCATACAATAATCAGCATCAAACTAGTATTGGGATGGTACCCTTCGAGACTTTGTATGGTAGAAGGTGTAGAACTCCAGTATGCTGGGAAAAAATTGGAGAGAGAAAGAAATATGGCCCAGAAATGATAGACTTGACTACTAAAAGGATCAAACTGGTTAGGGAGAACCTCAGAGCAACCCAAAACAGACAGAAGGGTTATACCGATAAAAGAAGACGACCTCTTGAGTTTCAAGTTGGTGATTGGGTATTTTTAAAGATATCTCCGTGGAAGGGAGTGTTGAGATTTAAAAAGAAGAAAAAGTTGAGCTCGAGATTTGTGGGGCCCTATGAGGTGATTGAGAGAATTGGGCCAGTAGCATATTGATTGGATTTGCCTCCGGAATTAAAACAACTACATAATGTATTTCATGTGTCACTGCTGAGAAAATACTTACACGATGAATCTCATAATATCTCGAATCAGGCGATAGAATTTCAGGAAGATTTGACTTTTATGCAAGTACCAGTCAAAATCCTAGATAGAAAGGATCAAGTCTTGCGTAATAAAGTCATTCCCTTGATTCAACTATTATGGCGAAATAGAGATGTCGAAGAAGTCACGTGGGAGCATGAAGCAAGAATGAGAAATGATTTTCCCTAACTCTTTTCTTGATTTTAGGTAAGGAAATTTTGGGGACAAAATTTTTGTAAGGTGGGTAGAATTGTAACACCTGTATTTGTAAAATAAGGGTAAAAAAATAATTTAATAAATAAAACATAGAGTTCAAATAGTACATTTATTTTAGATGTTAAAAAAAACGTTTATGTCCCTAATAAAAAAAGACAAAATATAAATAAAAAATTTAATTAAAAAAAATCGTTCAAAATGTTCAGGGACGGTAGAAGAAAGAAGAAGAAGAAAAAAAAAAATTGTAATAATAAAGGTTTCTTTTTTAAAAAAAAAAAAATTTGGACACATGGCAGCAGGTGGCAGCACCTGTTGCCAAGTGTATTTTTGGTTCCTGCAAGCCCTCCAACGCATCAAAACATGGAAGACTATGGGTGGGGGACTGTCGATTTTTTTAAAAAAGCAAACTTTGGTTTGCATATATATATGTATATATATATATTTCCGTAATCGATTACACTTAACAATTTCCGTTAGTTTTCTTTCAAATTACTTGTTTTTCTTAAATATTTGGGGATTCAAAGAAAGTTAAAAGAGCAAATTTTTAAAGGAGTTTACAGTGGAATTTTTTAGGGAGTCACGAATAACTATCAGCAAAGCAAAAGATAATAACGTAGTGTTTATTTTTTAAAATTTTAGCATTTATGAAATTTCTCTGAATTCAAAGTAGGAATTTTCAAAGGGTGTGGTTTATGAAGAAATAATTAGAAATTGAATACAAATATTATGTCAGGTGTTGTCGGTCAGCAATCAGAGAAAGTTTCGGAGAAGAACGAGAAAAGCAAGGAGGTGATCCACGGGTAGCTTTAAGTGCTATGTGGTGAGTTGGATTTACTTTAAGTAGTCTAAATAAAAATCAAATATTTAGTGATAATATTAAATTTAATTATTAGCGTATGCTTTAGTGGTAGATAAATATTTGGTCGATAGATATGATATAAATATTGGACATGTAGAAAATTATTATGTAAAAAGAAATATTATTAGAATAATGAGTTAATTTGATAGTAAAGGGGATAAATAAAATTCGGTACGAGTCTGGGTAAATAAATTTATGTGATATATGAGGAGAAGAAATTAGTGAGAAAATAATATGATTTAATAATAAAAGAGACAAGTACAATTCTTGATGAGTTATGATTAATTAGTAGATGTGATATATGAGAAGAAAAATTTTGGGGAGTTTATTTCAACGTTAAATTGAGAATGATCAGGGTAGTCAATTTAAATATTTTTATGCATGTTATTGTTATATTACTGTCCATATGTATATTTCATATTATTGTTCATATGCATATGCATTAAATAAGATAACTGAAAGAACCAGGAAGGGGCCGGTCTAATGGAACAATCGTGACAGCTAGTATATGCTGGAAATAAAAGGTACACCATAATAGCCGGTATATGCTGGAAATAAATTCCGTGACAGCCAGGATAAGCTGTAAAGAATCGGGAAGGGGCCGGTCTAAGATAATAATAACTTGTCGACAGGTGGGAAGACGTTCCCATCATAATCATTCATGTATTGCATATGTTTTAATTATTGCTTGCATTATTGAAATGCTAATGTGGGGTGTATGAATTATAAATTTAATTATAGATGATTGAGTCTCACAGAAAGAGACAGTTATGGTGATAAGATTATTGAAATGCTGAGGTGTGGTGTATTATTGTGAATTTAATTATAGATGGTTGAGTCTCACAGAAAGAGACAGTTATGGTGATAAGAATATTGAAATGCTGAGGTGTGGTGTGTTGTTGTTATGGTTATAAGAACTATCTAAATGGTAGACTTTAAGATGTGGAACTCATTCACGAGGTAATTATGAAATAACGGATGGTCTTGAAGTGAACCAATAAATAAGAAGAGGAGATTGATAGAGAATGAATATTTTGACATGTGTAGTGATAGTAGAATGCTAGTATCAAGTTGTGAGAGTTATAGATGATTAAATATTGAAAAACTATTGATACAACTGAATACTTTTAGTAAATTTAATTCACTGAGCTTGTGAAGCTCACTCCTCATTGTACAATGATTTCAAGTAGCAGATAGGACAATTAGTTTGGTGAGTTGAAGTTCAGAAGAAATCGTTTTCTGTAAGCTACGTGCGTGTCATCATCCTCAGACTAATGTTAAAAGAAAATAAAGTAAAAATTTATTTGTAAATATTCATGTATTTTACGTTGTGGTTAATGTTTAAAGATCATATTGAGGTAACTCCCTCGTTGAGGGTTGAGGATTTATGTAAAATTTTTCTATTGGTGTTATTTATTTTTATTGTTGCATATATGTGTCGTGCTAAGATTTTCAAAATGTGATGACACTGTCTCGGGGGTGGCCAACCCAAGATGGGTCGTTACACTCCCCTTCCTTGACGAAATACGAAATACGATAACCAATAATCAAATGGATAACCCTACTGGCAATGGTCAAGCTATTTGTACTCTTATAGTTCATACCATTAAAAGTATAGGTGGGTTGATTCCTCAACATCCTAAGGGCATTTTCTTTGTCAAAATCATCAGGCCAATTAAAGGTGTCATATTACTCATGTCTTCCTTTTGGTATTCTAAGAATGCTATAGAGTACATTAGTGTTCACCTTAATTTCTTTCCCTAGAATATAGGTCTTGAAAGTTACAGAAGCAGTAGATACCCTTACCGAATTCGCATAATACAAACGAATCAACCAAGGATATGTGTGATCTTTCAAACAAATTATAGAAGACCAACCTAGAGTAGTAAAATATGGTTATATATCCATATTGCTATGTTTAAGATCAGTAAAATCAACAAACCGATCCATAATAATTTCTTTAGAACCAATGAATGTTTCATATCGAGTTTTGGCCTCAAGAGAGTTGAAAATGTCATAATCCACCGTCATCTTCATCTTCTTGCTCGCTCCTTTACCATCATTACATTTATTGGAATGAGCCAACATTTTCTTGGTCATTTTACATAAAAGAAGGAGTGAGATGTGTGAAAAAATGAAGATAAAGAGTTTTTGATAAAAGATGAGTGAAGATTTGTGGGTGATTTGAGTGAAATTGAGAAAATTGGAGGAGAGAGAAAGTTAGGGCATAACTAGGGTTTGAGAGAAGTTTAGGAAAATTGGGAAAGAAATGAAGAGATATATATAGGTGCGATTTAATAGTCGAATGTTTAGATAAGGCAGACGACTATGATTTTTAAAACTGATGGAATGGAATCAAGTACATGACAAACAGTCGACTATCCTTTAGTGACAGTCGAATGTCAAAAGTTTCTGTCACAAAGACAAAACCTTGAGGTAGTAGATTTTGAAAAGGAGACAGCCGACTATTAAATAGTCAGAAACTTTAAGTTTGGTGAAAATCATGCAAGACTGAATTGCTTTATGCCATTCTTTAGTGAGAGAACATTAAATTGATAGTCAATCTTCATTCACTCAATGGAAAATCATACAAATAATGAATGCAAATAAAATCAAAGAACAATCAAATAAAGTTTTTCATTCATAGTTCCATTCTAATCATGAAAAACCTATCTTCATTCAAGGGTTTAGTAAAAATATTAGCTAGTTGCTTTTTGGCACTAACAAATTCAAGTTTAATATCTCATTTTTGAGTAAGATCTCTAATAAAATGATATATAATTTCAATATGCTTAGTTCTATAATGTTGAATTCAATTCTTAGTTAGATTGATAGCACTAGTATTATCATATAAGATAGGAACATTTTCAAAACGCATGTCAAAATCTTCAAGTTGTTGTTTTATCCTTAAAATTTTTGCATAAAACTATCGGTGACTACATACCTCGCTTCAGCCATTGATAATACAACTGAGCTTTTTTTTCTTAAAATACCAAGACGTTAACGCACAACCAAGAAATTAGTATGTCCTACTAGTAGTTTTTCTATCTAACTTACAACCAGCAAAATCAACATCCGAATACACAATTAAGTCAAAAGAAGATTCTTTAGAGTACCATAAGCCTAAGTTTTAAGTTCCTGAAAAATATCTTAAAATTCTTTTAATCGCAATTAAATGAGATTCTTTAGGATTAGATTGAAACCTAGCACATATACAACCACTAAAAATAATATCGGGTCTACTGGTGGTTAAATAAAGTAAAGCTTCTATCATGCTTCTATATTTTTAAATATCGACATTTTTACCTCCTTCATCGATGTCAAGCTTTATTGAAATGATCATGGGAGTTCCAATTGACTTTGCATTCTCCATTCCAAATCTCTTTAGCAAATCGTTTGCGTACGTGGATTGGTTGATGAAGATTCTTTTCTTTGTTTGTTTAATTTGACGTCCAAGGAAATAATTGAGTTCTCCCATCATTTTCATTTCAAATTCACCTTGCATATACTTAGCAAAATCTTGACAAATATTTTCATTAGTAGCTCCAAATATTATACCATCAACATATATTTGAACAATGAATATGTCATGCTCATGTATTTTTGGGGAAAAGGTAGTATTAATTTTTCTTCTTGTAAAACCATTATCAAGTAAATATTTACTTAATCTTTTATACTATGCTCTAGGAGTTTGCTTCAACCCATAAAAGACTTTGAAAAGCTTATAGAATGGTTTAGAAAATTAGGATTTTCAAAACTAATAGGTTGTTTAACATAAACCTCTTCCTCTATAAAACCATTTAAAAATGCATTTTTCACATCCAATTGAAATAATTTGAAATTCTTAAAACATACAAATGAAAGCAACATGTAAATGACTTCTACTCTAGCTACAACAACAAAAGTTTCATCAAAATCTATTTATTCTTCTTAATTATGCTTTTTTTCTAGAAGCCTTGCCTTGTTTATAGTTACTACACCATTTTCATCCGTTTTATTTCTATAAATCCATTTAGTCCCAATTACCGAGTGATTCTTCTTGTATAGTCATTATCCAATTTTCATTATATTCAGCTTCATCGAAAGTCTAAGGTTCAATTTGAGATAGGAAACCTACATAATTGCATACATTTCTAATAAAATAATTAATTCTTACCCCTTGTGAAAGATCACCAATCACTTGATCGATTAGGTGATAATTCATATACCTCAAATCCTTAGGAAGACCATCTCCTTGTTGACTTGTTGAAGGTTGATCAAGTCTTGATTCACCTTGTCCTTGAGCCATTTAATGTTGATTCTCCTTAGGGTTAACAATGTGAGTGGTGGTCCCCACTCTTGGCATAAAACCTACATTATCATCACAAGACTCTTTTCTTCCACTAAGAGGATTAGTCTCATCAAATGCTATATGCATTGATTCTTCAATCACTAGATTTCTTTTATTAAAAACTCTATAAGCTTTACTAGAGGTTGAATAACCTAAGAAGATGCCTTCATTGGTCTTAGAATCAAATTTATCTAAGTTAATTTTATTGCTATTCAAGAAGAAACACTTATAACCAAAAGCATAAAAATAAGAAATATTTGGCTTTCTACCCTTCTATAATTCATATGGAGTTTTCTTGAATATATGCCTAATTAAAACTCTATTAAAAACATAGGAAGCCGTGTTTACGACTTTTGCCCAAAAATATTTTGGCAAGTTGTTTTTACAAAGAAAAGATCTACCCATTTCTTCTAAAATTATATTTTTTTCTTTTAGCAACACCATTTTATTGAGGGGGTTATAGGAGCTAAAAAGTTGTGATCAATACCATGACCATTACAATATTTTGTAAGTTTTGGTTTTTAAATTCCTTTTCATGGTCACTTCTTATGCTAGAAAAAACAAAACCCTTTTTTTTTTTTATTTTGAAACTTTTTACAAAAATTTACAAAACCTTTAAATGTTTCATCCTTAAGCCATAAAGATAACAAGAGCATATCTAGAACAGTCATCCAAAATAACAAAATAATATTGATGGCCACCTAGGTTAATAGTCATAATTGGTCCAAATAAGTCCATATGTAAAAGTTATAATGGTCTAGAAGTTGAAACAACGTTTTTGGATTTTAAAAAAATCTTAGTTTGTTTTCACATTTGCAAGCATCGCAAATTTTGTCTTTCAAATTTAATTTTTGGAAGGCCAACAACCAATTTTTTTCTTTAAAATATTTGAATTAAATTCATATTCACATGACCAAACATTCTATGCCATGTCCATAAGTTTTCATTAAAAACTTAAAAATATTTTTCATTTTCAAAAGGCAAACATCTGAGGTCTACTATATAGACATATTCATATTTTTGGTCAACAAATTTATTGTTGTTACTCTTGATGTCTACTATAAGACAATGAGTGGACTCAAAGATAACTTTATTACCTTTATTACACAATTGGCTAATACAAAGTAAATTATGCTTAAGACCTTGAACAAATAAAACATGATCAATGGTAGAAGAATTTTTACCAACTTAACCACGCCCAATTATTTTCATCTTGGTGTCATCTCCAATGGTGACATGTCTACCATCCTTTGGAGTTAGGTCCACAAAGATGCTTTTATCACCGGTCATATGTTTTGAGCATTCATTATCAAGGTACTAAAGATCACCATCTATCTTTGTATGAAGACATATCTATATCACATAAGGATACACAATGGAACTCTTAGGTACCCAAAATTTCATGGGTCCTTTGGGGTTAGCCCTTGAAAATACATATCCTTTTGGAACTTATACATTCTTAATGCTATAGTTATTTCCATAGTTATAATGATATGGATGGTGCATGATCCTAGAATGATAATCATGATAGTTTATAGGATACCTAGAATAAGCAAATTTATTATTATTAGGATAAGAGAATCTTGCATTCCTAGAGTACATGTTTTTAGCATTATGATCATTATGCATATACATGTTATTTCTAGGATAAGAATGATAGTCATTTCTAGAGTATGCATTCCTAGCATATGAGTTTCTAGAATGAGCATTCCTAGCACTTGTATTTCCAGAGTGAGCATACATATGAGCATAAGTCCATCTTGAATATATGTTCCTAGTATAAACATATGAATTTCTAGCATAAGAATTGGCTTTAGCATTCTTCAATGGTACATTATGAGCATTTCCAGGCAAATGGGAAGTTGAAGCTTCATTAATATTTGTTGCTTACATAAAGATGGTTTCATTTGATTTTTGTTTGCTCATTGGAGAATATCCCAAACCAGATTTTTTTTATACTTAATCTTTGGCAATCCAACACTTCATCTAGCTTTTCCTTTCCTTTTATAAGTCTAGATGAAGTTTTGTTCAACTCAATCATTTTGTTTTTCAAAATTTCATTTTCATTTTTCAGAGACTTTTGTGAGTTGTCAAGCTCTAAAGAAAATTTTTCATTTTTTTCTTTTAAAACTTCTATTTTTTTAGAGAGAGATGAAACCTCTTTTTTTAGAGCAATATTTTTAGCATCAAATCTCTTAAGTTCTTCATGCAATTCATTAAATGTTTTTAATAATTCTTCATAAACAATTCCATTATCATTATCAATATTTGGAGAATTAGTTACCTCATTTTGATCATTAATTTCCATCAAGCGAAGGTTGATAATTTCTTGGTAGTCCACTTCTTCATCTGAGTTTTCTTCTTCACCATCACTCTAAGTGGTAGCCACCATAACTTTTTTTTAAAGTTCTTGTGAGACTTCTTTGAAAAAGGATAATCCACTTTGATGTATCTGGGCTTCTTGCATCCAAAACACACAATTGGATCTTTCTTGATTGAATCATCCTCTGCATAAGGCTTCTTACTTGAATTCTTCTTTCCTCTTAAATACTTTTGAAATCTTTTTGTAATGAGAGTTATTTCTCCATCATCCTCACTACTTTCATTGCCATCATCTTCCACTTGCTTTCTTGTGGTAGTATTAAGAGCAATGATCTTATTCTTCTTAGGCTCATCATCAACATCCTTATTGATGACATTCATCTCATGTGTATTAAAAGTGATCCAAGAATTGTATCGATGTCAAGGTGGTCAAGGTCCTTAGCTTCTTTAATTGCTGTCATAATTGATTCCCAAGCTTTTGGTAAAGAACTAAGTATTTTTCTTACCAAATCATCTTAATAAACTCTACCAAGAAATTTCAAGTCATTAATAATGTTAGTGAACTGAGAATACATTTCGAAAATAGTTTCGGTATGAGACATTTTCAAAGCATCATAATCTGATACTAGTCTATAGATTTTAGATTTCTTAACTTGATTAGTCCCTTTATATTTAAATTGAAGTTTACCCCATATTCCTCTTGTTGATTCATAAGTCAAAATTCTTATATTCATTAATGTCTAATACATAATGAAGCATGCTTGTAACTCTACTATTTAAGGATATCATTTTATGGTCATCATCATTAAACTTTTGTCTAACCTTAGGAACTAGAATTTCTACCTCATTGTCTTTTTTTTTTTCCATTAGAATCCTAAATCCATCCATAATAACTTCCCATAAAGCAAAGTCTTGGCCTTCTAGGAAAATTCTCATCATATTCTTCCAATAACAATAATTAGTTCTGGTGAACAAGGGAGGCCTAGTGCAAGAATGACATTCATTAGACATGTTAGTTGTCATAGGATCTACTCAATGAATTTTAGCCTAACTTAGATAACTAAGTTCTAATACCAATCGTTAACTAAGGTAACCCAAGAGGGGTGAATTGAGTTTAAAAGCTTTTTCAAGAAATACAAATATAATCACAAGATTAAACAACCAATCAAGAGCAAGTAATATGGCAATAAATATAAACTTGATGGAAATTAAAGAAGGAAATGAGAAGAGTATGCAAACTCGATTTATAGTTGTTTGACAATATCAGAATCACATCCGACCCTACGTCCATTTCTCTTCAAGGCTCCTCCTTGAAGGTTTTACTAATACGAACAAGCAACTTCTTAGGTGTTGCTCAAGCCTTTACATGATTTTCTCATATAAGATATTTTCACTTAAAATGTTTAACACACCTAAACACTCACAAGAGTTTCACCAACTCTTCCTTATAAGATAGAGTTGAATAACGAGTTTTTGGTACACAAGAGAGAATGCAATTAATGCTTACAAGTCAAAGATTTTTTTCTCTCTCACAAGAACAAAGTTTAAGAATGGCTCAAAGATGAAATATTGAAAGTTTTGAAGAGTAGTAAATGAGCTCTTGAAGAATTTGATTATTCTAGGTGGTTTTAAATGCCCATCCGTTATGCACGATAAGATAGTCGACTATGAAGATATGACATTCCACTATCTATTGAAAATTTAAAATAATTAAGGCAGATTTAAAATGCACAATCGACTGTGTAAATGAGCAGTCAATTGTCTTAGGACCACAATTGACTGTCTCTAATAAAAGAGACAATGAGTTTTAAGCTCAAAACATCATAGTCAACTATCAAAAGCCTCTGGACCCTTTGGTAGTTAACTGTCCTCGGTTTACAATCGACTGTACCCATTCAGTTTTGAATTAAAAAATGTTTAAAAGTAAGTTTGAAAAACTTATTTGTTTTAAACAAAGAGAGACTTGTCAAAGAAGATTTTATTTTTTTAGTTAAACTAAGTTAAGTAGTTGAGAGGGAGAGATACATTATCCTTAGCTAAACCTTAATCTTCTAAAGAATCTCAACCACTTCAATCTTTAAGGAATTTCAAATTCGTCTCATCCAACTTGAATGCGTACGATTCGTGGTTCGCACGTGCATGCCTCTTAGAGTGCATGCAAGCCATTGATCAAGTCAAAGCTTAGATAAAAGATAGTTATCTTTTATCATTATTAAATTCAAAGTGGGATCAACAAATATAAAATTAAAAAATAATTTATATTCAATGTATATAATTATATATTTATAATTTTAAAAGGGGAATGCTAACTTGACACACTTCACACACAAGTTAGTATTGTGTCCAAATTTTATAAACAAAAATACCTCTTGTTACTTTTTCATTTTAGGGAAAATTATAGAAAACCACCTAACTTTTTGACGTCGCGACACTTACCTACCTATTGTTTAGGAAATTACATTTACCTACTTTGACCGTGTTTGACTAGACGGAATGTTAAATCTTTGGACAAAAAAGATGGAAATACACAAATGACCTCATATAAATAGTCTGATGGAAATACACAAACCCATTTTCCCCAAATCTGAAAATGCTTCAGTCTCCTTATTTCTCTCGCTCTCCTCCCGTTTCTCTTCTCCTCCCATATATCTTCTAATCCCATCTCTCTCCTCCTCTCGTCTCTCTCGTTGTACTCTCTCTTATCATCTTCTCTCTCTTGTCTATTTCTCTACTATTGCACGAACAGAAGTCGTAACTTTTATTGTACAAAATCAAGGGATTATTCAAAACTGACATTGCGACCGCCAATAAATTCGCACAAACGAAGCATTTCCACATAGATAGGCTATCTCACAAACATTTTTCCGTTACAATTTAATTTTTTTAATTCATTATTCAGATAAATAGAATATATAACTAGGTTTGTTTTTCTGGGATTTCATTGTTTACGAAATTGTACTTGTATTAGTTAGGGGTATTGAATGAAAAAATTTAAGAACAAATTTGTGTACGCATCTATCTATGTACAAAATGTTGTACGGATCTGTGTATGAATTTTATGTGCGAAATTGAGTGCGTATTGTAATACCCATATTTGTAAAGTATGGGTAAAGAAGTAATTTAATGAATATGACATGAAATAAAAATAATTTATTTATGCAAAGGAATTAGAAATTGAATAAAATAATTCTTTAAAAAAAACTGGATGCGTGGAGGCGTAGTACAAAAAAAAAAGAAGAGAAAAAAAATCTAGGACATATGAAGAAAAAGAAAGAAAGAAAGAAAATAATAAATAAAAAAAATCCAAAACGTGGCAGCAGGTGTAACACCTGCTGCCAAATTAGGAAGGGAGACTTGCATGTCTCCCACGTTGCACAAATGTGGACTTCATTTTGGAGACTTAAGCCATGCTGATGGCTGCTCAAAATTTTTCCATATATATATATATATAACACGTTAGCATATATTACCGATTTATTTAATTTTTTCTTTTAATTATGCGTTTTCTCTAAACACTTGGGAACCCAAAGAAATGTTGAAATGACAAAATTTTGAAAGTGTTTACTGCGAAATTTCATAGAGAATCGCGAGAAGCTATCAAAAACATAAATGGTAATAATGTAGTGTTTATTTTTGAATTTTTAGCATACATGAAATTCCTCAAATTCAATTTAGAATTTTCAAAGGGTGTGGTTTATAACGAACTGAAGAATAAATTATAAATTTAATATAAATATGATGTCAGGTGTTGACGATCTACAACCTGGAGAATTTCTGAGAGGAATGGGAAATGCAAGAAAGTGATCCACGAGTAGCTTTAAGTGTTATGTGGTGAGTTGGATTTACTTTAAGTAATCTAAATAAATTTTTTGAAATATCTAGTGGTAATATTAAAATAAATTATTAGCTTATATTCTGGTGCTAGATAAATATTTAGTTGAGATATATGGTATAAATATTGGACACGTACAAAATTATTATGTGAAAAGAAATATTACTAGAATGATAAGTTGATTTAATAATGATGGAGATAAATAAATTCTTGATGAGTTTTGGTTGATGTTTTCATACGAATTATGAGGAGACGAAATTTAGTAGATCTTGACAAATTTTGATGGATGACTTCATGTGATTTGGGATGAAATTTAGTGGATATTAATAGCTTTGATGGATGATTTGATGTGATTTGGGATGAGAGAAATTTAGTGAAATTTTTTTATATAATTGGAGAAAAATCGGGATAGTTAGTATAAATACATGCTTTGTTTTTATTTTATTATTTATATGCATATTCATATCAGTTTTCATATACATCTAAATGAGAATAAAAAAACTAGGAAGACAACTGGTCTAAATGAGAGTAAAAATATTTGAATTATTGTTTTTTTATATTATATCATTGTTCATATGCATATGCATTAAATAAAATAAAAGAACTGGGAATGGGCCGGTCTAATTGAAAAACTATGACAGCTGGTATAGGCTGGAATTAAAAAGGACACCATGACAGCTAGTATATGCTGGAAATGAATTCCGTGGCAGCCGGGACAAGCTGTAAAGAAAAGAACTGGGAGGGGGCCGGTCTAAGATAATAAAAACATGTCGACATGTGGGAAGGTGTTCTCATAATAATAATTCATGCATTGCACCTCTTTTAATTATTGCTTGATCATTGAAATGTTGATTTGTGGTGTGTTATTATGAAATTGGTATAGATGAATTGGTCTCACAGAGAGGGACAATTATGGTGAGAAAGAAACAGAGAATGATAAGAACCATCTAAATGGTGGACTTTATGATGTGAACCTCATTACGAGGTAATTATGAGATAATTGATGGTCTTAAGGGGAACCAATGAATGAGAAGAAGAAATTGATAAAAGGATGAATCTTAAGACATGTGTAGCGATAGTAGAAAGTTATCATCAAATTATGTGAAATATAAATGATTAAATATAAAAAGAGCTATTATGCAAACTGAATACTTTTAGTGAATTTAATTCACTGAGATTGTGAAGCTCACCCCTCATTGTGGAATAATTTCAGGTAGCAAGCATGACAAATAATTTGGTGAGTTGAGGTTCAGAAGGAATCATTTTCTGTAAGTCACGTACGTGTCAACATCCTCAGACTAAAGAGAAAAAAAAATAAAAATTTATTTATAAATATTCATGCATTTTACATTGTATGTAATGTTTAAAAGATCAGATTGATGTAACTCCCCTGTTGAGGTTTGAGGATTGATGCAAAATTTTCTATTGGTGTTATTTATTTTTATTGTTACATATATGTGTCGTGCTGGGATTTTCAAAATGTGATGACACTGTCTCGGGGGTGGCCAACTCGGGATGGGTCGTTATAATTTTGGTATCAGAGCATTAGGTTTTTAGATTCTATATACTGCATGAGAACTTAAAAAGTGAAAGATCTAAATAAATTATATTTTAATAGTCTGAGGATGACACGTGGACACATTAAAGCTAGAGTTAGAGTTTTTGATTTAAGAGGGCGTGGTAGGCTCCCAATATTTTTGTCAAGGCCAGATTGAGTCAGAATCTGTGATTCCTAGAAGGGAACGTGTTGACAGTATAATTGATATTAGTAATGATATGAGATAATCTGAAGTTGAAAGAGATGAGCTAAGATAAGCTCTTGCACATGCTCTTAAGAAAATGAAAGTAACAGGCTAGAGTAGTGCCTGAGGTTGTTAATCCAGTAATGGTAGACATTTAAAAAAAAAGGGAAAAGTGAGTTTATGCATGAGATGTAGGGAGATATATTAAGCTGAATGCCTTGTTGTTTAAAGGATCTATGAATCATTTTAAGCCTGAGTTTTTAGGGGAAACATGTAAAGAGATTTAATTGGTATTTTACCAATGACTGACAGGCAGAAGATCGTCTTTGCTACGTTCAAGTTAGAGAACAAGACCCTAGAATGGTGGGAGGATATTCTTCACAAGACAAGTACAGATATTGATATACCCTTAACCCGGAATAGGTTTAAGAAGGTTTTTTCTTGGTAAATATTTTTTTATACCCCTAGAGCGCAACAAGATAGAGATTTTATTTATTTGGGGTAAATATGTTGACTGTGGCTCAATATGCTAGCAGAATTGTAATCTAATCAATGGTTGTACCAGAAATGGTAGACCTAGAGGAGAAGAAGTGTAAGAGGTTCATAGATGAACTATGTTTTAAGATTTGATCAAAACCATCTTACACAAGGTATATGAATTATGTCAAATTGGTGGATATAACACTTCAGATTGAGAATGATGTGATGGAAATTAGAGGTAAGAGGAATCGGCGGAAGAGGTCTAGATTTAAAGAACCTAGAGGTGGTACCAGTATGAGTGTGCAGGGTGGGAGACCACCTAGGGGAGGCGTTCCTTGTCGTAGGGAACTATAGTACGGAGTCAGAGGAAAGCAGGACCTATTGCTTTTGTAGCTTAAAGTAATATTGGTGGGACCCTTAGATTTGTGAGACAGGTTATGAGAACGGGGAATCATGATAGAGGAAGTAAGTATGCCGCCAAGGGGAAGTGGTGATCTGATATATGATTTAGAGATAGAAGTTTGTTATAGATGTATTCAAATAAGATAGTTATCCCATAATTGCCAAAAATTGAAGTGCTTTATGTGTAGAGAAGGTGGACATATCAATGTTGGTTGACCTTGGTGCAACCCATTCTTTTGCATCTAGTATTCATATGAAGTCTATTGAAGTATGTATTAGTCATTTGATGCAAAATATTTTGTTGAAATTCCCACTAAAGATAGAGTGATAATCATAAATGTTTACAAGTGTGATGTGATTTGTATCAGTGATAGAGAATCTGAAGCTGAGTTATTATCTTTGAAGATAATATAATTTTGGGAAATAATTGGTTATCGACGTTTTATGTCTGGGTTGATTGTTCCAGAAATAATGTAGTGTTCAAGATATGGATATAAGGAGTGTAACTTTTAGAGAGAACATAAAATACTCTCGAACTATCTTATTTTTACTCTGACGACTAGTAGATGGTTGAAGAAAGGATGTGAGGAGTATTTGGCATAATAATGGATTCTAAAAAAGAAAATGGGAAGTTAGAATAAATCTTAGTGGTGAAAAAATATTTTAATGTGTTTCGTGATGAGCTGTCTAGGTTGCCTCCCAGTAGAAAGATTTATTTCTTTATTGATGTGATTTCAGGATCATCACATATACCTATAGTACTCTACAGAGTGACACCCAATGAGTGAAGAAAGTTGAAAGTTCAAAAATTTTTAGATAAACAATTTATCGGACCTAATGTATTTGGGGAGCCTCTATGCTGTTTATAAAGGAAGAAGATGGAACGATGAGATTGTGTATAGACTACAAATAGTTGAATAAGAACAAATACATTTTTCCAGGATTAAATAAATTGTTTGAGTAGTTACAAGGATTGAGACTGTTTCTTAAGATAAACCCGAGACCAAATTATCACCAGTTAAGGATAAATGAGGGAGACGTGCCTAAAACTGTTTTTAGGACACTTTATGGTCATAAGTTTCTTGTGATGTCATTTAGATTAAATAATATTTTAGAAACATTTATGGACTTGATGAATAAAATGTTTGAACCATTTCTTGATAATCTAGTGGTTGTGTTCATCGATAACATCTTGGTGTATTCTAAGACTAAGGAAGAACATGTGAAAAATTAGACAGTGTGTTGGAGATTCTGAGGAGAAATAAACTATATACAAAATTTTCTAAGTGTGAGTGTTGGATGAATTAAATAACTTTCTTGGAACATGTAATATCGAGAAATGGCATACCAGTTGATCCACAAAAGGTAGAGGCAATGTAAGTTGGGAAAGATCAACTAATGTGACTGAGATTAGAATCTTCTTGGGGTTAGCAGGTTATTATAGAAGAATCTTTCAGAATTTGTTCTATTATTGTAATATTATTAAATAGACTGACTAAGAAAGAGGTGAAATTTGTATGGTGAGGGAAGTGTGAGAAAAATTTCCAATTACTAAAGGAAAAATTGATTACAGCTCCAGCATTGGTGTTTCCTTCTGGTGATGAAGGATTTGTGGTTTATAGTGATATGTCACATCAATGATTGGAATACGTGTAACATAGGAAAGCTGTGGCCCATACTTCTAGGCAATTGAAGATTCATGATAGAAATTACCATAATCATGACTTTGAGTTGACTGTTATAGTGTTTAATTTAAAGATTGGAGACATTATCAGTATGGAGCCACTTATAAGATATTATGGGTTATAAGAGTTTGACATACTTACCGACCCAGAAGGAGTTAAATTTAAGGTAGAGAAGGTGGATGGAGTTGATTTGTGATTATGACTGCACAATTCATTATCATCTAGGAAAGGCTAATGTAGTAGCTGATGCATTGAGTAGAAAGTCTACAAGACGGTTAACTGCTATTGGGAGTCCTGATGTGTAATTGATGATAGATTTAAAAGAGATAAGAATGAAGTTGAATATCAGTAATAGAGGATCATGGTTAACAAATATGGTTGTACAGTCATTCATAGTAAAATACTTTAGAGATGCAAGGAAGAGATGAAAAGATAAAAAAAAAAAAAAAAAGATTGAGCATTGAGTGCTTACTAGAAAACAATATGAGTTCAAAATTTGAAATGAGGGTATTTTGGTCTTGGAACATGGAAATTGTGTTCTCAATAATGCGAAGTTGAGAGAGGAGTTAATGAGAGAGGTACATGATGATGTAGTTTTGATGCAACCAAGTAATAATAAGAGGTATAGAGGATTGAGACAGAAATTCTGATGGTCTAGATTGAAGAGGGATATAGTTGAGATTGTAAGGTTGTATGGAGTACCATGGATCATACTGTTAAATAGAGGTGCTAGATTTACACCTTGGTTTTTTGAGACTTTCAGAAAGCCACGGGTACACAGTTACAATTTAATATAATTTTTCATGCTCAGACTGGATTTTTAGAGTACTAGAAGATATGTTAAGGACAAATATAATGAATTTCTCAGTAAGTTGGATGCTTACATGCCATCGATTGAAGTTGCTTATAATAATCAGTATCAAATTAGTATTGGGATGGCACTGATTAAGACATTGTATGGTCGGAGGTGTAGAACTCCTATATGTTTGGAAGAAATGGGAGAGAGAAATATATCTGGTCCATCAATCATTGAGTTAACAGCTGAGAGGATCAAATTAGTTAGAGAGAACCGTAAAGCAACACAGAGAGGATTGAATAGCTATGCTAATACTAAGAGAAAACCTATTGAATTTCAAGTTGGTGATTGGGTATTTTTTGAAGATGTCTCCACGGAAGGGTGTATTGAGGTTTAAAAAGAAAGGAAAGTTGAGTCTAAAGTAAGTGGGACCCTATGAAGTGGTTGAGAAAGTTGGGATAGTTGTGGGTAGCCTGGATTTGTCTCCAGAATTAAAACATTTATATAATGTATTTCATGTTTCATTTTTAAGAAAGTGTTTACATGATGAATATTATAATATTACGAGCTAAGCTGTAAAAATTCAAAAAGATTGGCCTTATATATAAGTACTAGTGAGAATTTTAGACAAAAAGAACAAATCTTGTATAACAAAATAATTTCATTAGTTCAAGTTCTGTGGCAGAATAAAGATGTTGAAGATATTATGTGAAAGCATGAAATGATTATGAAGAAGTATTATTCACTTGTGTTTCTGGAGTTAGGTAAGGAAATTTCGGGGACGAAATTTTTGTAAGGTGGGTAGAATTGTAATACCTGTATTTGTAAAGTAAGGGTAAAGAAGTAATTTAATGAATATGACATGAAATAAAAATAATTTATTTATGAGAAGAAATTAGTATTGAATAAAATAATTCTTTAAAAAAATAACTGGACGTGTGGATGCCAAGTACAAAAAAATAAAAATAAAAAGAATAGAAAAAAAATGTCCAGGACGTCAGAAGAAAAAGAAAGAAATAAAAAAATAATAATTTTTTTTTTTAAAAAAAAATTCCAAAACGTGGCGGCAGGTGTAACACCTGCTGCCAAATTAGGAAGGGAGACTTGCACGTCTCCCACATTGCACAAACATGGACTTCATTTTGGAGACTTAAGCCATGCTGATGGCTGCTTAAATTTTTTTCCATATATATATATATAACGTTAGCATATATTACCGATTTGTTTAATTTTTTATTTTAATTATGCGTTTTCTCTAAACACTTGGGGACCCAAAGAAAGGTTAAAATGGTAAAATTTTGAAGAAGTTTACTACGGAATTTCGTAGAGAATCACGAGAAGTTATCAGAAAAATAGAAGGTAATAACGTAGTGTTTATTTTTGAATTTTTAGCATACATGAAATTCCTCAAATTCAAAGTGAGAATTTTCAAAGGGTGTGGTTTATAACGAATTGAAGAATAAATTATAAATTTAATATAAATATGATGTCAGGTATTGACGATCTACAACTGGGGGAATTTCTGAGAGGAACAGGAAATGCAAGAAAGTGATCCACGGGTAGCTTTAAGTGCTACGTGGTGAGTTGGATTTACTTTAAGTAAGCTAAATAAAAAATGTGAAATATCTAGTGGTAATATTAAAATAAATTAGTAGCTTATGTTTTGGTGATGGATAAATATTTGGTTGATAGATATGGTATAAATATTGGACACGTAGAAAATTATTATGTGAAAAGAAATATTACTAGAATGATAAGTTGATTTAATAATGATGGTGATAAATAAATTCTTGACGAGTTTTGGTTGATGTTTTGATATGAATTATGAGGAGACGAAATTTAGTGGATCTTGACAAGCTTTAATGGATGACTTCATGTGATTTGGGATTAAATTTAGTGGATATTAACAGCTTTGATGGATGATTTGATGTGATTTGGGATGAGAGAAATTTAGTGGAATTTTTTTATATAATTGGAGAAAAATCAGGTTAGCTAGTCTGAATACATACTTGTTTTTATTTTATTATTTATATGCATATTCATATCAGTTTTCATATACATCTAAATAAGAATAAAAGAACCGGGAAGGCAACGGGTCTAAATAAGAGTAAAAATATTTGAATTATTGTTTTTTAATATTATATCATTGTTCATATGCATATGCATTAAATAAAAGAAAAGAACCAGGAAGGAGCCGGTCTAATTGAAAAACTGTGACAGCCGAAAAAGGCTGGAATTAAAAAGGACACCGTGACAGCCGGTATATGCTGGAAATGAATTTCATGGCAGCCGGGACAAGATGTAAAGAAAAGAACCGGGAGGGAACCGGTCTAAGATAATAAAAATATGTCGACATGTGGGAAGGTGTTCTCATAATAATAATTCATGCATTACATCTGTTTTAATTATTGCTTGCATCATTGAAATGTTGATGTGTGGTATGTTATTATGAAATTGTTATAGATGAATTGGTCTCAGAGAGAGAGATAGTTATGGTGAGAAAGAAACAGAGAATGATAAGAACCATCTAAATGGTGGACTTTATGATGTGAACCTCATTACGAAGTAATTATGAGATAATTGATTGTCTTAAGGTGAACAAATGAATGAGAATAAGAAATTAATAGAGGATGAATCTTAAGACATGTGTAGTGATAGTAGAAAGTTATCATCAAGTTATGTGAAATATAAATGATTAAATATAAAAAGGGTTATTATGCAAACTGAATACTTTTAGTAAATTTAATTCACCGAGCTTGTGAAGCTCACCCCTCATTGTGTAATGATTTCAGATAGCAAGCATGACAAATAATTTGGTGAGTTGAGGTTCAGAAGAAATCATTTTCTGTAAGTCACGTACATGTCAACATCCTCAGACTAAAGAGAAAAGAAAATGTTGAGGGTTGAGGATTGATGTAAAATTTTCTATTGGTGCTATTTATTTTTATTGTTGCATATATGTGTCGTGCTAGGATTTTCAAAATGTGATGATACCGTCTCGGGGGTAGCCAACTCGGGATGGGTCGTTACACATATACAATACGAATTTGTTAACGAAATTATGACTATTGTAACTCGAACTTGTTAACAAAATTGTGAATCTATTGTAGCTATTATTTGTTAACGAAATTGTGAATTTACAACATAAATTCGTTTTTGTTGCTCGCAAACATGGATTCCATAATTAAATGTTGAGTGTATGTACTTATTTTGTTAGGTCCTGTAATGGATACACTTTTCAAAGTGTTTTTCTATATCCGTGATGACCTCATTGAACCCATTGGGTGGATGTATATAGATCTAAATTGTTACAACTACCTTCACCTATTGGATGATATCTATGATAATTTTGGTTTACGCTCACCAATTTTGGACATCAAAGAAGGTAATGGTAGGATAATTTTGTGTGATGAAGATGTTACAACTTTATTTAAAGATACTAAAGAGTATCGTATTGTATCATTATATGTCAATGAGGTTAGTAATAGTAATCCTTAGCATCATACAACCCAGTTCTATGAAGTGTGGTAGGGGGAAAGATTTAAGCTAGAAGGAAATGTTGAGGTTGTTGCTTTTGATGATGATGACCCTATTTGTGATAGTGGTAATGTGGATGATGGATATGGTGAGTGTAAACCGAGGTTCAAATCCAAGAGGGGGGGTGAATTGGGTTTTAAAAACTTTTGCTAATTAGCATACAAGTTTTTAAACAATTAAATACACAAAGCACACAAACAAATAATATGCTTGAAGGTAAAGGAGTTTAAGGAAGAGAAAATGCAAACTCTGTTTATAGTGGTTCGGTAATATCGGAATCTCTCTGACCCTATGTCCACTCTCTTCAAGGAACCTCCTTGAAGCAATCCACTAAAACCTTTAGTCATGCAACTTCATGGGTGTTGCACAAACCTTACAACCGATCTCTTCCTCACAGAAGCTACAATGAAGTGTTTAATCCTAAACACTCTAAGAGTTATACTAACTCTTTGCCTTTACAATAAATGGAATTTGCTATAAAGTAAATGGTAGAGAGATAGCAATAAGTGCTTTTACAAATGAACAATATCTTTATTTCAAGAACAAGCTTGAAGAACGGCTCAACAATAAATTTTTCAAAGCTTTTGAGAATTAATGAGCTATCTTGTGAATTGAATGTGTTCTCTTCTTCTTTTAAATGCTCATTAAAATGGGTTTATATAGTCTTGAATCAATATGGCCATTTGACACTAACTTGGTAGGTTTGGGGCATTAAATGCTTAAGTCTCGCGTCTCAAACGATCATATTTTTGAATTACCAGTCGACTGGGTCCTTGTACTAGTCGACTGGGTCAAGTGATGATTTTTCACTTTTTAGGCTAAAGGAGAGTACCAATCGACTGGGTCCTTAGCACCAGTTTACTGGGAACTTTCTGTCCCATATTCTAGTTGACTGGTATAGGGACCCAGTTGACTGGGTTGTTATTCAACCTAGCTTTCCTTTTGAAAAATAGTTTTTGACTTAGAAATTTTTATATTTTTAGTTTTGTCAGAGTCTTTTGTAAATTGAGCCACATATCAAGTTATATAATTGAACATAAGAGATTTACAATTATTTCAATTACCTTAATGTTTATTCTAGATCTTTTGTCTTGTTTTGGTGTCTGAATCATGTTGAGTTCTTGCATCTTGTTTCCATATTGAATGTTTTTACCACTTAAACGCTTAGATAAAACTATTTTTGCAATTTGAGTAGTGTTTTTCCATTATTAAAATCAAATACGGGTTAACAATCTCCCCATTTTTGATGATGACAAAACTAAGGAGAGAAAAAACAGTTTTAAAAGCTAAGTGTTGGTTTTTAGAAAAATTTGGGCTGAGTATCCTCTGTTTTTCTAATAAAAACCAACCTGATAAACATTCAAACGCAGTTTAAATACAGTTATATCAACCCAACCAAGCAATGCAAGACAATATTACATTTTTCAATATGTTCGGAGCAAAGCTCCCCCTAAATTTATGCTCCATTCGAAGTTTACATACAGTTTTCTCTGTTTACATTAATTTTTCTCATTTTTCTCCCATGTTTTGACAACAGCAAAAAAGAGGGTGTAAACTCAAAAAATAAGTAAAATAAACATCACAACCATGAAAAAAAAAATTGTGTGAAAAAACTAGGTATGATTCAGAATTGGGAAGACTTTCTAGAAAGAATTAGATGTTTCCACACTAGTATAAGCAATTAAGGCATATAGTCGAGTACGAATAGTTCTACCCAAGCAACCATAAAGAATTAAAGTAACATATATATATATGAGCTAAAGTCTAAAAGTGTAAACCAACGCAGAGATATAGATATATCCATCTAATATGAGCTTTTAAGAAGTTATCTGAGTACAATACATGAATGTATACAATGAAAAAGAATGGTCGTGCTAAAATATCTAAGAGCTATATGTACATATAAAAAAAAAAGATAAAACAAAATCTTAGTGAGTGGGAGAATTAGAGTCGTCTCGAAGAAAATCTCGAAGCTCAGCCAAAGAGCCCTATGTGTGCTCTCGGTACAACTCGAAATCGTCTCTGAGTGTGTGAAGGTCGCGATGCATGTGATCGATTGAAGAGCTCAAGCTCTGGAACCCGGACTGCATGGACAATTAGAGGCTCAAAATAGCTTGTAGAATGTCATCGTAGCTAGCTTGACTAGCACTAGAGTCACCATATTGTGGACTATGTGCTCGTGTGTCAGTGTCCATAGTAGTGGGAGGAGCTGCATCACTAGGAACCTCATCATCCTCCTCACTACTGTCATCCTTGTCAATCCAGATGTTCCTCCCAGCCTTAGAGTAAATCATCCTATCTTGGATCGTACACCCAATCTTCTTCAAGACATTAATGATGTCCTTGGAGCCAATGTTTTGAGCCTTTAAGGCGGGTAGGAGGACACGGAAATGCTGGAGGATTAGCGTGATGAGCATCTCGTATGGGAGGTACCCGGAGTCACTCGCTTCATCGTTAATCATGTTGGCGAGCAACAGGGGGTAGATATTGAAATGGTGTCCTGTTTTGAGACACCAAATCAAGACTACATCTATCTTAGAAAGATAGTCCCGACTCTCAAGTCTCGGGTGGATGGTCCAACTCACTATGAGATTGAACAATTTTGAGTCGAGGGGCATGTCACTACATTGGTGAAACGTAATGGGCCTAAAGATGTAGTTAGGGTCGGCCCTAACAATCTGGCATACCTCATCGTAATCAAAGTTGTCTGGTCATCCATCCAGACTCAACTAGACCCCTCCAATAAGGATCCTCAAAATATTGACTAGAAGGTTAGTATTCACCTTGAATTCTATGCCCATGACACTGGTCTTAAACCTAAGAGCCAGTGGACTCGGTTTAACTAGGTTGGCGTAAAACTGATGAATTAGGTGAGGGTAAATTTTTTGGTGAATGTTGACAAGTAGTGTCAACTGTATCACCTCGAAAGCAGGTAAAATATCAAGATTAGCATGACAGATAGAATCGAAATCGAAGAATCTACCCATCATGATTTTCTTGTTACAGATGATGGAATTATACCTGTTCTTTGTGGCGGAGCTTCAAAAGAGCGAGTCGTCGAGCTCAGTCCGTGCCTTCTTGCTCGATGAACTAGCTAGCCCTTTCCCCTTAGCATCTGATGCTGATGACACCTTAGATCAAGGCCTTGTAGGCGTGCAAAGTACTCCAATGGTGGTTTTGATGTGTATTATTTATGACATTTTGGGAAAATTTGTTTTAGAGAGAGATTTGGGGAAATATGGAGTTTTAAACCGTGAAAAGTTGAAAAATAGGTGATTTAGGGTATGATTGAAGGTTTTATGGATTGTTTTTTTTAGAGATTTTGGACTGAAATCAAGGTTTTTCTAGAGACAGAAAGCTTAGGGTTTTTCAAAAAGTGCATGAAAATTGAAAAATCTAAAAAGACTATTTATAAAATCGTGATACCAATCGACTAGGTTAGGGTACCATTTGACTGGGTCCTTCATAATTTAGGGATTTTTGACATACCAGTCAACTGGGTCAGGACACCAGTCGACTGGGTAAACTGGCTGAGAGACACCAGTCGACTGGATGTACCATACTAGTCGACTGGGTAGGCCACCAAAATTTCAAATTTTGTCTCCAAACAACGTCTTGTAGTGCCAGTCAACTAGATGCTTTGTACTAGTCGACTGGTAAAATGGGCAGTGGGATACTAGTCAACTGGGGTCATGCTACTAGTCAACTAAGTCCTTCAGAAAACTTAAAAGTTTGAGCTCTAACTTGGAATTTTAGCATTAATTGTTTATCTATGCCATCTTGAGTGATTGATATATTAAATAAGAGTTAATAATCATTCACTAGATGTCAAATATGCATATGATGAATGTTGATGGAATCAAACATACATTTTATCATAATCTTTCAAGCCTATCAATAGTTTAATCTTGCAAAAGCTATCGTCACTTAAGGGTTTTATAAGAATATCAGCTATTTGATCTTCTAAATGAATGAATTCTAGTCTAATATCACCATTTTGAGCATTGTCTCTTATGAAGTGATATCTTATTTCTATATGTTTGGTTCTAGAATGCTGAATAGAGTTTTTGGTCAAATTGATAGCACTAGTGTTATCACAATGAATTGGTATGTCTTTAAAGTTTAGGCCATAGTCTTCTAATTGTTGTTTCATCCACAACACTTGTGCACAATAACTTCCAGCTACTACATATTCCGCTTCTGCGGTTGATAGTGCAATCGAATTTTGTTTCTTGGAAAACCAAGAGGTTAACATTGCACCTTAGAATTGGTATGTTCCACTACTGCTTTTTCTATCTAGTCTACAACCCGCAAAATCAACATCCAAATATCCTACAAGCTCAAAAGTTGATTTTCTATAATACATAACCCTAGGTTTTTAGTCCCTTGTAGATATCTAAGGATTCTTTTTACTGCAATTGCATGTGATTCTTTAGGATTAGCTTGAAATCTAGCACACATGCATACATTGAACATTATATCAAGTCTACTTGCAGTTAGATAAATTAAGGCTTCTATCATGCTTCTATAAGTTTTAGTATCTACATATTTACCTTCCTCATCTAGATTAAGTTTTGTAGAGGTGCTCATAGGAGTGCCAATTGAATTTGAACTTTCCATTCCGAACCTCTTTAATAGGTTCTTGGTGTACTTTGATTGATTGATGAAGATGCCTTCTTTTAATTGTTTGATTTGAAGTCCAATAAAGTAGGTAAGCTCTCCCATCATGCTCATTTCAAATTCACCTTGCGTACACTTAGCAAACTCTTGACACATAGATTCATTAGTAGCACCAAATACAATATCATCAACATATATTTTGACTAGTAGTGTGCCATTTTTGTGAAGAATGTTGTGTCTATTTTTCCTCTTACAAAACCATTTTTAAGCAAAAACTTACTTAGTCTTTCATACCATGCTCTTGGAGCTTGCTTCAACCCATAGAGAGCTTTAAAAAGCTTATATACATGGTTTGGAAGACTAGGATTTTCAAATCCAAGAGGTTGCTCAATCATACACCTATTATTCTATAAAACTATTTAAAAAAGAACTTTTTACATCCATTTGAAATAGTTTAAATTTATTAAAGAATGCAAAGGCCAATAACATACGAATGGCTTCTAATCTAGCTACGGGAGAATGGGTCTCATCAAAGTCTATTCATTCTTCTTGATTATATCCCTTAGCAACTAGTCTAGCCTTGTTCATAGTTACTATTCCATTTTCATCCATCTTATTTCTAAATACCCATTAAGTTCCTATTATAGTATGATTATTTGATCTAGGAACTAGATTTCATACATTGTTTCTTTCAAATTGATTTATTTCTTATTGCATAGCATTTATCCAATCAATATCTTTTTCTACTTCTACAAAAGTCTTAAGTTCTACTTGAGATAAATAAGCTACACAATTACAAATATTTCTAATAGAGGAACGAGTTCTTACCCCTTGTAAAGGATCAACAATTACTTGATCATTTGGATGATAATTCACATACCTCTAATATTTGGGAAGACTATCCTCTTATTGACTTGTAGATGGTTGATCAAGATTGTGAATGTCTACCTCTTGATTTAATTGAGGTTCACCTTCCTTCGGGTTAACAATGGGAGTAGGTGTTTCTATCATTGGAATGAAATCTGCATCATTTTAAAAGAGACTATTCTACTACTAATTGGGTTAGACTAATCAAAGGCTACATGTACGGATTCTTCAACCACTAGTGTTATTTTGTTAAAGACTCTATTACCTTTACTAGAGGTTGAATATCCTAAGAATATTCCTTCATCGGTCTTTGAGTTAAATTTACTCAAATTAGTTTTATTGTTATTTAGGATGAAGTACTTGCAACCAAAAGCACGAAAGTAAGATACATTAGGCTTTCTACCTTTCTATAACTCATATGGGGTTTTGTTAAGCATAGGCCTAATTAAAACTCTATTTAAAACATAGCAAGAAGTGTTTATGGCTTCCGCCCAAAAGTATTTTGGCAAACTATTTTCACAAAGCATTGTTCTTGCAAACTCTTCTAGAACTCTATTTTTCCTCTCAACAACTCCATTTTGTTGAGGAGTTTTAGGTGCTGAAAAGTTGTGATCAATTCCATTTTCATCACAAAATTTTTAAAAGCTTTGGTTTTCAAATTCCTTTCCATGACCATTTTTTACGCTTGATAAACAAATTCTTTTTTTCATTTTGAACCTTTTTACAAAAATTCACAAATCCTTTGTAAGCTTCATCCTTGTATGCAAAAAAAATAACAAAAGTATATCTTGAATAGTCATCAACAATAACAAGAGCATATTGATGGCCACCTAGACTTATGGTTCTTATTAGACCAAATAAGTCCATATGTCGAAGTTCCAATGGTCTAGTAGTTGAGACTATATTTTTTTGATTTAAAAGAAATTCTAGTTTGTTTTCCCATTTAACAAGCATCACAGACCTTGTCTTTTTCAAATTTGATTTTTGGAAGTCCAATGACTAAATCATTTCTTGAAATGATTTTAAGCAAATCCATATTTATATGGCCAAGTCTTCTATGCCATAGCCATGGGTTTTCACTAAATACGGGAAAACATTTTTCAGTTTCAGAATTCAAAGATTTGAAATCAACTGTATAGACATTTTCATGTATATGGTCAACAAACTTGATCTTGTTACTCTTGACGTCTATAACTAGACAATGAGAGGTTTCAAATATGACTTTGTTGCCTTTGTCACATAGTTGACTAATACTAAGCAAATTTGGCTTAAGGCCTTGCACATATAATACATGATCAATGGTTGAGAAATGTGTGATGATAATTACAAGAGCATGCACTTTTATTATTGTGAACATACATATTATTTTAAGGATACATGTGCTGGTGATTCCTAAGATGTGTATGTGTATGTGTAGTGTATACATATTGTCTCTAGGATGCACATGATGGTTACTCCTAGGATATGTATTTTTTGAATGATTATTTCTAGCATGAGCATTTCTTGAGTGAGCATACATATATGTATGAGTATTTATAGGATGCTTATCTCTAGTATATGCATTAGAATTTAAATTTGCATTGTTAGACTTACTAGCATATATTGAAGGAGTACTTTTAATCTTGTTAGAGGTCTTAGAAGTGGAGGCTTCATTCAAACATGTTGTTTTCATGAACAAAGTCACTTTTGACTTTTGCTTGCCCAATGAAGAATAACCCAAGTCGGATTTTCCTTCATTTAACCTTTGGCTAGATAACACTTCATCTAGCCTTTTTTTTTTCCAAACATAAGTCTATATATGGTGCTATTCAATTCTAATATTTTCTTCTTTAAATTTTCATTTTCATTTTTTAGAAAATCTTGTGAAGAATCATAAAGCATGGAAGATAATTTTTTCTTTTTTTTTCTTTAAACCTTTTATCTCTTTAGAAAAAGATGAGACTTCCTTTTTTAGGATGGTATTCCTAGAATCAAATTTCTTCAATTCTTCATGCATCTCATTTATAACTTCAATTAACTCTTCACTACTATTAACAATGTTATTAATAAAAAGGGAAGAATTCGATACCTCATTTTCGTTGTCGATTACCATCAAGCATAGGTTGGCAATCTTCTCGTATCCGACTTCATTGTTCGAAGATTCTTCGTCTTCGTCATCACTCCATGTGGTTGCAATCATAGCTTTCTTTTTGAAGATCTTATATGGTTTGCTCATTGTTGGGCAATTGGCCTTGATGTGGCCTAGCTTCTTGAAATTGTAACACACAAGAGGTTCCTTTTTTTCGAGTGGAATCCCTTGTGTAAAGTTTCTTGCTATTTTTCAAGAACTTGTGAAACCTTTTGGTGATTAGAGTCATCTCACCATCTTCTTCACTGCTCTCATCCTCTTTTTCTTTCTCTTCCTCTTTGTTGCTTGTAGAGGCCTTGAGAGCAATCATATTTTTCTTTTTCTCATTATCATTGACAACATGATTCATTTCCTCCATCTTGTATGTCAATAGTGATCCGAGAAGTGTTTCGACATCAAGTTTGTCGAGATCTTTGGCCTCTGTGATGGCCGTCTTCTTTGTTTTCCAAGTGGATGGCAAAGACCTTAAAATCTTCCTTGTTAGTTCAAACTCCTCAATGTTCTTACCAAGAAGCTTTAAGCCATTAACAATAGTGGTTAAATGTGAGTGTATTTGAGAAATTGTTTCATTATGAGACATTTTGAAAGATTTATACTCGGACACTAGCATATAGATTTTTGATTTTTTTACTTTGCTAGTGCCCTCATATGTAACTTGCAGTTTGTCCCAAATCTCCTTAGCCGAAACATATAGAAAAACTTTATTATACTCGAAAATATCTAAAGTACAATGTAAAATACTAGTGGCTCTACTATTTAGAGACATCATTCTACAATCCTTTTCATTGAACTCAGTTTGAGTTTAGGTATTGTATGATTGATTTCTCCAATAGTTATTTTCTTTGTGGGAATTCTAGGTCCTTTATCAATGACTCTCCATAGATTGTAATCTTGTCCTTCGACAAAGATTTTCATTCTATTTTTCTAGTAATTATAATTGGAGCTATTGAACAAAAGAGGCCTAGTGAAGGAATACCCTTCGAAATAACTATTTGATGCCATCAGATCAACTTAAGGATTTTAAGCCTGAAATTGAGTACGAAGCTCTGATACCAATTGTAAACCGAGGTTCAAACTCAAGAGGGGGGTGAATTGGATTTTAAAAACTTTTGCTAATTAACTTGCAAGTTTTTAAATAGTTAAATACACAAAGCACACAAACAAATAATATGCTTGAAAGTAAAGGAGTTCAAGGAAGAGAATATGCATACTCCATTTATAATGGTTCGTCAATATTGGAATCTCTCCAACCCTATGATACTCTCTTCAAGGAACCTCCTTGAAGCAATCCACTAAAACCTTTAGTCGTGCAACTTCACGAGTGTTGCACAGACCTTACAACTGATCTTTTCCTCACGGATGCTACAATAAAGTGTTTAATCCTAAACACTCTAAGAGTTATACCAACTCTTTCCCTTTACAATAAATGGAATTTGCTATAAAGTGAATGGTAAAGAGACAGCAATAAGTTCTTTTACAAATGAATAATATCTCTCTTTCAAAAACAAGCTTGAAGAATGGCTCAACAATAAAATTTTCAAAGCTTTTGAGAATTATTGAGTTATCTTATGAATTGAATGTGTTCTCTTCTTCTTTTAAATGCTCATTGAAATGAGTTTATATAGCCTTGAATCAATATGGCCATTCGACAACTGACTTGGTAGGTTTTGGGCATTAAATACTTAAGTCCCGTGTCTTAAATGATCATATTTTCGAATTACCAGTTGACTGGGTCCTTGTACCAGTCAATTGGGTCAAGTGAAGATTTTTCACTTTTTAGACTAAGAGAGAGTACTAGTCGACTGGGTGAAGTTACCAGTCAACTGGGTCCTCAACACCAGTCGACTGAAAACTTTTCGTCCCATATCACAGTCGACTGAAAACTTTCTATCTCATATCCCAGTCGACTGGGTTGTCCTTCAACCCAGTTTTCCTTTTGAAAAACAGTTTTGACTTTGAAATTTTTTTTATTTTTAGTTTTGTTAGAGTATTTTCTAAATTGAGCTACATATCAAGCTATATAATTGAACATAAGAGATCTACAATTGTTTCAATTACTTTAGTTCCTATTCTAGATATTCTGTCTTGTTTTGGTGTCTGAATCGCATTGAGTTCTTACATCTTGTTTCTGTACTGAATGCTTTTACCGCTTAAACACTTAAATAAAACTGTTAGTGCAATTAGAGTAGTGTTTTCTCATTATTAAAATCAAATATGGGTCAACAGTGAGCATGGTATTATGGAAACGGTGTGGATGGAAATGGTGAGGATGATAGTGTGGACGATAATTTAGGAGGTAGGCAGAGTGTTGGGGGTGATAATTTGGGAGGTGGGCATAGTGTTGGGGTGATAATTTAAAAGGTGAGCATAGTGTTGAGGGAGATAATTTAGGAGTTGACCAAAGAGTGGATGAAGATGATGAATGTTGGAAAATTACCTCTCAAGAATCCCAGGTTATGATCTTTCCAAACCCCCAAATCCAGAATGATTTGTACTAAACAAGAATCAAACCATAAAAGAGAAAACATAAGAAATTTTTATTGGGGTTCGACAAATTGCCTACATCCCCGTGAGCTCCTCCGAGCTCTCTACACTAAATTAATGGAGTTCTTACAATTACAGCAACACCCTTTTAAGAACCCTCTTGTTCTTGAAGAATGAAAGAAGAGAAAAGAAAGTGATAAGAACTAAGTGTTTCCCTGGAATTTTCCTCAAGAAAATTCCAATTACAAAGCCCTTGAATCCCACTTCTTGAATACTCTCTCTCACTAGAAACACCTCTTGAAGATTTGAGAGCCTATCTCTCTCACCACCAGCCACTCTTAGAATGAGACCTCTTCTTGTGTTTTTTCTTGACCCTTCTAACTTTGCACTCTTGTGTCTCTCTTGTCATGTGTGTTGTTATTGCTCCTAGATGACCCTTTATATAGAGTAATAACTACCTCAACTAATCTTGAAGCCAATCTCAATCCTTAGACCTCAAGAACCAAAGACTCATGGCTCTCTAAGAGTCTAAGAGGACCTGTACATTTTAATCAAGTCCTACGCACCAGCTGAAGAGCAAAATCAGAGGCATTAGGTGTGCCTGGTGCCGTGGCTCAGAGCAGGGCAGGCCAAGGCCCACAACAGGGGAAAAGTCCCCCATCTGCTGGAGGCGGGCACACCGCCCTATGTCGCGGCGCACACCACCCTGTGTCATGGCGCACACCTGGAGGAGGCAACTCCCACTTTCTAGAGGCCACGGCGCACCAAGCTTGTGCCGCGGCTCCAAGTGCTGCTGAAGTTCCACATTTAACCTTTAATTCTTAGACAAATTCCAACAATCTCTACCTTTGTCTAAGCAATTAAACCCGAACCCATTGTGCAGAGAACTCAGGATCCAAACTCAGCATGAGTCACCAAATCAACCGACTCCAATCCTAAGAAGTCCAAGGCAATGATTAAATTTTCTTAGATGTAGAACTTTAGTGCCTAAATCTGTAGGATTTTCTTCCATGGCCACTTTGTCCACATGAATGCATCATTCCGTAACATTTTCTCGAATGAAATGATACCGAACATCCATATGCTTAGTCTTCTCATGGAACACCGGATTCTTACTTTAGCTATCCGAATACACCACCACCTGCTATTTTAGGACCTTCAACTCTTCTAACAACGCTTTACACCACATAGCCACCTTAATCGCTTCCATTGCTGCTATGTACTCTGCCTTGGTTGTTGAGAGTGCTACCACCGGCTGCAACTGAGCCTTCCAATTTATACAACATCCATTTAAGTTGAAGAAGTATGAGGTAATCGATCTTCTCTTATCCTGGTCTGCTCCATAGCTCGAATCAGCGTAACCTTCTAACCAGATAGACTTACCCCTCTTCTACCAAACAAGCCCCACATCTGGGCTTCTCTTCAAATACCTAAGCAACCACTTCATCCCAAGCCAATGCTCCTTTCCAAGATTACTCATAAATCGGCTGAGAACACTAATTGCATGAGCAATATCTGGTCTAATGCTTACCATCATGAACATGACTGATCCAACCACACTAGAGTAAGGGACCTTTTCCATTTCCTTCTTCTCCGCATCTGATCTCAGACATTGATCGCTGGAGAACTTGAAATGACCAGTAAAGGGAATCTTTACTGGTTTACTATCTTCCGTAGAAAACTTAGATATCATCTTTTCTATGTAGAAAGACTGAGAAACTTTCAACCTGTTTCTCTCCCTTTCCTGGATTATACTCATCCCAAGGATCTTTTGTGCATGACCAAGATCCTTCATCTCAAACTTCGAACTGAGTTGAGACTTTAACTTTTCTGTCCTCTCCCTGCTGTTACCAACCAACAGCATATCATTAACATAGATGAGGATAATCACCATTTCCTCCACCTTGTGACCTTTGTAGTACAAGCACGAATCATAGTAGCTCCTTATGAAACCTAAGCTAGTTACAAAGTAATTGAACCTCTTATTCCATTGCCGAGGTGATTACTTCAGGCAATAGAGAGATTTCTTCAATTGGCACACCAAATCTCCCTACCTTCCTTCCTCATAGCCTTCGAGTTGCCTCATGTAGATGGTCTTATCAAGCTCTCCACGTAAGAACACTATCTTCACATCTATTTTCTCGATCTCCCAATTAAATTGGACCACCATAGCTAACACTATCCTTATCATCTTATATTTCACAACCATTGAGAATATTTCGTTGAAATCTATGCCTTCTCTTTGTATGAACCCCTTCACCACCAGCCTAGCCTTATACCAGACTTTATCTCCTAGAGTGTTCCATTCTTTGATCTTGTAAATCCATTTACAATCCGCAACTCTCTGTTTTTCTGGTTTCAGCACCAATTCCCAAGAGTTATTCTTCCTCAAAGAATGCGTTTCCTCCTCCATAGCTAGCTTCCATCTTAACAAATCCTTACATTTCATGGCATCAATGTAAGTTTTTGGTTCACTTATCCCTCCTTCTGAATAAGGAGCTGCTACATTAGCATCCGTAAAACCATATCTCAAAGGTGGCCTGACCAGCCTTCTTTCCTGGTCCCTTGTGAGCTGATAATCATTCTGATTTACTGCATAATCCCCTTCTAGTTCAGCCTCCACTTGAGTGTCTTGAGCTTGGCCTTCATTAATGGGCTCTACCTGGTCTGAACCCTTTTGCCTTCCTTACTCTACTTGAACTGAATTTTCTTTGATGTTATGCTCCACATAAATCGAGCTGGCTTGCCTACTATCCCTTGTAGGGTTAGTTTTCTCCAAATAGGGAAATAAATGCTCATTAAAAATGACATTCCTACTTATTATGCGTTTAGTTCCTTTTGGCTCTAAGGACCATAACCTGTACCCCTTAACCCCTTCACATATCCTAGAAACACACTTTCTAGACCTTTGGCTAAGTTTATCATCCTTTTGATGTACAAACCCAGCATATCGAAAAGTTCTAAGGTTGTTTAACTTAGGGGGTTTACCACTCCACATCTCCTCGAGAGTCTTAAGATCCAAAGCTCTAGAGGGTGATCTATTAACCAAATACGCAGTTGTAGACACAGTTTCCCCCCAAAAATATTTGGGTAACCCAGAACCAATAATCATGCACCTAACCTTTTCCATAAGGGTCCTATTCATCCTCTTAGCAACTCCATTTTGCTGAGGGGTTTTCACAACCATTTTATGTCTTAGAATCCCATTTAACTCACAAAATTTGTCAAAATCTTAATTGCAAAATTCTAAGCCATTATCGGTTCTTAAAACCTTAGTTACCTTGCCCGTTTAAGTTTTCAGCAACTTTTTCCACACCACAAACTTATTCAAAGCATCTGATTTATTTTTAACCAAATAAACTCAAACCTTTCTAGAATAATCATCAATTAAAGAAAAAAAGTAAAGATTACCTCCTTGTGTTGGTGTTCTTGCTAGTCCCCAAAGATCCGCATGAATGTAGTCAAGAATACCCTTTGATTTGTGTACTCCGGTGATGAAGCTAACCCCATGTTGATTCCCAAGAATGCAACTCTTGCAGAAATCAAGTTTCTCTACTTTGTTTCCATCAAGTAAACCGTCCTTGCTGAGAACTTGCAGCCCTTTTTCGCTCATGTGTCCCAAGTGATTGTGCCAAAGAATCGCCTTATCCATCTCAGCCATCAAGCTTGCTACTTGATCCTTGATGTCCGTGTCTCCAATCATCTCATTGAGACCATCCTTTATTGATGTTTTGATCACTACCAAAGATCTCTTGGTTACCTTGATCTTTCCTCCCTCTACTTTGTATGTGTACCCCATGGAATCTAGCTGCCTCAATGAGATCAAATTTCTTCTCAAATTCGGAAGATATCTCACATTCCGTAGCGGCCTTGTAATTCAATCAAACATCCTCAATTGGATGTCTCCTATTCCCCTCACTTGGTAAGAAGTATCGTTCCTTAAGAAAATCCTTCCATCATTGGTTTTCTTGAAATTCTTGAACCAATCCCGGTAAGGACACATGTGATAAGTGCATCTGAAATCCAAGATCCATTTCTTGTTGCCTTGCCTCTTGCTCACATTTGAGCACACAACAAGAACATCATCATCTTACTATTCTCCCTTGGCAATTGAAGCCTCTCCATTGTTGGTATGGCCTCTTCTTTTCTCATCTCTCATCATCTTCTTGCAATCTTTCTTGAAATGACCCTCCTTATTGCAGTAGTATCATTGCTTTCCTCCAAACTTTGGTTTAGAATGCAATCTTCTATGGCTTTGACCTCTACCCTTTGGTTTGTCCCGATAGTTGCCATAGATGTTACTGCCATTCCGAGTTGCAGGCCTTCCTCTAATGAACAGACCTTCTCCACTTAATCCTTCCCTTATCTTGGCTTTGAAATCATGAGCCCTTATAGCATTAATCACAATTTCTTTGGTTATTGTATCTCTTCCATATTCAATAGCATTAATCAAGGTTTCAAAACAATCGGGAAGAGAATTCAACAATATAATTGTAACAACTCATCCCGGGTTGGCCACTCCCGAAACGGTGTCATTACATTTTGAGAATCCCAGCATGGCACATATATGTAACAATAAAAATAAATAACACCAAAAGATTTTTTTTTTTTTTTTACATCAATCCAACCTTTAAACATTTTATCCAATGTAAAATGCATGAATATTTACAAATAAATTTTTCATTTTATTTATCTCATTAGTCTGAGGATGATGACATGCACGTGGCTTACAGAAAATGATTTCTTCTGAACTTCAACTCACCAAACTATTTATCAAACCTGCTACCTGAAAATCATTGTATAATGAGGAGTGAGCTTCACAAGCTCAGTGAATTAAATTTACAAAAAGTACTCATTTTTATAAACAGTCTTTTAATATTTAAATCAATTTATATCTCATACACTTGATACTAGCTTCACAAGCTTACAGAAAATGATTTCTTCTGAACTTCAACTCACCAAACTATTTATCAAACCTGCTACCTGAAAATCATTGTATAATGAGGAGTGAGCTTCACAAGCTCAGTGAATTAAATTTACAAAAAGTACTCATTTTTATAAACAGTCTTTTAATATTTAAATCAATTTATATCTCATACACTTGATACTAGCACTCTACTATCACTACACCTGTCATAATATCAATTCTCTATCAATCTCTTCCTTTTATTTATTGGTTCACCTCAAGACCATCAATTATCTCATAATTACCTTGTAATGAGGTTCACATCCTAAAATCTACCATCTAGATTGTTATTATCACCATAACTGTCCCTCTGTGAGACTTATCCATCTATAATTATATTCATAATAATAAACCACACCTTAGCAATTCAATAATCTTATCACCAGAACTGACTCTTTCAGTGAGACTCAACCATCATTAATTATATTCTCAATAATACACCACACCTCAGCATTCGAAAAATCTTATCACCATCACTGTCTCTTTCTGTGATACTCAACCATCTATAATTAAATTCACAATTTATACATCGCACATCAGTATTTCAATAATACAAACAATAATTAAGACAGATGCAATGAAATGAATGCATATGATGAGAACATCTTCTCACTTGTCGACATGTTGTTATTATCTTAGACCAACTGTCTTCCCGGCTCTTTTCTTTACAGCTTATTACGGCTGTCACATAATTCATTTCCAGCATATACCAGTTGTCACGGTTTTTCAATTAGACTGGCTGCCTTCCCAGTTCTCTTCTTTTCATTTAATGCATATGCATATGAACAATGATATCAAATGAACATATGAATAATAACATAAAAACAACATAATTTCAAAACAATTAAATTGGCTATCCTGATCATTCTTAAATTTATATAAAATTTTCCACCTAGACTCTCTCATCCCAAATCACATTGAATCTTTCATTAAAACTTGTCAAGATTCACTAAATTTCATCATAAATCTCATCAAATCATCCATCAAAATTTGTTAAGATCCATTAAAATTTATCTCCTCAAAAATTCATTTCAAAATTTCAACCATAGCTCATCAAGAATTTCACTTCTCGCTTTTATTATTAAATCAACTCATTTTTCTAATAATATTTCTTCTCACATAATAATTTTCTATGATTCCAACATTTTTACCATATCTATCCACCAAAGATTTATCTACCACCCAATCATAATTTAATATTATCACTAAATAATTTATTTTTATTTTGACTACTTAAAGTAAATCCAACTCACCACATAGCTCTTAAAGTTACCCGTGGATCACCTCCTTTACTTTCACATTTCTCTCAGAAATTCCCCTGATTGTAGATCGTCAACACTTGACATCATATTTATATAAATTTTCTAATTTATTCTTTAATTCGATCTAAACCACACACTTTGAAAATTCACACTTTGAATTCAGGGAAACTTCATAAATGTCAGAAATTCAAAAATAAACATTATGTTATTAGCTTATGCTTTTCTGATCGCTATTCTTGATTTTCTATGAAATTCTGTAGAAAACTCCTTCAAAATTTTGCTCTTTCAGCATTTCTTTGAGTCCCCAAGTGTTTATAGAAAAAACGAGAGATTGAAAGAAACTGAACGAAATTGTTCAGTTATGAATATGTTTGCATTTATATATAAACTTTTTTTGCTTCAACAGCCTTTTTTTTGGCATTTCTTAGGCTGCCACGCACAGAGGCATTTGGCATTCATGCAGAATGCCTTTCTTTCTCTTTTCTTCCTTTGGCAGCAAGTGGCTGCATTTAAATTTTATTTCTTCAACAGTCCCCTCCCCTTCTTTTCTAAGCTGCCACGAATTTCTGTGGCTTTTGAATTTTTTTCTCACATATATATATATATATATATATATATATATATATATATATATATTTTTTTTTTCAAAACTTTTTTTTCTCTTTTCTTTCTTCTAATCTTATCTGGACGTTCAGGTCCAATTTTTTTTCTTTTCTTTTCTTTTAATGACGTCTATGTCCTATTTTTTTTTTTTGAACTGCTTTATTCCAATTGGACTTTTCACACTTAAAATATCTATATTTTAGTTTAACTCTTTGACCTATTTATTAAATTACTTTTTTACCCTTACTTTACGATTACGAGTATTACAATTCTACCCACCTTACAAAAATTTCGTCATCGAAATTTCTTTACTTTACTCCAGAAACAAATATAAATAATACTTCTTCATACTTGTCTTACACTTTCACGATATCTCTTCAACATCCTTATTCCACCACCGAAATTTAAACTAGTGAAATTATTCTATTACACAGGACTTGCTTTTTTTTTTTCTTTTTTTTTTGTCTAAAATTCTCATTGGTACTTGTATATAAGCCCAATCTTTCTGAATTTCTATAGCTTAGCTCGAAATATCATGTAAACACTTTCTTAAAAGTGAAACATGAAATACATTATATAAGTGTTTTAATTCTGGAGGCAAATCCAAGCTATTCACAATTAGTCACTTACTTGAAACTTAAGAGATCTCCTTTTATTATTAGCATAGCTATTTGGTCTACTTTGTGTTGCTTTACGGTTCTCTCTAACCAATTTGATCCTTTTAGCTGTTAATTTAATGATTGATGGACCAGATATATTCATCTCTTTCATTTCTTCTAAATATATAGGAGTTCCACACCTCCTACCATACAATGTCTCAATCGGCGCCATCCAATGCAAATTTGATACTATGCTTAATGATGCTCTATACAATCTCACAATCTCAGCTACATCCTTCTTCAATCCTAACCACTAGAAATTTCGTCTCCATCCTCTATACGTCTTGTTGTTACTTGATTGTATCGAATCTACATCATCATGCACCTCTCTCATTAACTCCTCTCTCAACTTCGCATTATTGGGAATACAAATCCTACGTTCCAATACCAAAATATTCTCAAAATTTTGAACTCAAAATGTTTTCTAATAAGCACTCAAAGCTTAATCTTTTCTATTTCTTCATCTCTACCTTGCCTCTCTAAAACATTTTACTATGGATGAATGTACAACCATATTCGTTTGCTATGATCCTTTATCACTGATATTCAACTTTATTCTTATCTCTTTTAATTCTATCATCAATTTCACATTAGGACTCCCAATAACAGTTAAACCTTCTTGTAGACTTTCTACTCAATGCATCAGTTATCACCCTCGGATTTTCTAGATGATAGTAAATTGTACAATCATAGTTACCAATCAACTCCATCCACCGTCTTTGCCTCAAATTCAACTTTCTTTGGGCAGGTAAGTATGTCAAACTCTTATAACCCATGAATATCTCCCAAGTGGCTCCATACCGATAATGTCTCCAATTTTTAAAGTAAACACTATAGTAGCCAACTATAAGTCATGGGTAGGGTAATTTCTATCATGAATCCTTAATTGCCTAGAAGTATGGGTCACAGCTTTCCTATGTTACATATATCCCAATCATTGATGTGACGCATCACTATACACCACAAATCCTTTATCACCATAAGGAAACACCAATACTGGAGCTGTAGTCAATTTTTCCTTTAGTATTTGAAAATTTTTCTCACACTTCCCTCACCATACAAATCTCACCTCTTTCCTGGTCAGTTTATTCAACAGTGTTACAATAATAGAAAAAAAAAATTCTGAAAGAATCTTCTATAATAACCGACTAACCCCAAGAAGCAGTCACATTAGTTGGTCTCTCCCAACTTAACATTGCCTCTACCTTTTGTAGATCATCTGTTATGCCATTTCTCGATATTACATGTTCCAAGAAAGTTATTTCATTCGGTCAACACTCACTCTTAGAAAAACTTTGCATATAATTTCTATTTCCTCAGAATTTCCAAAACACTGTCTAATGTTTCACATGTTGTTCTTCCTCTTTAGAATATATCAGGAAATCAAATACAACCATAATGTGTCAAGATATAGTTTAATCACTCTATTCATCAAATCCATGAATGTTTCTGGAGCATTATTCAATTCAAATGACATCACAAGAACTTATGACCATAATGTGTCCTAAAAGCAATTTTAGGCACGTCTCCTTCCTTTATCCTCAATTGGTGATAACCTGATCTCAGGTTTATCTTAGAAAACACTCTCACTCCTTGCGTTGCTCAAACAATTTATTTATCATAGGAAAAATGTATTTGTTCCTATCTGCTGTCTATACACACTCTTATCGTTCCATCTTCCTTCTTTACTAACAACACTTACCTCCCCAAATACAGTAGGTTAGATAAATTGTTTTTCCAAAAATTCATAAAATAGTACATTCAACTCTCTTAATTCAACTGACGTCATTCTGTAGGGTGCTATTAAATATATGTGATGATCCTGCTATCACATCAATTAGAGAAATTAATCTCCTTACTTAGAGGCAACCTAGGCAACTCATCAAGAATTATATTAGAAAAATCTTTCACCACTAAGATTTATTCTAACTTCCTATTTTCCTTTTTAGAATCCATTATGTATGCCCAATACTCCTTAAAACCCTTCTTCAATCATCTCCTATTGGCCAGAGCAAAAATAAGATAGTTAGAAAGTATCTCACGTCTATATCTTGAACACTACCTTCTTTCTGGAATAATCAACCTAGACATAAAACGTCGATAACCAATTATTTCCCAAAATAACTTATATTGAAAGATAATAAATCACCTTCAGATTTTCTATCACTGAAACGAATCACACAACACTCGTAAATATTTATGATTATCACTCTATCTCTAGTGAGAACTTTAACAGAAATATTTTGCATCCAAGGACTAATAAATACTCCAATAACTTCATATGAATACTGAATGCAAAAGAATGGGTTGCACCAAAATTAACCAATATTGATATGTCCACCTTTTCCACATTCAAATCACTTCAATTAGAGAAATTCTAGATAAATATCTTATCTGATTACATCTATAACAAACTTTTGTCTCTCACTCATACGTCAGATTGCCACTTCCTCTTGGTGGCATACTTACTTCCTCTGCCATGACTTCCAGTTCTCATAACCTATCTCCCAAATCTAAGGGTCCCACCAATAATATTTTGAGCTACAGAAATAATAGATTATGTTTTCCTCTGACTCTGTACTTCAGCTCCCTGGGACAAGGAACGCCTCATTTGGGGGGTCTCCCATCCTGCATATTCATACTACCACAACCTCTATAACCTTCATATCTAAGCTTCTTTAACCACTCTTCCTCTTTCCCTTAAACTCCATCACATATCTCTCGATCTGAAATGATATATCCACCAATCTGACATAATTCATATGCCTAATGTAAGATAGTTTCGATCAACCTTAAAACATAATTCATCTATAAACTTCTTACACTTCTTATCCTTTGGGTATACCATTTTCGGTTCAAACCTCGACAAAGCCATAAATCTCTTATCATACTGAGCCACAGTCAACACACTTACCCCAAATAAATAAAATCTCTATCTTGTTAGGCTCTAAAGGTCTAAGGAAAGTACCTATCAAGGAAAATATCCTTAAACCTATTCCAGGTTAAGAGTCCAACAACATCTGCACTTACCTTGGGAAGAATATCCTTTCATCATTCTAAAACTTCTCCTTCTAACTCGAATGAAACAAAAGTGACCATCTGCCCATCAGTCACTAGTAAAGTATCAAATAATCTTTTTACATGTTTCTCCCAAAACTTAGGCTTAAAAGAATTTATAGATCTTTGAAACAACACTGTATTCAACTTAACAATCTCCCTGCATCTTATGCATAAACTCACTTTTCCCCCTTTTTAAACGTTCATCAAGTCTATGCTATAGGCTATCAACTTTACCATCTGTTACCTTCATTTTCTCAAAAGCATGTGTAAGAGCTTATCTTAGCTCATCTCTTTCAACTTTATATTCTCTCACACCTTTACCAATATCAATTATATTACTAATATCAATCATACTATTAACACGTTCCCTTCTAGGAACCAGAGATTCAGACTCAACCTTGACTTGTCAAAAATATTGTGGGCCTACCACGCCCTCTCAAATCAACAACTCTAACTCTAGCTCTAGTGTGTCCACGTGTCATCCTCAGACTGTTCATTAAAATATAGTTTATTTATATCTTCCACTTTTTAAGTTCCATTTAGTCTACAGAATCTTAAAACCTAATGCTCTGATACCAAAATTGTAACAACTCATCCAGGGTTGGCCACTTCCGAAACGGTGTCATCACATTTTAAGAATCCCAGCACGATATATATATGCAACAATAAAAATAAATAACACCAAAAGAAATTTATTTTTACATCAATCCGACTTTTAAACATTTTATCCAACGTAAAATGCATGAATATTTACAAATAAATTTATCATTTTATTTATTTCATTAGTCTAAGGATGTTGACATGCACGTGGCTTACAGAAAATGATTTCTTCTGAACTTCAACTCACCAAACTATTTATCAAACCTGCTACCTGAAAATCATTGTATAATGAGGAGTGAGCTTCACAAGCTCAGTGAATTAAATTTACTAAAAGTACTCATTTTTATAAACAGTCTTTTAATATTTAAATCAATTTATATCTCATACACTTGATACTAGCACTCTATTATCACTACACCTGTCATAATATCCATTCTCTATCAATCTCTTCCTCTTATTTATTGGTTCACCTCAAGACCATCAATTATCTCATAATTACCTTGTAATGAGGTTCACATCCTAAAATCTACCATCTAGATTGTTATTATCACCATAACTGTCTCTCTGTGAGACTCATCCATCTATAATTATATTCATAATAATACACCACACCTCAGCAATTCAATAATCTTATCACTATAACTGTCTCTTTCAGTGAGACTCAACCATCATTAATTATATTCTCAATAATACACCACACCTCAGCATTTGAAAAATCTTATCACCATCACTGTCTCTTTCCGTGATACTCAACCATCTATAATTAAATTCACAATTTATACATCACACATCAGTATTTCAATAATACAAGCAATAATTAAAACAAATGCAATGAAATGAATGCATATGATGGGAATGTCTTCCCACTTGTCAACAGGTTGTTATTATCTTAGACGGGCTGCCTTCCCGATTCTTTCATTCTCATTAGACCGGCTGCCTTCTGTTGTGAGTTTTAAATTACTCGCAAGTGCACGAGTCGTTTGCAATATAATGTTATGCAAGTGCGAGGTCAAATCCACAGGGAATTGCGTTGTAAAAATATTTTTATCTAAACTAAGCCTATTTTAACCTAGTTCCAAGTTTTGAATTGTCTTTTGCAAAACAAATATAAGCTAAACTAAATTGATTTAAAGACTAATGATAAAAACACTAAGGTTTCTGAATCCACCCCACCAAAGTAAAGTATATATCTTCATGTTCTATATAAAAATAATCTATCAAAACATTCTATGAATCCAACTTTAAACAAATCACAACAAATATCCCAATTAAACCAAAACAATCCAATGTATCCACTTTTAACAAATCACAAAGGATATCCAATTTAGTCAAAAACGATTCAATGTATCCATCAGATGAAACATGGAATATCCCACAGAACAATTTAAATGTAATCAATCATAAGATTTTACTCAAATAATTTAACAGAACATTTATACTAAAAAAACATCATAATTGTATAAACAAATCTGAAAATATTATGCCAAACAACGACGAGGCTTCATCTTCAACCTTAGCTGAAGATTTTAGCCACTCATAATCATGAAACTAAAGTTCACAATAACAGTGCTAAACATTAAACTTTAAAACTAACAAAAGCAGTAAATTAAAAACTGACTATACATGGGGAGAAATTCCACTCGCTGTTGGGCGGTGCTTTCCCTCGTAGTAGCAAAGCCTTCGAGATCCACCAGAATGCTAGCAGAAATCCTCAAGATTGCACACTGAATGATGAAGTGAGATGGGGCTTTTATACGGGAATTCCGGGAGTACAATGTGTTTCAAATTCGATGTGGGATACTGCCCGAGTGCGCTCGATCGCAGTCTGGTGCGTACAAGTGCATACTGGTGCACTGCAAAGCATTTTTAACCGATGTGGGATATTCGAGTGCGCACTTGCGATCGATTGCAAGTCTGGTGCGCTCGAGCGCACTAGCCATTTTCAGCTTAACCTTTGTCTACTAAAACTGCCCTAACTTTCTCTAGAAAAATCATTTTTACAAGCCGTAAAATTCCGTAGAAAATAGACTTACGGATCTTTCCAAGCATATATGGCTCATCTCCTGGTTCTTCCTGAATCAATACAGTAAAATCCACAAAAATGATTGATTTGTATAGGTAATTCTGGCCATTTTAGTGAAACTCCTTTCCCAGTGCTTGTAAACCTGAAAAACAATGAAAATAACTTAAAGTAACAAATTCCTAAGCTAAAAAATGTAAATTAAGTGGCCAAAATATGCAATATTTGGCACTAATCACCTTCCTGGTTCTTTTCTTTACAGTTTATTCCGGCTGTCACAGAATTCATTTTCAGTATATACCGACTGTCATGGTTTTTCAATTAGACCGGCTGCCTTCCTGGTTATCTTCTTTTCATTTAATGCATATACATATGAACAATGATATCAAATGAACATATGAACAATAACATAAAAACAATATAATTTCAAAACAATTAAATTGGCTATCCTGATCATTCTTAAATTTATATAAAATTTTCCACCTAGACTCTCTCATCCCAAATCACATCAAATCATTCATTAAAACATGTCAAGATTCACTAAATTTCATCCCAAATCTCATTAAATCATCCATCAAATTTATTAAGATCCATTAAAATTTATCTCCTCAAAAATTCATTTCAAAATCTCAACCATAGCTCATCAAGAATTTCACTTCTTGCTTTTATAATTAAATCAAATCATTTTTTTAATAATATTTCTTCTCACATAATAATTTTCTACGATTCTGACATTTATACCATATCTATCCACCAAAGATTTATCTACCACCCAATCATACTTTAATAATTAAATTTAATATTATCACCAAATAATTTATTTTTATTTAGACTACTTAAAGTAAATCCAACTCACCACGTAGCTCTTAAAGCTACTCGTGGATTACCTCATTGACTTTCCTGTTTCTCTCAGAAATTCCCCTAGTTGTAGATCGTCAACACCTGACATCATATTTATATAAAATTTCTAATTTATTCTTCAATTCAATATAAACCACACACTTTGAAAATTCACACTTTGAATTCAGGGAAACTTCATAAATGTCAGAAATTCAAAAATAAACATTATGTTATTAGTTTATGCTTTTCTTATCACTATTCCTGAATTTCTATGAAATTCCACAGAAAACTCTTTCAAAATTTTGCTCTTTCAGCATTTCTTTGAGTCCCCAAGTGTTTATAGAAAAAAATGAGAGATTGAAAGAAACTTAACGAAATCGTTCAGTTATGAATATGTTTGCATATATATATATATAAACTTTCTTTGCTTCAACAACCCCCCTCTTTTGCATTTCTTGGGCTGCCACGTATAGGGGCATTTGGCATTCATGCATAATGCCTTTCTTTCTCTTTTCTTCCTTTGGCAGCAAGTGGCTGCCTTTAAATTTTATTTCTTCAACAGCCCCCTCCCCCTCTTTTCTAAGCTGCCACGAATTTCTATGGCTTTTGACTTTTTTTTTTTGAATATGTATATATATATATATATATATATATATATATATTTATTTATTTATTTCAAAACTTTTTTTTTCTTTTTTCTTTCTTCTAATCTTATCTGGACGTTCAGGTCCAATTTTTTTCTTTTCTTTTCTTTTAATGATGTTCACGTCCTAATTTTTTTTTTGAACTGCTTTATTCCAATTGGACTTTTCGCACTTAAAATATCTATATTTTATTTTAACTCTTTGACCTATTTATTAAATATCTGTATTTTATTTTAACTCTTTGACCTATTTAATTACGGGTATTACAATAATAGCCAATTGTTCATCTGAGAATGTTATACTACAACTAGTCAAATCTTGAACAAGTTTATTAAACACATCAAGATTATCTTGCAACTCTTTATTAGGATCCATTTTAAAAGAAAATATACTTTTCAGAAGATAAATCTTATTAGGGAGAGTCTTGGTAAGAAATAACTCATCTAGTTTCTTCCAAATGAGAGTTGGATCTTCCGAGTCTCTACACTCACTTGTCACATTATTCGAAATGTGCAGAAGGATGGTGTTATATGCCATCTTCTTCATCTCATTCTGCTGGAGCTCCGTGATACTTGTTGGAAAATCATCTTCTCCAATAGCCAAGTACACCCTTTGTTGCATAAGAATCGCCTTGATTTTCCGCTTCCAAAGGGCAAAATCTTCCTTTCCATCAAGTTTCTCAACAATGAAGTTTGAACCCATCTTGCGAAAAAAAATCCCAAGATTTATGCAGTACCCACAATTGATTTCTAAACCTCTTCTCTCCAACTTCTAAACTTCAAGAACCTGATCAAATCTTGATCCCAGCACCGTTCTTGAACCTCAAGAACCCGATCAGATATTGATCCCAGCACTGTTCTTGAATCACCCAAGAAGTTTCCTTTGATTCTTGGAGCCTTGCTTTGATACCGCTGTTCTAGCTCTGATACCACTGTTGGAAAATCATCTCTCAAGAATCCCAGGTTGTGATCTTTCCAAACCCCCAAATCCAGAATAATTTGTACTAAACAAGAATCAAACCATAAAAAAGAAAACACAAGCAATTTTTATCGAGGTTCTGTAAATTGCCTACGTCTTCGTGAGCTCCTCCAAATTCTCTGCACTAAATCAATGGAGTTCTTACAATTACAGCAACATCTCTTTAAGAACCCTCTTGTTCTTGAAGAAAGAAAGAAGAGAAAAGAAAGTGATAAGAACTAAGTGTTTCCATGGAATTTTCCCCAAGAAAATTCTAGTTACAAAGCCCTTGAATCCCACTTCTTGAATACTCTCTCTCACTAAAAACACATTTGGAATATTTGAGAGCCTATCTCTTTCACCACCAGCCACTCTTGGAATGATACCTCTTCTTGTGTTTCTTCTTGACACTTGTGACTTTGCACTCTTGTGTCTCTCTTGTCAAGTGTGTTGTTATTACTCTTAGATGACCCTTTATATAGAGTAATAACTACCTCAACTGATCTTGAAGCTAATCTCAACCCTTAGATCTCAAGAACCAAAGACTCATAACTCTCTAAGAGTCTAAGTGAACCTATACATTTTAATCAAGTCCCACGCACCAACTGAAGAGCAGAATCAGAGGCATCAGGTGTGCCTGGCACCGCAGCTCAGAGCAGGGCAAGCCGTGGCGCACAATAGGGGAAAAATCTCCCATCTGTTGGAGGTCACAGCGCACACTTGGAGGAGGCAACTCTTCACTTTTTGGAGGTCGTGGCGCATCAAGCTTGTGTCGCGGCTCCAAGTGCTACTGAAGCTCCACATTTAACCTTTAATTCTTAGACAAATTCTAACTAATAAAAAATAGAAGAACATCGTGAACTAGATGAAAATGAGATTGATTCTAATTCTGGCTATGATTTTTCTGACTCATATGCAAACTGGGTTAGAGGGGATGAAGATGATGATGATGATGATGAAAAGGCTAAGGAGTATGAAGAGGATGACAGAGGTGGTGATGAACTATTGGGGTTAGATAATGAGCTTAATCTAGATAGCTCCGAAGAATCTGCTGATTGTATAAGCACTGGTGATGAAAGTGACTCAATTGCTGAGAAGGTAAAACCTAGAGGTAGGTATTTTTGCAAACATAAGGGGTTTGAGAGTGATACCGTTCAAGTTTAGAGAAGATAGAACAATTGTGTTCTAGTGTGGTGATGTTTTCAATGGTGTTAAGCATTTTAGGGTTATGTTAGCTAACTATGGTGTGTAAGGGGGGTATAATTTTCATAAGCTTCAAAAAGACCCAAGAAGAGTGCATGCAGTTTGTAAGGCTAAAAATTGTACTTGGAGGATTTATGCGTCAGTTATTCCAGATAAAATAACTTTCATGGTGAAGACCCTGCATAATGAGCACAGATGTATGAGGTTTACAAAAAATGAAAATGTAAAAGTCTCACTGATAGCGAGTAAACTGAATGCACAATTAAAAAGTGACCTGAACATTAGTTATGAAACAATGAGTGCTTCTTTGTTAGAAAGATTTGCGGCTGAGGCAAGTGGTTCTTAATTATATAGAAGTAAAAAGAGGGTTGTAAAAGAAGTTGAGGGGAATCATGTGGGCTCATTCAACAAGTTGAGGAAGTATGTAGAATTACTAATTGATAGGAACCCTGGTACTGTTTTTAAAATACAAGTGCAAGAAATGAGAAACTGGAGTATGCCTCTAATGTTTAAAAGGATCTTTATTTGCTACCATGTAGTGAAAGTTGAATTTCTAAAAGGATGCAAGCCATTCCTTGGGCTTGATGGGTGCTTCTTGAAAGGCCCATATGGTGGGATTTTACTATCAACTATTGCACTTGATGGTGATAGGAGTTTATTCCCAGTTGCATTTGCTATTGTTGAGATTGAATACAAAGAGAGCTGGAAGTGGTTTTTTTGCACTGTTGATTCAGTCACTAGGTTCTGATATCAAAGATAAGAATTCGACCATAATGTCAAATAAACAAAAGGTATTGCTTTCAATTATTTTAAGTTAATTTTATCCATTACTCATTTGATTAGCTTACCTTTTAAATTATCTCATTGTATGTCTATTTGTTGTAGGGCCTGGAATTTGCTATTGCTTTTTATTTTTGACACGCTTACCACAGAAATTATGCTAGGCATGTATACAACAACTTAAGGGCTAATCATCCAGGCTTGGAGCTTATAACTGACTTTTAGATGGCAGTTAAGGCATACCATAGAGATAGTTGGGTTTCTATTATGAATGATATGAAAATAGTTTCAGATAATGCTTGGCGCTGGTTGGTAGACAAAGGATTGACATGGGCTAGACATGTGTTTGACAAAACATCAAAGACTAATGACTTGACTAACAATCACACTGAGAGCTTCAATGCTTGGGTCACTAAACTGAGGAATAAGCCAATCTTAATGCTGTTAGAGATGCTTAGGCTTAAGTTGATGGCAAAGTTGCAAAGTAGGTATGCTATAGGTACCACATGGGAAGGTAAGGTTACTCCGAAGGTCAAATCAAAGTTGAACAAACTTTTGCATGCTGCAAGATGGTGTTCTTTCATCCTTACTAGAGGTGAAGAGTTTCAAGTGATGGATAATGATAAGATGTGTGCTATTGACTTGGGTGCAAGAACATGTAGCTGCAATTATTAGAATATGACTGGGATCCCTAGTAAACATGTTATTAAATGTATTACCTATAGAAGAGTTGATATTAAAGATTATTGTCATAAATAATTTCATATGAAGACCTTCTTGGAGGTATATAGTGAGATAATTCACCCCTTGCATGATGCTGACTTCACTCCATCATCAGTGGATGATAGTATACTAGCCCCTCCCTCTTGAGAAGATTACCTGAAAGGCTTAGAAAAAAATAGAAGAAGATAAGAAGGTGAACCTGGACCATCCATTTCCAAGAATAGGACTTATAGCATAACATGTAATGTTTGTGGATGGTTTAGACATAACAACAGAACATGCCAAAGATGACCTGTCAAGAAGAGTAAAGGCCAGCAAGTAAATTCTTATCTCTCAGTCTTTTCAAACATATATACTTATCAAATTTTCATTATTAATGAAACTACTAATCCTCTTAATTTGTTTACTTTGTTGTTACAGAGGCAAATGCAATGTGATGAGGGGAACTCACATGGTGGTGCTGGATCTTCACATATTGGTGTTGGATCCTTACATACCAGTGTTGTATCTTCACTTGTTGGTGCTAGTGGTGGTAGAGGGGGGTTGCAAGTGGTGGATCTAGAAAGGTAGTAAGTGGTGGATCTAGAAAGGCAACAAGTGGTGGAAGAGAGATGGCAACTATTGGTGACAATGGGAGGGTAGCAAGTGGTGGATTTAGGAGGGCAAATAGTGGTGGCAGTGGGAGATCAACTGCTGGTGGTAGAAGAAGGGCAATTAGTGTTGGCAGAGGAAGAAGTGGTGGTGGATCTGGGAGATGAGCAGTAGGAGGTGATTGTGGTGGTGACTATTGGAGGGCTGCGGTTGGTGGCAAAGGTGGGTTTCTAGAGATGGAGGATGAAGGGGAACATCCAGTGCCTTTTCTAGTGCCTCTGCCTCTAGTGCTTCTGGCAGATCTAGGAGGGGAGTAGTAGGTGGTGGTGTTGACTATCAGAGGAATGTTGTTGGTTGCAGAGGTGGGGTTTTTGAAGATGAAAGTGGAAGGAGAGCACCTAGTGCCTTCTCTGATGCATGCTTCTAGTGCTTCTGGCAATTCAGGAAAGGGAGCAATAGGTGGTGTTGGTGACCATTGAAAGACTGTTGTTGGTGGAAGAGGTGGGGTTTTCGGAGATGAAGATGGAAGGGAGCACCTAGTGCCTTTGCCTCTGTTGCTTCTAGTAGTTCTAGGAGGGGAGCAGTAGGTGGTGGTGGTGATAATTGGAGGGCTACTATTGCTAGCAGAGGTGGGGCAACAGGTGGTAGAGGTGGTATGGGAGCATCAAACGGATTTTATAATGGTTTTGGTAGTACTGGTGGTTTTGGTAGGAGTAAGGTAGCAAGTGTTGTTGATAAAGGAAAGAGAATTGTTGAAGAATGGAGCAATGGGCCAATGGGATCAGGTTTGGGGACTTATAACAGCCATGTAATTTAGGTTTAGTGTTGATTTTTCTATAGTTGTGCATTTATATGGATATGTATTTACATAACTGTGTATTTATATGATTGTATATTTATATGTATATGTATAAGCTTTTATGACTTATATCATGAATTGTGTTTTGCAGAGCACATATCAACAAGTGAGAGGACTCACAAGGATGCACTCATTTCAAAGTGCTTATGCAATTGAAACCCAAGGAAACACTAGTGGTAGTCGTGTCTGAGTCATTTTGTTAGAATCATAGTATGGTTAACTGGTTCTTTTTGTAATAGGACACAGTTTAATGGATTGGAATCAAATGACATTTTTTAATGTAATAGTTAACTTTTTGTGTGCATATTATAGAATTGCATAGTTAGATGCACATAGTTGTACGGTTATTATTGAAATATTTTGGCAGATACATGGTGGACACCCATCTTTTGTAAAGGAATGGTTAACAACCATATTTTATAAGTTAATCAAGTATCTATGCATTGATTATGCATTTATCTCTTAACAGACCTCATGTTTGTGTCGAGATGGTTCAAATGGGGACCAGTGTTATCCAAATGGGGGATCGGTTTCCTTGACAAAATTTGGACCATTGTTCATGACAAAATTAAAACCACTCTTCTTCATAACCATATACAAACTAACTTCTCATTTCATTTAAACCATTACAAGACCAAGTTACAATACAATAGAACAAAACACACCAATTCCATCATCAATTCTTCAACAACAACCCAACTACTAACATGAACATGAACATGAACATGAAAACATCACTAAGGAATAGTACACTACAAACATTTTAATCTCTCTACTCAATCTTCCAAACTCCACTTTCAGATTTATAATGTTCCCACGCAATTCAGTGAAAATAGTATCATTTGGACGCAATGCAAGTGGTTCACTTATGGGCAAACACCAACCAAGGAACCCACCATAAATCCTTTCTTCACAGCATTAATACAACCTATTTTTGTTTTTCTCTGATTCTGCTATCTTCATAGATGCCCTTTTACCACACTTGCATCTCATGATCTGGAATTGTATATCCCACCCAATGTCATTAGCACTTGATGAAGACATTACCGCAAAAACATTATTCGAACAAGCGATAGATATTAATTGGTCCTTTCTTCGCACCATTTTTTGCATGAAAATCCAACTAAACAAAAAACCTCCCATTTTTGGAGGAAAATTTCACCAAATATATGTTTCATTTTTGCAAGAAAATTCTACACCAAAAAACCCCTTTTTAAAGACAATTTTACTTAAAAAAATGTTCAAATTTTGAAGAAAAATCTATAGCAAAAAGCCTCACATTTGTTTTCAGGAATATTCCTACCGAAAATACGGTCAATTTTTACAAGAGCAAAGCTGAACCAAAAAACCTCCCATTTTTTCAATAACTTTCTAGCCAAAATACATCCAAATCTCGGGAGAATATTGTAGACGAAGACCTATTCTTGCATGAAATTTGAGACCAACAAAACCCATTTTTTTTAAAGAGAATTCCATACCAAAAACAATTATTTCCATGAAATATTAGACCAAAGAAAATCCATTTTTGGCAATAAAAATAGTAGGAATGAGCAACGATGGAATGTGACAAGATGAAAGAGATCAAGAAAACATATTAGATGAGGGAGATTGATGAAGAGAAAGGAAGTAACTTAAGCACTTGCCTTAGCGAGATGACGTCGCACTAGTGAGAGGATGCAGAGGCTGGTGATGCCGTTGTAGAGAGCTATGGAGGTTGTTGTGGAGATGAGAGATGAACATTAAGTCATATCTAGTTGAGTTCATTTCGAAATAGTGAAGGAGTGTTGTTGCATCAAGGGTATTTTTGGGTTTTTATTAATAATAATGACATGGATTTCACTATTGACAAAAAAAGAACCATTTTACTAATAGAAAATTTGGTAGAATGAGGTATTTTTTGAAAATTTCAAAATTTTGAATACAATAAAATAAGTAAATGTAATTTCCCAAACGATAGGTAGATAAGTGTCACAATGTCAAAAAGTGAGGTGAGTTTCTATAATTTTCCCTTCATTATATTAACAAACTTAAAGGTAGTGTTATAATTTCATGCATCTTTGGTATCTTTACTGAAGAGAACTCTATCTCTTCCTTTAATATTTCACACAAATGATCACGTTAAGAGTTTTAAGACAACACTTATTCTTATCTTAATTTGCAGCACTCGAAACCTTTTCTTTAAATCGTTTAAGTTTTATTTTTCCTTGTTGATTCACTCATGAATATATATATATATATATATATATATATATATATATATATATATATATATATATATATATATATATATATATATATATATATATATATATAGGGATTGACTCTAGGGGCGAAGTTAGGAATTTATTATAGGGTTGGTCGAAATTATGATCTCTCCATTTGAGTTTTTGTTCAATTTTCTTCGTTACCAAAAAAAAGGGGAAAATCTGAAGCATCCACAAAATATATCCCTGGTTCTTCACATATTTATATCAAGTACAATCTCATTTCATAGATCTAAGGTTTTGATTATATATGGCCAAACCAGATTTGAGAGAGCGAAGCAAATTCGAAGATAGTCTTCAGCATAGATCAAAACGAAACAAATTTATTTATGCAAAAAAAATCGACAAATTTCATACAAAACGACTTTTGAATTATTGGGATGAACATTGCAACCAATTTCTTATGCCTCTTATTGGTTAAACAAATCGTGACAATAAAAAAATAAATTAACCTAAGACTGTTTCACCCAACGAGCTACTCAACAAAGTAATAAACCATTTCATCCGAGATTGCATTAAAGTAGTTTCCACTTTGTTGAGGAAGTATAATTCAAACAACAAAAAATTTGATTTGTTGGGATGGAGAGAGAAAGTTTGCATTAAAGAGACTTGTGAAATGTAAAGTAAGTTGACTGGCATGGTTAAAGGTAAGCTTAAGATTGAGGAATGTGAACAAATTAAGAAAACATATCAGACTCTGATTTCATGTAAAGTTTATCTTGCCATTTCTTTCTCTTTTTCTTTTCTTTTGATTTGGCTAACAATTAGAACATTCATGTGCACCTTCTTTGAATAGTTTTGCGGCAATAATGTTGGGATAACAAAAAGCAGTGAGGATGAGGAAGAGGAAGAGGAAGAGAAAGAGAAAGAGAAAAAGAGAGGATTACATTATGGAGGGTTGAAAGAAACAAATAAGGTAAGTGAGAGGGAATAAAAGAATAGAAAGAGAGAGCCAACGCCCACTTAAGAACCAAGGAGAGATGGTAGGGACTAAAGGTTAACAGCAAAATTATTGATATACCTTTAGGGATTGTTTGGTTAGTGGGATTATAGTGGAATTGAACAATTTTAATCCCGCATGAATAGTTATCCCTCATTTGGTTGGAGAGATTTACTATTCATATGAGATTAAAATGGAATAAAGCCAGTCCTAATTCCACCATTTTTTTATCCCACCTCCCCATGGGATAGAATCTATTTCACCCATGTGGGATTAAAATTTTTCTTTTTGCTATTTTTACTCTTGAATAATAAAAATTATTATAATAATAGTAATTATTATTATTATTAAAAAAAATTCTCTTATAATAATAATATTGACAAAAGTAATTATTATAATAAAAAATAATTACTATTATTATAATAATAAATAATTACTATTATTATAATAATAAATATAATAACTATAATAATTTTAATAATGATTATGATTATCATAATTATAATAATATTAATAATGATTATGATTATCGTAATTATAATAATATTAAAATGATAATGATAATAATAATTGTAAAAATACATATTATTTATTAGTATTATAATAATCATAAATAAATAAAATTATTATTATTATTATATTTGTAATAATATATTAATAATAATGATAATAATTATTATTATTATCATTCTTATAATTATAATTTTAAAATATTGTTATTTTAATAATAATAATAATTGTTATAATTATGATGATAAATATAATAATTATTTATAATAATAATAATATTTAAACTTTAGGGTTTGTGAAGAAATTAAATATTATTAAGTAATGAATAATGCTAAAATATTTTAATACTTTGATTTTTTATTCCACTTTAGTCTCAATCCTTCAAACTTATAAACTAAACATAGGATTAAGGTATTATCTTTTTAATACCCATTTCATGTTAATCTTAATCTTATCCTACTATAATTATGTCGGCAAACTAAACGGACCCTTATTTTTAATGAGATATTAGGGTTAATTCTAACCCAAGCAAATTTAAACGAATTATTAACTTGTGTTTAAAGCATGAGAAATTTGTATTTTTTATTTTAAAATTTATAAATATTTAAACGTTCTCTAAACAATTTGACTAGCGTAAATTTTGAAAATGGAAGATGTTGGGCTCTCGTTCCTAGCATGTGACCATATGCGAGAAACGAGGAGCAGTTTTCATCTCCAGCCACTATTTCAATAGTACCCACACAAAACTTGAAACCCCAACCCGCAAACCTTAAAAGGGAATGCAAGTGAAAAGGTTTAAGGGTTAAACCCTCTTTTAACAACCCACAAAATGAGCAAGGCAGCGTCTTCCCTCTGTCGACGCCTCTGGGGTATCATTGCCACCAAACCCACCAGCATCGCCACCTCCAAACTCACCAGCACAGCCAGCACCAAACCCACCAGCACCGCCCGCGTTAAACCCACCAACGCCACACCCTCCACCCCTGCCACCAAATTATCTGGCGACAAAGAATGCAAACTCGAGAAATTCGTGCAAAAATTCAAGGAATCCTCCGAGTCCAGTAGGTTCCGTAAGCGCCACAGCCATTACGCGGCAACAGTTCGCCGCCTCGCGTCTGTACAGAAGTTCTCCATGGTGGAGGACATCCTCGAACACCAAAAGAAGTTCGATGACATCACCTCCGAGAACTTCGTGATCCGCCTCATGCTTTTGTACAGCTACGCGGGGATGTTTGATCATGCCCACAAGCTGTTCGATGAAATGCCGCAGCTGAAATGTGAGCGCACGGTGAGGTCCTTTAATGCCCTTTTATCGACTTGCGTTAACGCTAAAAAGTTTGATAAGGTCGAGGAGATACTAAGAGAGTTGCCGGGTAAGTTGGGGATAAACCCAAATTTGGTTTCGTATAACACGGTCATCAAGGCGTATTGCGAGATGGGTTCTTTGGATAACGCATTATCGGTGCTTGATGAGTTGGAGAAGAATGAGTTGGAGCCTGACTTGATCACGTTTAATACCATTCTTGAAGCGTTTTATAAGAATGGTCGGTATTCAGAAGGAGATGAGGTTTGGGGTTTGATGGAGAGCAAGTATGTTGTTCCTGATATCAGGAGTTATAATTCTAAGTTGCGAGGATTGATTCATGACAAGGGGATTTTGGAGGCGGTTAAGTTGGTTGATGAATTGGGAAGTAAGGGATTAAAACCGGATCTTTATACTTATAATGCTTTGATTGCAGGGTCTCGTAATGATGGGAACTTGGAGGAGGCTAAGAAGTGGTATAGTGAACTAATAAAGAACGGTTATAGTCCGGACAAGGTGACTTATCTTATGCTTGTTCCATTTCTTTGCGAGAAGGGTGATCTTGATATGGCTCTTGAGCTTTGCAGGGAGGCCATCAATTGGCGTGTGAATTGTCCCCCAGCAACGTTCAAGCTTATGATAGATGAGTTGGTCAAGGAATCAAGGGTTGAAGAAGCAATAGAGCTTTTGAAATTGGGCAACCTCAAAAGTTACTTCCGTTACAATCTAAACTTGCCTTTAGGTAAGTAGTGACTTGTCTGCTAGTTCCTTTTTTAATCTTGAAAGTAAGATCATTTGTACTTTAGGATAAATGTCCTTCTCTTTGATGATATTATTTGAGCTTATAAATCTAATATTTTAGTAAGTTTAGTTTGAGAATGCCTTGTGATACTCTATTTTAAACTTGCTGGTCTTGCTGATTCTATTCAACCACTGACTTGATTTTTCGACCTGGAAAAGCCAGTGAGCCAAAATAGAAAACGAAAACATTTTCTGTTCCTATTTCGTAGCACAACATACAGCATGGTGTCTTCATTATGTAATAATGCATGCAGCATGTTTTATCATTTCTTAGATGACAAACTACTAGGTTCTCTTTACTTTCTAAATCTGTAACTTAAAGTTAAGCATGGTGCAATGCATCCTTAGGCATCAATGAGTAAATTGAGTGACATTGAACTGAAAAAAGTAAAGCTTGAATTTGATGTTAGGTTGAATTTTATGAGAACTTGCATAAGCTTCAATAAACTAGTCATTTTAGCAGGACTTCTCATACTAACATTTAACTCTAAAACTTGACCCAAAAGTTTTATTGACACAACCAAGGTTTGCCACTACACATTCCACAGAGCTGAAATCATTCCCTTGTGTTTTTATGGAATTGGTAGCACTGCATGTAGGGGTAGGAAATAAAGGGGGATGGGTTCTGAATGTGATACTGTTTAGCTGGGATTAACATGCAAACTATTTGTTTCCTATTAATTTCTTTTCAAAGAAATTAGGGTAATATATGAAATTATCTTTTTCCCTGCTTCCTTGGATAATAGAGTGCCTGGGCTGCAATTGACAAGTTCAGCTTGTTCCCTATTTACACCCTTACCCAAGAGGAAGAACAATTGAACTAGCAGCACATGCTCCCCTTAACTAACAATCCCACTTTTAAAGTAGTATTCCTCTGCCTTTGGCAAGTCCCCAGAAGTTCAGCATTTTGCCTCTAGCAGAAAAGCGTTGACTATCCTCGCCCACTATAACAATCAAGGAGCGTTTTATTTTCTCATACTTTTTTATTTGCAGAAAAATTGTGTTTTTATAATTTGTTTCATGGTGTACTGTCAGTATAAATATTCATGCTCTTTACAAACATTGCCTGCTGATTTCTTTAGTAATTCTATAAGAGTGGCTTTCAAACATACCTTCATGTAGTCTGGTAATCGCTTCGCGATGGAGAATTTCAATCTACAAGGGTCACTTGTCAATAATGGGGCATTTTGAAAAGAAATAATTTTGTTTCTGATGCATACCTATTTACAGCTTCCGTGATGAGTTCATTCAGTGCTCCCTTAGAATCTGAAAAAAAATTGTCATCTATGATAAAAGTTGGGTTATAGGTAAGAGGTGTAGGACGTTGTCCCTGGGTGAATCTAGCGGTATTTCTTCATTTCATCATATTTCTTGAATGAATCTTTCAGTTAATTTTTAGAACACTCATCTCTTAATTCTACACATTGTCTTCATCAATAATTCGTAATTTTATTATATAGTTACCTTATATACTATTACCTTATAGTAAACCCTAACCTTAAAACCCTAAACCTAAACAATAATGTAAACCCTAAATTTTTATTATAGTTTGAAAAATGATCGATTTGAAAGTAATGTAATACCCTATTAATTAAAGACCCTTGAAATTGAAGTTGAAAATCGATTATGTTGTTTGGTTAATTAACATTTCATACCATCGGGATGAAATCAAATTAAAATTAAATGTTTTTGAGGTGAGGATAAAATACAAAATTAATCATATTAACTATTAAATTAAACTCTAAACCCTAGACTCGGAAACCCTAAACTCGGAAACTTTAAACCTTTAACCCGAAAACCCTAAACCCTAATTTTTTGTAATTTTTTGGAACTACTAGCCGTGCTTATCCTTTTTGTAATTTTTTCATAATATTTGTTAGGTACAAGTCCCTTTTTGATACAATTTTGGTCAACTCCAAAATCTACCAGAGCTGTCGTATCAAGATGATAGTCTTTGTTGATTACAACAGAGACTCGAATATACCATTTTTGAAAATGCATTCTTTCTATTGAATTGACAAAACCGTTTTTAGTTTCATCATCAATGTTGATTAGATTAGGACTTTTTGCAATTTCATCCTTATCTATATGAGAAGAGATTGATCCCTTGAGGTTGTCAATTTCTATATTGATTATTTTTTCTTTTAAATTAATTGTATCCTTTTGGATTTCTTTGATTTGATTTTTCATAATATTTATCTCTATTTGGAGATCTTGAGTTGTGGCTATTTTGGGTTTTCGAAAACGATTTTCAAAGATCTTATCGAGACCAGTGTTTTCAGAGGCGAAGGTGTTGGGTAAAGCGTTTTGTCTCAATGAGGCGAGGCATAAGCTCCGAGGCGTTGGGGTGTAAGCCTTTTGAAACATTGATGCGTTTCGAAATTTTAATAAAATAATATTAATTAATTAATTAAAACAATAAAATAAAAATAATTTTAATTAATTAATTAATTTTTATCAAAGTTTAATACTTTACTAACTCTCTATAGTGTGATAATTATAATTTTATAAATATTAATATATAAATTATATGAAGTATAACTTATATTTCTATATTGTTGTAATTTATAAGTGATTAATTAAATAGTTTGTAATTATTATTAAACTAGATAACATGTATTATATATTTATGAAGTGTAATAATGTCATAACAAGAATACTATCTCAGTGGTTAAGATCTATAACATTTTAGGTCATGGTTCGAGCCTTAAAAGGAGAAAGCTTAAGAGACTTATTAAAACGACGTAGTTTAAAAATTACATAAAAGAACTTCGCTATACTTTTCATTCTCCCTTTTTTCTTTACTCTTCTTTACATAAAAAACAACGTCGTTCACTCTCTTTTTATTCACTTTCTCTCTCACACTCTCAGCACACGGTTTCTCCTTTTTTTCTCCTTTTTTATTCACTTTCTCTCTCACACTTTCTGCTCTCTCATGGCGTATTTTACTCACCAATTGAGCCGGAACCACCAGCAGAGAAAGCAGCGGAAAGGAAGGTTGCAGAGCATAGGCAGAGACAAAGCAAAGGCAGAGTTTTTGGGCGAAGACTGGAATCGAGCATGGTGGGCTTGTGTCGCCTGAGGCCAACGGTGGTGTTGGATCAAGATGGAACCACTATCAAGAGTAGATCGGAGAGACAGAAGTCGCGACTGTGTAAGGCGATTTTTGGTCATTTGTAGGTGTGGAAACGACGCATGAGGGCCAGGGATGAAAAGATTAATGATTCCGATCAAGGTAAGATGATTGGTTGCAGGAGAAAAAAAAATTTGCACTGGGCGTACGCCCGGACACCTGGGGCCTAAAAGGCGTACGCCCTGGGTCTGGGCGAACGCCTAGACTCAAAAAACGATCGCCCCGTGATACTTCCGCCCCACGATTCACGCCTTGGGGTATTTTTGCCCGAAAATGCCTTGGGGCGCGCCAGGAGACGCCTTTCAAAACACTGATCGAGACTATAAGGTTCAGGTGTCTTGACCTTATTTTCTTCAGAAATAAGATCTCTTAATTTAATTAGATAATTTTTCTTGGTAATAGCATCATCAATTTTTTCAATTATGTCTAGGAGAAATTTCTTTTGGGAATTAATCATAATGATAGATTTGCAGAAATAAACCCTAAACCCTAATTATTATATAATTATCTTATATTAGTTAATTATTTTCTCAATATTATTTATATATTAATTTCAGATATTTCCAAAATAAAAATATTTAATTAAATTTTTGTTTTTATTAATTATTACTCATATTTACTTTATTTATATATATTTATTTTGTTAAGTACTTTTACAAATTAGAAGTTAAATAATTTAACTAGCATATCATCTAGGGATGGCAATGGGACTGGTAATGGGCGGGGTTGGATTTCCCATCCTCGTCCCCCCCAAGCTCGGGGCAAAAAAATTCCCCCGAAGGTGGGGAAAATTTTTCCCCATCTCGATTCTTCACAGGGAATTGGGTCCCCGTGGGGAATTTTCCCCATCTTCTGTAACTCTCAATAAAAGGCCAAAAAAGCATCACACCACAAAATATCTAAACTTAGTCTTTGCTATAGCCATAATATCCTCAATCCCGAATAAACAACATAAATGTACTTTCATACAAATCACAATCACAAAACATAAATTATATAATAAAACTAACATCATACCAGCAAGTCCAACTCCAAAATCCTAAACTTAAAAGCAAGCCATAATAACAAGCATCCTCTCAAAGATGCAAATTTTAGACCTTGATTTAACTTTGTTTAGAATCTTGAGAGAGAACGTAGACTCAGCAAGAAGAACCTGCAATTTAAAGGGAGAAGATACATTATAAGAGAGAGATCGAGAGATCGAGGAAGTGAAGAGAGAGAGAATGAGAGAAACTTATCGATAGGCGGTGGCGGTAGGCAGCAACGACGGGACTATGTGAGAGAAAGAATGAGAGAGTAAAGGACTAGAGTCAATAGAGTAGACTGAGATTAGAGAAAGATTGAGATATTTAGGGTTACAATGTTTATATAGAACTGAGTCAGTGAGTCTACAATGTGAGTCACTGAGTCGTGTGATACATAAGACATAACATTTATATTCTGGGATAGTTCGGGGAATTTGTCCCTATCCCTGTAAAGGCAGCGGGAAATTTTTTTTCCCGGTCTCCAAACAGGGCAAGGCGGGACGGGGTCCCGTGATTTTGAACAAAATTGGCATCCCTAATATCATCGAGGGAACTTCCCCTCAGTGATAATGAGTCAATAAATTCATTATCATCGAGGGAGCGTATGTCCCTCGGTGATAATAGGTAATATTTACCTATTATCATTGAGGGAAAGTATTTCCCTCAGTGATGAGCAATTTTTTTCTTAAAAGTAAAATAAAAAAATTATTTAAAACTTGTATTTTATTGCATTTATCATCACCAAGGAACCTAATTCCTTCGGTGATAATAATTTTCCTATTCAAAATAATAATTTATTTGTAGAGGATTTTGGAAAACAATAACCACGAGGGGAAGTTGTTATCAGCGAGGGAAAGTTTCCTCGGTGATAATATTGATCATGTCACTGAGGGATCTTAGTGATTAGCTGTCGGTGAAAACACTTATATCAAAGGACATATGTCCTTCAATGATAAGTCGTCGTTGATACTGGTTTTTTTTTTTTTTTTTTTTTTTTGTAGTGTCTCTCTTCTTCTCTTTCTTCTTATACCTTCTCTTCTTCTTCTGGTTTTGACTCTTGGGGTAGCTCTGGTTCATGGGTTCCATCTTGAGCATAATGGGTCTCTATTAAAAAGAGAGAAAAAGAGACGAGGAGATTAGGTGAAGTTTATGTTAATCTAAGATTATATGGAAGGGTAACTTGTACATTGACATTAAAGTTTTGATTTGCAATTAGGGTAAAATTTTAATGATGAAATTGTAATTTACCTTAAAAAGAATTGCTCTGGCCCATTCCATCGGGCTGACATCAACGTTTGCAATTTATCACGTTTTAACGTCATGTTCTGTCAGCACCGCACAATAAAACATGTGGTTGAAAAATTAACCTTTTTCACCTGACTGCATTATGATGTATCAGTTGCAACGATTATGTAATTAGATTCTCTATATAATCTTGGATTTAGCTTTTTAAATTATGTGAGTGACAAGATATTTTATTGTACACATCATTAACTCGAAAAAGAGAATTCAATTATAGAAAATTCAAATCCCATGGTTTAGTGAAAGTTGCTGAAAACGGATTCAGGCTGAAGCATTCTTGACTTAGGCGTTTCCATACATCTGAAATCATATCGTGACCATATTGATGCCCATACTGTTAAGATTTTGGTTTAATTTTTCACCAAATTTTCTTTTTAATTGGTTTGAAAAAAATTATTTTTTATTTTGTAGTTTCTTGTTCTAGTAGGAATAATATTTCCTATTAGATTGTTGATTGTACAAGTAATAGTAGTCTACTATGATGTTGTTCTATTCCTACTAATATCAAGAAAATATCATTTATATAAAGAGGGTCCCAGAAAAAGTTTGAGACACACTCATAATTTTATATACATTGTAAACTAGAGGAGTTTACTACCAGAGCTAGGATAAGAGCTTTTGGTGTATTGGGGTTTTGGGTTGTTAAATTGAAATGACACTTACAACTAGAGCTAGGTTAAGAGTTTTTTGTTGTATTACTTTGGGGCGAGAGTTTGACAATTTTGCTCTTCCCAAAATTGTAGTTGAAAATTAATAAAATACTGGAGTTATTGGTGGCTGTAGGCAAAGAGGTTGTCGAACTATATTAATTATTGGTATTCTTAAAAAAAACTGATTTTACTGATGTGGTTGTGTTCAAATAAACAAACCGATAGCATGTAGTGCTAGGTACAAATTACTTACTCGCTGGAACAAAGTAACCTTCCTGTCTAAGTAGTCGAAAGCGAAGGGAAACCTCATGGAGACCTTGACCAGAATAAAGATATGAAGTAGATGTTCTATAGTACTGCTTCTGTAGTATTTCCTTAATCTCATGTTGGAAATGGTGATCAATGCCTAGGTGTTGAACGGTATCAATCATAGCCATGGCTTCAAATGGGTCATCTTCTCCTACTTTGCTTAGTGTACTTTTTAATACCTTCAACTTTTGCCCATGTTCACTGTGAGCAACATCCTGCAAGAGAAACAAAATTAAAGGCCTGGCATTGAAAAAAGAAGAACCACCGCGATGTGGGTGAAATAATAAAGATTTTGTGGAATATCCACGAGATCGTTGGTTTCAATTTTCATAATTACAAATGATCAGATCAAAAACTAATTCTCTGAATTTGAATTTGAAGAAGTAAAAGGAAAATAAATATTTAATAGCTTACATTAAAGTTAGGGTCCCCTGTTTGAAAATTGAAGTGCTTTAAGGGACTAGAAACCGTTGCTTGATAATTGACAAGGCTCCATTTGTCAGTAGTACTAATAGGCAAAGAAGTAGTAGTACTCTCGTTATTCAACTTGCTAGTAATTTGAACAGGAATTTTGTTTTTTACAACAGGGGAAAAGCAGGAAAGGAAAATTGCATTAGCAGTAATGGCCATGGAGATCGAATTGTGTAGAATTGGGAGGAAGGGTGAGAGAGAGACTTTTTTCCTTTTTTGAAAGATGAATGAGAAAATGTCAGTGACAAATCGATCCTATTTATAACCTTCAAGTACGAAATGAAACGTGAAGTTTCCATCCTATAATTTGTTTTGGGGTCCATGGTCCATGAATTGAATTGTGGTTCATGGTCCTATTGAATTATTTAACCAAAAAAAAAAAATTTGTGTTGTGTGCCTTCAATTGTGGTCCAGAGTAGGTGTAGAATTTAAGGCACGAGTCCAACGTTGTACTGTGGATGCTGCTTTCATTTTTATCTAAATTTCCTTTACACCTTTTTTTCAATAACCAACACGTTTCTTACATGCTCATGAGATTTTTTTGGTTAAACTTTGTGTCTTATGGTTACAAGTTTTTAATTTCGATTATCACTATGGATAAGTTATTTTTTCAATTTAAAATATGTTATTTTTTTCATTTAAGTTAGTTATCGTAGTATCGTGAGTTTTTTTATTGAGTAATAAAATAATACGAGTTTATATTATAATCAAATCAATCATTGTACTAATTGTAAAAAAAACAAATTCTTAACTTATAAAAAACAACACATTTTTTTTTTAATCTTTCGAATATAATATTGAAAGAGATAAAAACAAAAAATAATAATTTTTTAATTTTTATTGAAAAAATGAAAAGCAAAACGGTGGTTGTTTTCAAATTATGTTAAGGAAGTGTAAATTCTCTAATGAAATATTAAGAAAAATTAAGTTAGAAAATTAAAAATATTATTCACAACTAAGCGCATCTCTATTGTTTTGTAAACATTAAAAGAAAGTTTTTTAAAAAATAAAAATTGAAAACTATTTTTTAAGAAGCTAATTTTTCATCAAAAATAATTTTTAATTCTACAATTGATTTACAAAACTATTTCAATATTTAATATTCAACAATCAAAGTAAAAAAAAAAAAAAGCAATTACTTAATAATAATTTAAATCCAATTTGAATATAACACGAAATGAGTCAAACTTGAATTATTCAAATTTAAAATTCAAAACTCAAATCTAACCTAAACTTAAAACCAAATCTATCTCCACATGGAAAATAACCATAACACGATCTTTAAAACAAAACAAAAAAAAATTCAATAAAGATATAATTAAGCCTCATAATGATTCAATAAAATATTATTATAATAATTTTAAAAAAATAAAATAATTAATTACAAGTAAAATTTTAACATATGCCACGCCATTATTAATCTATTGTCCGAATGTCAAAAATAAGTGCATCAAAATAAAAAATAACAAAAATAAAAGAGATTTTTTTTAATTGATCACATGTGTTACATATGTCATATCCATTTATTTGAATAAAGATTTGCTTGGAAATGATATTTTGTGAATGGACCAAAATAAAAGAGATTTTCTTTTGGACGGTGTTGTACGGTAGAGAGGTGAGATTCATGTGTTCAAACCATAGTTTTCAAAAATGTTTTTGGGATGCGTTTCGAGGCAAAATTCGTAAAAAACGTCCAAATGCGTATTTGTTGAGGTGTAATTATTTGTGGGCGTTCGTTTTTTGGGTCGAGGCACCCAGTGAGATTTTTTTTTTTTTTTGCTTCTGCGCCTCAAAACAACGTACGTCATTTTAAGTTAAATGAAATCAGTCCATTTGAAGTTTTCTTCCCTGCGACTCGAACTCATGACCAAAAAAATCATAATCCTTACTCTTACCACTGAGCTAACACTGCCGGTATGATATAATTATACTTCCTATATATATAATACATATTATCTAGTTTAATAATAATTACAAATTATTTAATTAATCATTTATAAATTACAACAATATAGAAATATAAGTTATACTTGATATAATTTATATATAAATATATATTAATATTTATAAAATTATAATTATTAGATTATAGAGAGTTAGTAAAGTATTAGACTTTGATAAAAAAATTAATTAATTAATTACAAATTAAATTATTTTTATTTTGCTATTCTAATTAATTAATATTATTTTATTAAAATTTCAAAACGCCCAAAAAAATTCAAAGACTTACCCGGATTTTCAACCTTTTAGGTCAGAATTTTAAATTTTCAACATTTTGATTGAACATCATTACAAATGGAATCACCATGTTAAAAGACCATAGTATAATTTGATGGATACATATACAACAAACGATAGCGTACTTCTAATATCAAATGTAATTAAAATTTTCATCAAATTTTTTGATATTTGTGTAAAAATATTTTGATAAATATTCATTCATAGGTCTTAAGTTAGTAAAGTTTATTGATAATTAATTTATTTATATTATTTTAATTTTTTAATATTTTTATAATTTAATTAATATTATTTTATTCAAAACACCCCAACGTTTCAAAAGGCTTACACCCCAATACCTCGAGGCTTACGCCTCGCCCAACGCCCTCGCCTCTGAAAACACTGGTTCAAACTCTCAAGTCCTCCAGGTCTCTTGCAATTGTTGACAGCTGTGGACTCATGTCAAATCACATTTTGATTTAATTTTTTTATATAAATAAAATTTAATTAGAAAGCAACAAAAGCAAAAAGCTAATTATAATGTAAAAACTTCACAAAATCTAATAAATTATCAAAATTTATAAAGAAATTCTTTTAAACTAAAAAATGAAGATATTAAACCAATTATTCTTAATATTTGCAAGGAGCCTTTCAATCATGTAAAAAGCTCTTTGGTTCCTTCCTCTCCAAAAAAATCCACCAAATAGAAGGCAGAATTAAATCTAAAGCCTTCTTGGCATGTTTTTAAGTCTTCAATCCACTCCAAGCGCATAATTCGTCTCAAATCGAACTCGCAACCACTCAAGAAACCCCAACCACCGTATAAGTCATCTCCTATAAATTCCAACCTAGTGAGCACTAAATTAAAAGATAGAAAACAGATTCAACACATCTCTTACAAATGAAGTATCTATTAATAAGAACCTTCCCTCTTCTATGAAGATTTTCCATGGTGAGAATTCTCTCCCACAAGGCCTCCCAAACAAATAAGCTTACCTTCATAGGAGCTCGATTGCACTAAATAACTTTCCAAGGGAAGATAGAGGGATAATTAATAAGAGTTCTATCAAAATGAATTTTATAAAAATCCTTCACCCTGAAACCTTTATGTGGATTAGGTCCCCATCTCAACACATCCTTCCCTCCACTTCAATTCTTGAGTTGTAAGAATCCACAAATATTGTAACCTCCTTAACTTCAAAATCATGAACACTACGAATGAAAGGAACAACCCAAGAAAAACTTCCATTAGTAAAATAGTAGCAAGCATGAATTTGCGCTTCTTTTTCTCTCACAATGTAGAAAATATTCGAAAATTTGTCCTTTAAATGAGTGTTTCCACACCAACAATCATACCAAAATCGAGTCTTAGCTCTATTACCCACGGAAACTTCAATAAAAAGCTGAAAATCATTCCAACTCTTCCTAATCCGCTTCCAAAGACCCACTCCATATCCATCCCTCAATGCCTTTGACGTTCAGCCATCACAATCCAACCCAAATTTTGCCTCCATTACTCTTCTCCACAAGTGATTTGTTTTAGTAATAAATCGCCAAAGCCATTTGCTCATGAAGGCTCTATTGAGTAAAGAAATTGACTTAATACCAAGATCCCTTTTCTCGAAAGGCTTCTGAACCACCTTCCATTTAATTAAATGATATTTAAAATTTTCATTTGAGTTACCCCAAAGAAATCCCTTTTGAATCCTCCCTAACCTCTTAGCCACCTCACTAGGAATGGGGAAAAGAGACATATAGTATATGGGAAGACTAGAAAGCGTGCTTTTGATAAGGGTTAGTCCACCTCCTTTCAAAAGATAGGGATTCTTCCAACCAGCTAATTTTTTCTCAAACTTTTCTACAATCAGTTTCCAAACACTTTTGTCTTTGAATCTAGCTCCGAGTGGAAGACCAAGATAAGTAGAAGGAAGAGATCCCATTTTGCATCCCAATAATCTAGCAAGGAAGTGCCCATTACAATTTTAATCAAGGGGAATGAGATTTCTATTACCAATGTTAACCTTAAGGCCTGACACTGCTTCAAAGGGAAGAAGAATACATCGCAAATGTAAGATTTGACAGGCTTCCACTCAACAAAAGACAATCATATCATCAGTAAAAAAGAGATGAGAGACAGTCACACTTCCACCATTCCTTTCCACTTTGAAGTCACTCAATACACTCGATTCAATACCTTTCAAAAGCATGTTGCTAAAGGCTTCCATAACCAATGTGAAAATGAACGGAGATAAAAGGTCCCCATGTCTAATACCTCTAGAAGCTTGAAAAAAATCAGAAGGACAACCATTAACCAAAATGGAGAAGGATGTAGAGAACAAGCATTTGAGAATCTATTTGCACCATTTATCCCCCAAATCTCGTACACTTCAAAAAATAGATTACAAAGTTCCAGCACACACAATCATGAGCCTTTTCCATACCAATTTTGCATAAAACTCCTCCCCCTCCATTCTTCAATTGAGTGTCCACTATCTCGTTTGTGATCAGGATTGCATCCAAAATTTGTCTTCCTTCTATAAACACATTCTTATTGGGGCTTACTACTTTACCCATCACTTTTTTCAATCTTGCAGTAATCAAAATGTCAAGCAAATTGAAGTCCTTGAGGAAGAGTTGTGTGCTCCACGTGTCAAACTACATAGCCCAATAAGAACCCACGAGCACAAATAAATGCATAATTGAAGAGATCAAGAATGAAGAAAAGTTTATAACTTCTTCCTCGCAAGAGTATAGACGATGAAAAGCTAAAAAATAATAATAATACTTTTTATCTTCATAATTTTAAAATTTTAAGTTGCTTTTTTTTATATTTCACTTATTTTTAAGTCATTTTATTTTCTTTGTTTATTTTAACTTATTTGTTTAGTTTATATGTTGTTGTTTTTGTAAGTTATGTATTTGGAAGATATTTGGAACTTGTAATTTTTAAGTTATTTGTTTATTCTGTTGTTTTCATTTAATTTCTAAGTTATTTATAATATTTATCTTCATCAATACAAGGATTGTTTTACTATACAATTATAAGCATTCAATTAAATATTTATAAGTTTTTTTTACTATTTTCAACAACAAAAAAAAGAAGTCAATATATGTTGCGATTTTACCTCTAAAATCCACGTACTCAATCTTAAGCAAAAAACACAACCACAACAATTAAATAGTCAAAACAAACAAAAAGCAAGAACACCAATAATTAATATTGTTCGACAACCTCTTCTCCTACATCCAACAACAACTCCATTATTTTATTAATCTTCAACTACGACTTTAGGAAGAGCAAAGTTTTCAAACTCTCACCCCAAAGTCACAATACAACAAAAGCTATTAACCTACCTCTAGTTTTAAGTGTCATCTCTACTTGACAACCTAAAACCCCAATACCTAAAGCTCTCATCCTAGCTCTAGTAGTAAACCCCTCTAGTTTACAATGTATATGGAATTATGAGTGTACCTCAAATCTTCTCTGGGACCCCTTTATATAGAATATTTTCCTAATACTATTAGGAAAAGAACAACAACATCATAGTAGACTACTACTACTACTTGTACAATCAACAATCTAATAGGAAATTACTACTATTCCTACTAGAATAAGCAACTACAAAATAGGAAACAACTTTTCCCAAACCAACTAAAAGTATTCTTTTTGCGAATTGAGCCAAAATCCTAACAAATTTCCACCTCGGCTTAAATTCTCCACCTCATCATTAAATTTGGCTTTCTTCATTGGTTGGTGGGATCGTTCCTTTTGGTCTTCCAATCTCATTCGCTTACATTCAACATGTACAAGATATTTTATTGTACACGTCATTAACTCGAAAAAGAGAATTCAATTATAGAAAATTCAAATCCCATGGTTTAGTGAAACTTACCGAAAACGGATTCGGGCTAAGGCGTTCTTGATTTAGGCGTTTCCATGCATCTGAAATCATATCGTGACCATATTGATGCCCATTCTGTTAAGATTTTGGCTCAATTTTTCACAATTTTTTTAATTGGTTTGGGAAAAGTTGTTTTTTATTTTGTAGTTATTTCTTCTAGTAGAAATAATAGTAATTTCATATTAGATTGTTGATTGTACAAGTAGTAGTAGTCTACTATGATGTTGTTGTTTTTTCCCTAATAGAATCAGGAAAATATCATCTGTATAAAGGGGGTCCCAGAGAAAATTTGGGGCACACTCATAATTCCATATACATTAATTGTTGGTGTTCTTACTATTTATTTATTTTGCCTATTTAGTTGATGTGGTTGTGTTTTTTGCCTAAATTTTGAGTAGGTGGATTTTAGAGGTAAAATCTCAACACATCCCTTCGAGGATAAATTAATTAATATTTAATTCTATCAATAATTAAGATTGGAATTGAACCAAGCTATTAGAGCTCGAGTTCAGTCAAACTTGGCTCGATTGAGTTTGAGCAAGAAAATTAGGTTTAAATCATTTATCGAGCCAGACTCGACTAGCCTAAGTTTCGGTTAGAAAGGCTTTTGAATAGTTCGATAAGGTATTATCGAGCTTGAACTAATATTTATTTACTATTTCTATTTATTAAAATTATAGTTCAGGCTCGAGCTTGAGCTCGAATGGACAATCCAAAGCTCAGGTTTGAGCTCGAATAGGCTCGTTTGTTATTGAGCTCGAGCCATCATAAAATTTATCGAGCTCGAGTTCGAATACCTTAGCATTCGGATTTGATTTAGCTAAAGTTAGCCCCTAACAATAATATATGATTAGCTAGTTAACCCTATGATGAAAAAAATACACATATAAATATGATGCCAAAAACAAAACACTTAATTAATAGTAATGTCGTAAATTTAGGCTCTAAAAGTTGGATAGAGCTGACGTGTGCAATCAGTCATATATGTAAGTATTTTTTTTCCTCCTCATATGTGTGTTTTATAAATAAATTCTTCAAAAAAGATATCTAGTTAATTTATGTGGATCGGAATTACAATTACATTTTTATGAGATTAACTCACTAACTGGAAAATTCATGCATAACTCACTAACTGAAAAAATTCTTATATATGCCAGGTTCTATAAGACCCAACAAATTATAACCCGTTATGTTAATTCTTACCCTTAATGATGTGGCAGATTATGATTGATCAAGCCCTACAAGATTTCTTCGTTAATTGTGAAGCTAGCATGGGGAGTTTATAAAATTATTTTTGTTTCACATAAATAGAAGCTAAATTAAAAATCCCTACATAATTATAATGATTGTTGAAAAGAATTAAAAATTGAATTTATATATAAAAAAATATTTTTACTATTGTTTTACTCTGAAAAATGTCTGTTCTAAGTAAACAAATCGATAGCATACAGTGTTAGGTACAAATTAATTATTTTCTGGAACAAAGTAACCTTGTAGAAAGCGAAGTGAAACCTCATGAAGACCTTGACCAGATATAAGATATGAACTAGATGTTCTATCGTACTGCTTCTGTAGTATTTGTTTAATCTCATGTTGAAAGTTGTGATCAATGCCTAGGCGTTGAACGGTATCAATCATGGCCATGCCTTCAAATGGGTCATCTTCTTCTACTTTGCTTAGTATATGCTTTAATACCTTCAACTTTTCTCCATGTTCAATGTGAGCAATACCCTGCAAGAGAAAGAAAATTAAAGGTCTGTATTGAAAATAGAAGAACCACCGTGACGGGGGTGAAACAACAGAGATATTGTGAAATGTAGTACGTGTTTTTCTTCGTTAGCACATAAAGGTTACAGTGTAAAAAAACTCATCTTGGTGGGACGGTGCCTTCATTTTCCAGTAGAATAGAATTACAATAAGAAAATCAAAATTAAATAAAAGAAAATCAAAATTATAAAAATACAAATATACCAAAACAAATATATTTTAGAGCACTAATCTCTTAATTCTACACGTTGTGTTAGGCCAGCCACCAGCCTAATCAAATCAATTAATATTTTATTTAAACTCAAGTCGAGTTTTAAAATTTATGTTTGAGTTTGGTTCGATGTCATTTTAACGAGTTCAAACTTGATTTGATTCAACTTGAATGTATTCGAGCTCGAATTGGAGCTTGAGCCGAGTCGAGCTCGAGCCGAGTCAACTCAAGCTTTATACATTCACATATTAAATCAAAATAAAATATAAATATTTAATAAAAATTATAATAAAAAATTTAAAATCGAGTCAGTTTGTAAGCCAAACGAATCGATTTTATCATCATTCAAACTCAATTCTTTTTATTAAACGGGTTTTGTTCAAAACTCGAGCTTGACTTGTACCTTGATAATACTGAGACGAGTCGAACATCCATGAACCACTTGCGAATAGATCAGTTCGTGGTCAACCATATTTGTGCTATCTGCAAAACAAGGTCATTTCTTGTTCATTCTCGTAGTATCGTGAGTTTTTTTTATTGAATAATAAGATAATACGAGTTTATATTATAATCAAATCAATTATTGTATTAATTGTAAAAAAAAAATTAATTTATGAAAAACAATACATTCTTTTCTTTTTAATCTTTCAAATATAATATTAAAAGAGACAAGAAATAAAAAATAATATTAAAATAAAAAGATATCAATAAAAATATGATTAAACCTCAAGATGACTAAAAAATATTATTATAATAATTTTTAAAAAGATAAAATAATAAATTATGAGTAAAATTTTAACATGTGCCACGTCGTTATTAATCTATTGTCCGGACGTAAAAAATAAGTGCAGAATTTCATTGCTCCAGTATCAAGACTCCCTGAATATTACACACGTGGCATTGTTCAAATTAGAACAAATTCATTTGGAGCACGTAACGCTCAAACAAAATATTATTATTTTAATTGATCACGTATATCCATTTAGTTGAATAAAGATTTGCTTGGAAATGATATTTTGTGAATGGACCAAAATAAAAGAGATTTTCTTTTGGACGGTGTTGTACGGTAGTGAGGTGAGATTCATGTGTTCAAACTCTTAAGTCCTCCGGGTCTATCGCAGTTGTTGACAGCTGTGGGCTCATGTCAAATCATATTTTAATATGATTTTTTTTATAAGTAAAATTTCATTTGAAAGGAACAAATTAAAAAGTTAATTATAATGAAAAACTCTACAAAATCTTAATAAATTATTAAAATTTAAAAAAAAAATTTTAAATAAAAAAAAGAAGATATTAAACCAAGTATCTCTCATATTTGTAAGGAGTCTTTCAATCTTGTCAAAAACTCTTTAGTTCATTCCTCTCCAAAAAATCTACCAAATAGAAGGTAGAATTAAATTTAAAACATTCTTAGCATGTTTTTGAGTCTTCAATCCACTCCGAGCCCAAAATTTGTCTCTAATCGAACCCACAACCGCTAAAACAACCCCAACCACCGTATAAGTCATCTCCTATAAACTCCTGACTAGCGAACACTAAATTAAAATATAGAAATAGATTCAATACATCTGTTACAAATGAAGCATCTATTAATAAGAACATTCCCTATTCTTTGAAGATTTTCTATGGTGAGAATTCTCTCCTACAAGGCCTCCCAAACAAATAAGCTTACTTTCATAGGAGCTCAATTACACCAAATAACATTCCAATGGAAGATAGAGAGATAATTAATAAGGGTTCTATCCAAAAGAATTTTATAAAAATCATTCACCCTGAAACCTTTATCTGGATTAGGTCCCCATCTCAATATATCATCTCTCTCCACTTCAATTCTTGAGTTGTAAGAATCCACAAATATCATAACCTCCTTACCTTCTCAATCATGAACACTACGGATGAAAGGAAAAACCCAAGAAAAACTTCCATTAGTAAAAGAGTAGCAAGCATGAATTTGCGCTTCTTTTTCTCTCACAATACTGAAAATATTCGAAAATTTGTCCTTTAAAAGAGTGTTTCCACACCAACAATCATACCAAAGTCGAGTCTTAGCTCTATTACCCACAAACACTTCAATAAAAAGCCAAAAGTCATCCTAACCCTTCCTAATCCACTTCCAAAGACCCACTCCATATGCATCCCTCAGCGCCTTCGACGTTCAGCCATCACAATCCAACCCAAATTTGGCCTCCACTACTCTTCTCCACAAGTGATTTGTTTCAGTAATAAATCTCCAAAGCCATTTGCTCATGAGGGCTCTATTGAGTAAAGAAATGGACTTAATACCAAGATCCCCTTTCTCAAAAGGCTTCTGAACCACCTTTCATTTAATCAAATGATATTTAAAATTTTCATTTGAGTTACCCCAAAGAAATCTCTTTTGAATCCTCTCTAACCTCTTAGTCACCTCACTAGGAATGAGGAAAAGAGACATATGGTATATGGGAAGACTAGAAAACTTGCCTTTGATAAGGGTGAGTCTACCTCATTTCGAAAGATAATTATTCTTCCAACTAGCTAATTTTTTCTCAAACTTTTCTACAATTAGTTTCCAAACACTTTGTCTTTGAATCTAGCTCCGAGTGGAAGACCAAGATAAGTAGAAAGAAGAGATCCCATTTTGCATCCCAATAATCTAGCAAGGAAGTGCCCATTACAATTTTAATTAAGAGGAATGAGATTACTTTTACCAATGTTAATCTTAAGACCCGACACCGCTTCAAAGAGAAGAAGAATACATCATAAATGTAAGATTTGAGAGGCTTCCGCTCCACAAAAGACAATCGTATCATATGTAAAAAAGAGATGAAAGACAGTCACATTTCCACCATTCGTTCCCACTTTGAAGCCATTCAATAAACCCATTTGAATACCTTTCAAAAGCATGTTGCTAAAGGCTTCCATAACCAATGTGAAAATGAACAGAGATAAAGCGTCCCCATGTCTATTACCTCTAGAAGCTTGAAAAAATCAAAAAGGACAACTATTAACCAAAATAGAGAAAGATGTAGAGGACAAGCATTTGAGAATCCATTTGCTCCGTTTATCCCCAAAATCCCATATGCTTCAACAAATAGATTACAAAGTTCCAACACACATGATCATAAGCCTTTTCCATATAAAGTTTGAAGACAACTCCTCCCCCTCCATTCTTCAATTGAGCATCCACTATCTCGTTTTCGATCCGGACTGCATACAAAATTTGTCTTCCTACTATAAACACATTCTAGTTAGGGATCACTGCTTTACCCATCACTTTTTTTCAATCTTGCAGTAATCAACATGTCAAGCAAATTGAAGTCCTTGAGGGAGAGTTGTGGGCTCCATCGTGTCAAACTACATTGCCTAGTAAGAACCCACAAGCACAAATAAGTGCATGATTGAAGAGATCAAGAATGAAGTAAAGTTTGTAACTTCTTCCTCGCAAGAGTATAGACAATGAAAAGCTAAAAATAATAATAATACTTTTTATCCTCATAATTTTTAAAATTTCTAAGCTTTTTTTTGTATATATTTCACTCATTTTTAAGTCATTTTATTTTCATTGTTTATTTTATATGTTGTTGTTTTTGTAAGTTATGTATTTTGGAATATACTTGGAACTTGTAATTTTCAAGTTATTTGTTTATGTTGTTGTTTTCGTTTAATTTCTAACTTATTTGTAATATTTAACTTCATCAATAAAAGGATTGTTTTACTATATAATTATAAGCATTCAATTAAATATTTATAAGTTTTTTTTTTTACAATTTTCAACCCAAAAAAATTCAATATATGATGCGATTTTACCTCTAAAATCCACGTACTCAATCTTAAGCAAAAAACACAACCACAACAATTAAATAGGCAAAACAAACAAAGAACAATAACACCAATAATTAATGTTGTTCGGCAACCTCTTTTCCTACATCCAACAACAACTCCACTATTTTATTAATCTTCAACTACAACTTTAGGAAGAGCAAAGTTTTCAAACTCTCACCCCAAAGTCACAGTATAACAAAAACTCTTAACCTAGCTCTAGTTTTAAATGTCCTCTCTACTTGACAACCCAAAACCCCAATACACCTAAAGCTCTCATCCTAGCTCTAGTAGCAAACCCCTCTAGTTTATAATGTATATGGAATTATGAGTTTATCTCAAATCTTCTCTGGGACCCCTTTATATATATAATATTTTCCTAATACTATTAGGAAAAGAACAACAACATCATAGTAAACTACTACTATTACTTGTACAATCAACAATCTAATAGGAAATTTCTACTATTCCTACTAGAACAAGCAACTAAAAAATAGGAAACAACTTTTCCCAAACCAATTAGAAGTATTCTTTTTGCGAATTGAGCCAAAATCCTAACAAATTTCCACCTTGGCTTAAATTCTCCACCTCATCATCAAATTTGGCTTTCTTCATCGATTGGTGCAATCGTTCCTTTTGGTCTTCCTATCTCATTCGCTTACTCTTTGAAACAATCATCTTCTCATTCAACACGCACAAGATATTTTATTGTACACATCATTAACTCGAAAAAAGAGAATTCAATTATAGAAATTTCAAATCCCATGGTTTAGTGAAAGTTTCCGAAAACGGATTCGGGCTAAGGAGTTCTTGATTTAGGTGTTTCCATGCATCTGAAATCATATCGTGACCATATTGATGCCCATCCTGTTAGGATTTTTTCACAATTTTTTTAATTGGTTTGGGAAAAGTTGTTTCTTATTTTGTAGTTTACTTGTTCTAGTAAGAATAATAATTTCCTATTAGATTGTTGATTGTACAAGTAGTAGTAGTCTACTATGATGTTGTTGTTCTTTTCCTAATAGTATCAAAAAATATCCTATGTATAAAGGGGGTCCCAGAGAAAGTTTGAAGCACATTCATAATTTCATATACATTAATTGTTGGTGTTCTTACTCTTTATTTGTTTTGCCTATTTAATTGTTGTGGTTATATTTTTTGCCTAAATTTTGAGTAGGTGGATTTTAGAAGTAAAATCCCAACACATCCTTTGGGAATAAATTAATTAATATTTAATTCTATCAATAATTAAGATTGGAATTGAACCGAGCGATTCGAGCTTGAGTTCAATCAAACTCAGCTCGATCGAGTTTGAGCATGAAAATTAGGTTTGAATCACTTATCGAGTCAGACTCGACTAGCCTAAGTTTCGGTTCGAAAGGCTTTTGAATAGTTCGATAAGGTATTATCGAGCTCAAACTAATATTTATATATTATTTCTATTTATTAAAATTATAGTTCAGGCTCGAGCTTGAGCTCTATTGAACAATCCGAAGTTTAGGTTTGAGCTCGAATAGGTTCGTTTGTTATTGAGCTCGAGCCATCATAAAATTTGTAGAGCTCGAGCTCGAACTAGAGTTCGAATACCTTAGTACTTGGGTTCGATTCAGCTCAAGTTCACCCCTAAAAATAATATATAATTAGCTAGTTAACCCTATGATGAAAAAAATACACGTACATAAATATGATGCCAAAAACAAAACACTTAATTAACAGTAATGTCGTATATTTAGGCTCTAAAAGTTGGATTTTCTTTTAGAGCTGACGTGTGCAATCAGTCATATATGTAAATATTTTTTTTCCTCCTCATATGTGTGTTTTACGAATAAATTCTTCAAAAAAGATATCTAGTTAATTTATGTGGATCGGAATTACATTTACATTTTTATGAGATTGACTCACTAACTGGAAAAATTCTTGCATAACTCACTAATTGAAAAAATTCTTGTATATGCCAGGTTCTATAAGACCAACAAATTATAACCCATTATGTTAATTCTTATCCCACACACAATTAATGATGTGGCAGATTATGATTGGTCAAGCCCTACAAGATTTCTCTATTAATTGTGAAGCTCGCATGGAGAGTTTATGAAATTATTTATGTTTCACATAAAATTATAATGATTGTTGAAAAGAATTAAAAATTGAATTTATATATAAAAAAATATTTTTACTATTGTTCTACTCTGAAAAATGTCTGTATTAAGTAAAAAAATCAATAGCATACAGTGGTAGGTACAAATTAATTACTTGCTGGAACCTCATGAAGACCTTGACCAGATATAAGATATGAACTAGATGTTTTATCGTACTGCTTCTGTAGTATTTGTTTAATCTCATGTTGAAAATTGTGATCAATGCCTAGGCGTTAAACGGTTCAAATGGGTCATCTTCTTCTACTTTGCTTAGTATACGCTTTAATACCTTCAACTTTTCTCCATGTTCAATGTGAGCAATACCCTGCAAGAGAAACAAAATTAAAGATCTGTATTTAAAATAACAGAGATATTGTGAAATGTAGTTCGTGTTTTTCTTCGTTAGCACATAAAGGTTACAGTGTGAAAAAATTATCTCGGTGGGAGAGTGACTTCATTTTCCAGTAGAATAGAATTACAACAAGAAAAAAAAATTAAATCAAAAAAAATCAAAAGTATAAAAAAACAAATATACCCAAACAAATATATTTTAGAGCACTAATCTCTTAATTCTGCACGTTGTGTTAGGCCGGCCACAAGCCGAATCAAATCAATTAATATTTTATCTAAGCTCAAGTCTGAGTTTTAAAATTTATATTTGAGTTCGGTTTGATGTTATTTTAACGAGTTCGAACTCGATTTGATTCAACTTTGAGTGTATTCGAGCTCGAATTGGAGCTCGAGCTGAGTCAACTCAAGCTTTATAGATTCACCTATTAAATCAAAATAAAATATAAATTTATAAAAAAAATTAATAGAAAATTTAAAATCGAGTCAGTTTGTACGCCAAACAAACCGATCTTTTCATTATTCAAACTTGATTCTTTTGACTAAACGAGTTTGGTTCAAAACTCGAGCTTGACTTGTACCTTGATAAGATTGAGGCGAGTCGAGCATCCATGAACCGCTTGCGAATAGATCAGTTCGCGGCCAACCATATTTGTGCTATCCGCAAAACAAGGTCGTTTCTTGTTCAATTTCGACGTCTTACTTTTTGACAAGTCAATACTGTTGAGAATTCTGACACCCCAAAATACTTATGCAATCACAATAGTAAAAAAATAAAGAGAAAAAATTAAAAATTTTTAACGTGGTTCGGTACCTCTTGCCTACATTTACGGTTCAATTATTATTCTACTACTTTTGTAACTTTTGGATGAAGGAAAGTTGTTAAAACTAACTACACTATAGTACACAATTTTTCAAAACAAAAACTGTATGAAAATTCTCTCCAATCTCACAAATTTTTATTTAACGCAACGGTAAGAATGGCATTTTCACTTCTTAAATTTGATCTTAATTCACTACCATTCTTAATTTTTTTTGGAAAAAAAAATTTCCAAATATTAAGTCAGGTGACTCAGGTTATGTCAACCACACGTTTTATTGGGTTGGGCTGATGGAACATGATGATGTTTATAATATGTGGTCATCACGATACGTTAAAACGCGATAAATATTGCACACTGTGGACCGACTAACCTTTTGAGTATAAACTTTGAAACGACAGAAGGTGACTTGAAGACCCACATGGCATTTCATAAAGTGCTTAACACCCACATGGCATTTCGATTGTCACTCTTAATTCATAATTAAATTCTGAATTTTTTTTAGACGTGAGATAATTAGAATTATCAATGTCAAAAATCTATTGAGAAATAGAATAGTCGATGAGTAAAACTTGTACACACAAAACAAATAGAAAACCTAAAGTTAGTATAGAGCTTTTGGAAAAATAAGGAGAGCTGCGTTAAATCAGTAGCTATGAGTAATGAATTGGATGCACCTTTTGATTGTGAGAGCCCTTTTTATAGTGTGACAGAGTGAAATCCGATTAGAAGAATGATTTTAGTGTTGTGATAGGAATAACATTCCTCTTAGATAAGACTGGAGTTATCCATATGCTAGATTTGAATAACAGTTTATTCATAAATTAGAGTGTTGTAGTAGTACTGAGACATTAGTATGAGATTCCCATGACGCCCCTTGGTGTAAAATTACTGTAATGACTCTTGGCTAATCTGTTTATATAGTGTAATTACTTTCTTTTTCTCTTGAAAGTTACCATATGTCATAATATCATAGGAGAGGAAATTTTCCCCTACATCACCCTCAACACATCTAATTAAGGATTTTGAATTTTTTTTCACATATTCAAAATATTACTTTTCACACACACACACACATATATATATATATATATATATATATATATATATATATATATATATATATTCAAAGAAGGGATTTCATATAGTTCTCAAGGCTTGGAAGGAAATGGTTTTCATCGTAATTGTACATCAAAGGAATTGTTCTTGCAACATTAAGACAAGCTTTACTGAAAGTTGTCGAAAACGGATTCGGGCTGAGGCATTCTTGATTCAGGCGTTTCCATGCATCTGAAATCATTTCATTAACTTGATTCCGTGCATCATCGACAGTTGATCCTTGGTGTTCCTTCATGTAGCATTCTACATATGATCCATCATGACCGTCTTGATACTTATCCTGTGGGGACAAATTAATTAACCATTTAATTCTATCAATAATATATAATTAGTCGATTAACCCTATGATGAGAGAATGTGATGTTTGGTGCCAGATTTAATTCAGCTTAAATCCAGTCTCTTAAATTTTTTCAAAAAAAAATTTACCTCTAAGATATTTTAGAAGTTGGATTTAAACATGATTAAATCCAGTCCAAACGTCGTCAAAATATTCATGCATAAATATGATGCCAAAAACAAAACACTTAATTAATGGTAGTCACAAATATTCAAGCTCTAAAAGGAGTTAGCGTGTACGATCAATCATATATTTTAATTTTTACTCTAAGCAATTAATGACATGACAGATTATGATTGATTAGTGTTGGAAATCACCTCTAGATGCCCAGGTGGTGATCTTCCGAACAACCTAAGTCTAGAATGACTTGTAATGAATCGAAACAGACTAATCAAAGAAAGAACACGAGCAATTTGTTATCCAGGTTTGGCAATGTGCCTACGTCCCCGTGAGCTCCTCCGAGCTCTCTGTACTAAATCAATGGTTCTTACAATTTACAGCAACTCCTCTCCAAGAAACCTCTTGTTCTTGAAGAATGAAAGAAGAAAAAAGAAAGTGATAAGGTCTTGAGTTACTTTGGAATTTTCCCAAGAAAATTTCACTTACAAGTCCCTTGAATCCCCAATCTATACTACTCTCTCTAAACAACTAGCCTCTCTACAATGAATCTATCTTGTTTTGTGTCTTTGCACTCTTATAATTGATCTCACTTGTGTCTTTTTGTTATATGTATTGAGATTGAAGCTAGGTAACCCTTTATATAGTGCACCACTTCTTGAACCTATCTTGAAGTCAATCTTAACCCTTAGATCTTGAGGACTAATCAATCATAGCCCTTCAACAAGTCTAAGTGATCATGTGCGTTTTGATCAAGCCCCACGCACTAGGAGAAACTTGCTGAAAATTACCTTCAGGTGTGCCTTCAAGCCGCGGCCTGGAAGGAGGGAAACTTTGCCACCTTTCTGGGCGCCGCACCTTAGGGAGGCTGGGGCGCGGCGTGGCCTGGAGAGCTGTCTTCCTGAACTTGCTGCTGGGCGAGGCACACACTCCCAAGGTGCAGCGCACGCCTCCAAACTTGATGCTGTTTTCAACTCCTTTTTAAGCCTTAGACAAATACCAACAATCTCTACCTTTGTCTGAGCGATTAAACTCGAATCCATTGTGCAGAGAACTCAGGATCCAAACTTAACTTGAGTCACCATATCAACCGACTCCAATCCTAAGAAGTCTAATGCAATGATTAAACTTACTTAGAGGTAGAACTTTGGTGCCTAAATCTGTAGGATTTTCTTTCGTGGTCACCTTGTCCACATGAATGCATCATTTCGTAACAGTTTCCCGAATAAAATGTACCAAATATCCATATGTTTTGTCCTCTCATGGAACACCATATTCTTGCACAAACACAATGAACTTTGGCTATCCGAATACACCATCACCTGCTCTTTTAGGACCTTCAACTCTTCCAACAACCCTTTGCACCACATAACCTCCTTAATGGCTTCCGTAGCCACTATATACTCAGCCTCAGTTGTTGAGAGTGCTACAACCAGCTGCAACCGAGCCTTCCAACTTATACAACATCAATTTAAGTTGAAGAAGTAGGAGATAATCGATCTTTTTTTTATCCCGGTCTGCTCTATAGTCCGAATCAGCATAACCCTTAAGACAGATGGACTTACCCCTCTTCTCATAAACCAGCCCCACATCTGGGCTTCCCTTCAAGTACCTCAGCAACCACTTCATCCCAAGCCAATGCTCCTTTCCGAGATTACTCATAAACTTGCTGAGAACACTCATTGCTTGAGCAATGTCGGGTCTAGTGCTTACCATGGTGAACATAACTAATCCAATAGCACTAGAGTAAAGGACATTTTCCACTTCCTAAGGGACATTTTCCACTTCCTTCTTCTCCTCATCTGATCTCGGACATTGATCACTGGAGAACTTGAAATGACCAGCAAGGGGAACTTTCACTAGTTTGCAATCCTCCATAGAAAACTTATATATCATCTTTTCTATGTAGGAAGTCTGAGAAATCTTCAATCTGTTTCTCTCTATTTCCTGGATTATACACATCCTAAGGATCTTCTGTGCATGGCCAAGATCCTTCATCTCAAACCACTCACTGAGTTGAGACTTCAATTTTCCTATCCTCTCCATGCTGCTCCCAACCAGCAATATATCATCAACATAGATGAGGATGATCACCACTTCCTCCACCTTGTGGCCCTTATAGTACAAGCACGAATCATAGTAGCTCCTCATGAAACCCAAGCTAGTTACAAAGGAACCAAACCTCTTATTGCATTGCTGAGGTGATTGCTTTAGGCCATAGAGAGATTTCTTCAATTGACACACCAAATCTCCCTGCCTTCCTTCCTTATAGCCTTCGGGTTGCCTCATGTAGATAGTCTCATCAAGCTGTCCATGTAAGAACGCTGTCTTCATATCCATTTGCTCGATTTCCCAATTAAATTGGATAACTATTGCTAACACAATCCTTATCGTCTTGTATTTCATAACCAGTGAGAATATTTTGGTGAAATCTATGTCTTCTCTTTATGTGAACCCCTTCGCCACCAGCCTAGCTTTATACTGGACTTTATCACTTGGAGTGTTCCCTTATTTGATCTTGTAGATCCACTTACAATCTACAACTCTCTGTTTTTCTGGTTTGGGCACCAATTCCCAAGAGTTGTTCTTCCTCAAAGAATTCATTTCTTCTTCCATAGCTAGCTGCCACTTTGATGAATCCTTACATTCCATGGCATCCATGTAAGTTCCTGGTTCAACCCCTCCTTCTGAATAAAGAGTTACTACATTAGCATCCACAAAACTATATCTCAAATGTGGTCTGACCACCCTCCTTTCTCGGTCCTTTATGAGCTGATAGTCATTCTGACTGGCTGCATCATCCCCTTCTAGTTCAGCCTCCTCATAAGTGTCCTGAGCTTGGCCTTCATCAATGGGCTCTACCTAGTCCAAACCCTCTTGCCTTCCTTGCTCTACCTGAACTGATTTTTCCTTTATGCTATGCTTCACAAATTTCAGACTGGTTTGCTCACTATCCCCTGCAGGGTTAGTTTTCTCCAAATAGCGAAATATCAATTCATTAAAAATGATATCCCTACTTATTATGAGTTTCATTCCTTTTTATTCTAAGGACCACAACCTATATTCCTTAACCCCATCACCATACCCTAGAAACACACATTTTCTAGACCATGGGCTAAGTTTATCATTCTTTTGATGTGCAAACGCAGCACACCCAAAAGTCTTAAGGTTGCTCAACTCAGGGAGTTTTCCACTCCACATCTCCTCGGGAGTCTTAAGCTCTAAAGCTCTAGAGGGTGATCTATTAGCCAAATATACAGCAGCAGACACAGCTTCCCCCCAAAAACATTTTGGTAAACCAGACCCAATTAACATGCACCTAACCTTTTCCATAAGGTTCCTATTCATCCTCTCAGCAACTCCATTTTGCTGAGGGGTTTTTACAACCATTCTATGTCTTGGAATCCCATTTAACTCACAAAATTTATCAAAATCCTTATTAAAAGATTCTAAGCCATTATCGGTTCGTAAAACCTTAACTACCCTACCTATTTAAGTCTCCAGCAACTTTTTTCACACTACAAAATTATTCAAGCATCTGATTTATTTCTAAGCAAATAAACCCAAACCTTTCTTGAATAATCATTAATTAAAGAAAGAAAGTAACGATTACCTCCCTATGTTGGTGTTCTTGCTGGTCCCCAAAGGCCCACATGAATGTAGTCAAGAATGCCCTTAGACTTGTGCACTCCGGTGTTGAAGCTGATCCGGTGTTGCTTCCCAAGAACGCAACACTCGCAGAAATAAAGTTTCTCTATCTTGTCACCACCAAGTAGACCATCCTTGTTGAGAACTTGTAGGCCCTTTTCGCTCATATGTCCCAAGTGAGTGTGCCAAAGGGCTGCCTTATCCATCTCAGCCATCAAGTTTGCTGCTTGATCCTTGATTTCTGTCTCTCCGATCATCTCATAGAGACCATCCTTTATTGCTGCTTCGATCACTATCAAAGATCCCTTGGTTACCTTGATCTTTCCTCCCTCTGCTTTGTACGTGTACCCCATGGAATCTAGCTGCCCCAATGAGATCAAACTTTTACTCAAATCTGAAAGATACCTCACATTCCGCAGCAACCTTGTGACTTTATCAAACATCCTCAATTGGATGTCTCATATCCCCTTCACTTGGCAAGAAGTATCATTCCCTAAGAAAACGTTTCCATAATTGATTTCCTTAAAATTCTTGAACCAATCCTTGTGAGGGCACATGTGATAAGTGCACCCGAAATCCAGGATCTATTTCTTGTTGCCTTGCCTCCTGCTCATATTTGAGCATACAATAAGAACATTATCTTGCTGTTCTCCTTTAGCTTCTTCCTCTGTCATCCCACAACCTCTTCTTGCAATCTTTCTTGAAATGGCTCTCCTTATTGTAGTAGAAGCATCGTTTCCCTTCAAACTTCGGTTTGGAATACGATCTCCCATGGCTCTGCCCTTTAACCTTTGATTTCTCCTGGTAGTTGCCATGAATGTTACTGCTATTCTGAGTTGCTGGCCTTCCTCTAACGAACAACTCTTCTCCACTTGATGTTTTCCTCATATTGGCTTTGAAATCATGAGCCCTTATAGCATTGATCACAATTTCTTTGGTTAGTGTATTTCTTCCGTATTCAATAACATTAATCAAGCTTTCAAAGTAATCAGGAAGAGAATTCAATAACATAACAGCCAATTGTTCATCCGGGAATGTTATACTACAACTAGCCAAATCTTAAACTAGTTTATTAAACACATCAAGATTATCTTGCAACTCTCTATTAGGATCCATTTTAAAAGAAAAGATTCTTTTAAGAAGATTTATCTTATTAGGGAGAGTTTTGGTAAGAAAAAACCCATCTAGTTTCTTCCATATGACAGCTGGATCTTTCGAGTCTCCGCACTCCATTGTGACACTATCCGAGATGTGCAGAAAGATGGTACTATACACCATCTTCTTCATCTCAATCCGCTGGACTTCCGTGATACTTACTGGAAAAGCGTCATCTTCTCCAATTGCCAAGTCCACCTTTTGTTGCATAAGAACAACCTTGATTTTTCGCTTCCAAAGGGCAAAATCTCTCTTTCCATCAAACTTCTTAACAATGAAGTTCGAACCCATCTTGCGGAGAAAATCTCAAATTTATGTAGTACCCAAAATTACTTTCTAACTTCTTCTAAATCTCAAGAACATGATCAAAGATTGATCTCAATACTGTTCTTGAATCACCCTCAAGAACATGATTAGATCTTGATCTCTACTCCGTTCTTGAATCACCCAAGAAGTTGATCTTTGATTCTTGGAGTCTTGCTCCAATACCTGCCAATCTTGGCTCGGATACCTCAGTTCCAGCTCTGATACCCGCTCACCAAAGCTCTGATACCACTTGTGGTGGTATCTCTTCCAGCTCTGATATCACTTGTTGTGGTATCTCTTCCAGCTCTGATACTACTTGTTGGAAATCACCTCTAGATGCCCAGGTGGTGATCTTCCGAACAACCCAAGTCTAGAATGACTTGTAATGAATCGATACAGACTAATCAAAGAAAGAACACAAGCAATTTGTTATCGAGGTTCAGCAATGTGCCTATGTCCCCGTGAGCTCCTTCGAGCTCTCTGCACTAAATCAATGGTTCTTACAATTTACAGCAACTCCTCTCCAAGAAACCTCTTGTTCTTGAAGAATGAAAGAAGAGAAAAGAAAGTGATAAGGTCTTGAGTTACCCTGGAATTTTCTTGGGAAAATTCTACTTACAAGTCCCTTGAATCCCCAATCTATACTACTCTCTCTCTAAACAACCAGCCTCTCTACAATGAGTCTCTCTTGTTTTGTGTCTTTGCACTCTTACAATTGATCTCACTTGTGTCTTTTTGTTATATGTATTGAGATTGAAGCTAGGTGACCTTTTATATAGTGCACTACTTCTTGAACCTATCTTGAAGTCAATCTCAACCCTTAGATCTTAAGGACCAATCAATCATAGCCCTTCAACAAGTCTAAGTGATCCTGTGCATTTTGATCAAGCCCCACGCACTAGGAGAAGCTTGCTGAAAATTGCCTTCAGGTGTGCCTTCAAGCTGCGGCTCAGAACAGGGCAAACCGCGACCTGGAAGGAGGGGGACTTTGCTGCCTTTTTGGGCGCCGCACCTTGGGGAGGTTGGGGCGCGGTGCGGCCTGGAGAGCTGTCTTCCTGAACTTGCTGCTTGGTGAGGCGCACACTCCTAAGGTGCGGTGCATGCCTCCAAATCTGATGCTCTTTTCAACTCATGTTTAAGCCTTAGACAAATACCAACAATTAAGCCTTACAAGATATATGAAGCATGCACTATAAGTTATTTTATAGATCAAATATAAAATAAAAAACATATGATACAATGGTATTTTTCACGATTAAATGAAAAAAAAAATCTACTACCTATTTTTCTTTTTTTTTCTATTGCATTCAATAATAAGAAATATTTTAATTTGTGTTATATATATTTTTGAACCGAGTCAAAATAAAAAAAATTTCATAAAATTGACAATTTATGACATGTTTTGATTAGTTAGGTGACTCATGTTGATATTCATGGCATGACACACCTGATACGAATTCAAAATATTCATGTTTATTAGTTTCAAAGATGAATTTGTGGGAGTTACTATGGAACTTAAAAAATTCACTAGTAATTACGGAGAAATACAGTAGTAACTGAATATAAATAAATAAATAAATAATTTAAATATTCAACTACTACTGTATTTTTCGTAATTATCAGTAAACTTCTATTGTTTCGTAATAACTCCTACAAAATCTGTTCCATGTGAACAATACTCTTCAAAGATATATACCTTGGCACTTCCCAAGTCATCCTAGAGCCGAAGAATTGTTGCAGCGGATGATATTATGACAGGACCTGGAGTGTTATCAATGAGTTCCACAATTTCCTTGTTTATACCTTGACCCAAGAGGAAGAACATGTGCACTAGTATCACCTGTACCCCTGAACTAACAATCTCATTCTTCAAGTACTCTTCACTTTTTGGCAAGTGCCCAAAAGCAAACCATTTTGCTTCCACCAAAAATGCTTTGAACAAACTCGCCCACTGCAGCAAATCGTAATTAATTACTATTAATTAAAAAGTGATCATGGTCATAATTTTCTTGACAATCTTATCTTAATTAAGTGATGAGACACGGATTTAATTATATCTTAATAAAAACGGAATAAAAACGTGACATATCATATACCATACATTAAAACATTGAGTCACCTGACTTAATATTTGGAATTTTTTCTTTTTCAAAAAAAAAAATTAAGAATTGTATTTAATTAAGATCAAATTTAAGACATACTTTTATAAGTGAAAATGTCATTCTTACCGCTGCACTAAACAAAAGGTTGTGAGATTTGACTGAATTTTCACATAATTTTTGTTTAGAAAAATTGTATATTGTGGTGTAATAAGTTTTAGTTACTTTTCTCCATCCAGAAGTTACAAAATAGTATAATAATGATTGACTTGTGGACGTAAGTAAGAGGTACCGAACCACGTTAAATTTTTTTAATTTTTTCTCTTTATTTTTTTTACTATTGTGATTGCATAAGTATTTTGAAGTGTCAGAATTCTCAACAATATTGACTTGTCGAAAAGTAATACGTCGAAATTAAACAAGAAATAACCATGTTTTGCGGATAGCACAAGTATGGTTGGCCACGAACTGATCTATTCGCAAGCTGTTCATGGATGCTTGACTCGCCTCAATATTTTCAAGGTACGAGTCAAGCTCAAGTTTTGAACCAAACTAGTCTAATCAAAAGAATCGAGTTTGAATAATGAAAAGATCGGTTCGTTTGGCTTACAAACTTACTTGATTTTAAATTTTCTATTAATTTTTTTATTATAATTTTTTATTAAATATTTATATTTTATTTTGATTTAATAGATGAATCTATAAAGCTTGAGCTGACTCGGCTCGAGCTCCAATTCGAGCTCGAACACACTCAAGTTGAATCAAGTCGAGTTCGAACTCGTTAAAATAACATCAAATTGAACTCAAACATAAATTTTAAAACTCGACTTGAGCTTAGATAAAATATTAGTTGATTTGATTCGGCTTGTGGCCGGCCTAACACAACGTGCAGAATTAAGAGATTAGTGCTCTAAAATATATTTATTTTGGTATATTTGTTTTTTTATATTCTTTTGATTTTTTTTATTTAATTTTGTTTTTCTTGTTGTAATTCTATTCTACTGGAAAATGAAGTCACCGTCCCACCAAGATGATTTTTTTACACTGTAACCTTTATGTGCTAACGAAGAAAAACACGAACTACATTTCACAATATCTCTGTTATTTCACCCTCGTCGCGGTGGTTCTTCTATTTTCAATACAGGTCTTTAATTTTGTTTCCCTTGCAGGGTATTGCTCACATTGAACATGGGCAAAAGTTGAAGGTATTAAAGCCTATACTAAGCAAAGTAGGAGAAGATGACCCATCTGAAGGCATGGCCATGATTGATACTGTTCAACGCCTAGGCATTGATCACCATTTTCAACATGAGATTAAAGAAATACTACAGAAGCAGTACTATAGAACATCTAGTTCATATCTTATATCTGGTCAAGGTTTTCATGAAGTTTCCCTTCGCCTTCGACTACTGAGACAAAGGTTGCTTTGTTCCAGCAAGTAATTAATTTGTACCTAGCACTGCATGTTATCGATTTGTTTATTTGAGAAAAAACATTTTTCAGAGTAAAACAATAGTAAATTATATATAAAAATTCAGTTTACTTTTTAACAATCATTATAATTATTTATGGATTTTTAATTTAGCTTCTGTTTATGTGAAGCAGAAATAATTTCATAAACTCCCCATGCGAGCTTCACAATTAATAGAGAAATCTTGTGGGACTTGATCAATCATAGTCTGCCACATCATTAATTGTGTGTGGGGTAAGAATTAACATAACGGGTTATAGTTTGTTGGGTCTTATAGAACCTGGCATATACAAGAATTTTTCCAGTTAGTGAGTCAATCTCATAAAAATGTAAATGTAATTCCGATCCACCTAAATTAACTAGATATCTTTTTTGAAGAATTTATTCGTAAAACACACATATGAGGAGGAAAAAAAATACTTACATATATGACTGATTGCACACGTCAGCTCTAAAAGAAAATCCAATTTTTAGAGCCTAAATATACGACATTAATATTAATTAAGTGTTTTGTTTTTGGCATCATATTTATGTATGTGTATTTTTTTCATCATAGGGTTAACTAGCTAATCATATATTATTGATAGGGGTGAACTCGAGATGAATCGAACCCGAATACTGAGGTATTCGAACTCTAGTTTGAGCTCAAGCTTAACAAATTTTATGATTGCTCGAGCTCAATACCAAACGAACCTATTCGATCTCGAACCTAAGTTTTGGATTGTCCGTTCGAGCTCAAGCTCGAGCCTGAACTATAGTTTTAATAAATAAAAATAGTAAATAAATATTAGTTCGAGCTCGATAGTACCTTATCGAACTATTCAAAAGCCTTTTGAACTGAAACTTAGGCTAGTCGAGTCTGGCTCGATAAGTGATTCAAACCTAATTTTCATGCTCGAACTCGATCGAGTCGAGTTTGACTGAACTCGAGCTCAAAAAGTTCGGTTCGATTCCAATCTTAATTATTGACATAATTAAAATTAATTAATTTATCCCCAAAGGATGTATTGAGATTTTACCTTTAAAATCCACCTATTCAAAATTTAAGCAAAAAACACAACCACAACAATTAAATAGAGAAAATAAACAAAGAGTAATAACACCAACAATTAATGTCTATGGAATTATGAGTGTGCCTCAAACTCTCTCTGGGGCCCCTTTATACAGAGTATATTTTCCTGATACTATTAGCAAAAGAACAACAACATCATACTAGACTACTACTACTTGTACAATCAATAATAGTAAATTACTATTATTCCTATTATAACAAGTAACTACAAAATAAGAAACAATTTTTCCCCAACTAATTAAAAAATTACGAAAAATTGAGCCAAAATCTTAACAGGATGGGCATCAATATGGTCATGATATGATTTTAGATGCATGGAAACACCTAAATCAAGAACACCTTAGCCCGAATCCGTTTTCGGCAACTTTCACTAAACCATGGGATTTGAATTTTCTATAATTGAATTCTCTTTTTCAAGTTAATGATGTGTATAGTAAAATATCTTGTACGTGTTGAATGAGAGGATGATTGCTTCAAAGAGTAAGCGAATGAGATGGGAAAGCCAAAAGGAACAATCGCACCAACCAATGAAGAAAGCCAAATTTGATGATGAGGTAGAGAATTTAAGCCGAGGTGGAAATTTGTTAGGATTTTGGCTCAATTCCCACAAAGAAGACTTCAAATTGGTTTGGGAAAAGTTGTTTCTTATTTTGTAATTGCTTGCTCTAGTAGGAATAGTAGTAATTTCCTATTAGATTATTGATTGTACAAGTAGTAGTAGTGGTAGCAGTAGTAGTAGCCTACTATGATGTTGTTGTTCTATTCCTAATAGTATTGGGAAAATATTCTATATATAAACTAAAGAAGATTTAAGGTACACTCATAATTCCATATACATTGTAAACTAAAGGGGTTTACTACTAAAGCTTAGATGAGAGCTTTGAGTGTATTGGGGTTTTGGGTTGTCAAGTAGAGAGGGCACTTAAAACTAGAGCTAGGTTAAAAGCTTTTGTTGTATTGTGACTTTGGAGTGAGAGTTTGAAAACTTTACTCTTCCTAAAATTGTAGTTGAAGATTAATAAAATAATGGAGTTGTTGTTGGACGTAGGAAAAGAGGTTGCCGAACCACATTAATTATTGGTGTTCTTGCTCTTTGTTTGTTTTGCCTATTTAATTGTTGTAGTTGTGTTTTTTGCTTAAGATTGAGTATGTGGATTTTAGAGGTAAAATCGCAACATATATTGACTTTTATTTTGTTGAAAATAGTAAAAAAAAAAAACTTATAAATATTTAATTGAATGCTTATAATTGAATAGTAAAACAATTCTTTTATTGATGAACTTAGATATTACAAATAACTTAAAAATTAAAAGAAAACAACAGCATAAACAAATAATTTAAAAATTACAAGTTCCAAATATCTTCCAAATACATAACTTACAAAAACAACAACATATAAAATAAACAAATAAGTTAAAATAAACAAAGAAAATAAAATGACTTAAAAATGAGTGAAATATTAAAAAAAAAAACTTAGAAATTTTAAAAATTATGAAGATAAAAAGTAATATTATTATTTTTTAGCTTTTTATTGTCTATACTCTTGCGAGAAAGAAGTTACAAACTTTTCTTCATTCTTGATCTTTTCAATCATGCACTTATTTGTGCTCGTGGGTTCTTATTGGGCTATGTAGTTAGCCACGATGGAGCCCACAACTCTCCCTCAAGGACTTCAATTTGCTTGACATGTTGATTACTGCAAGATTGAAAAAATTAATGGGCAAAGTAGTGAGCCCCAACCAAAATGTGTTTATAGAAGGAAGACAAATTTTGGATGCAGTCCTGATCGCAAACGAGATAGTGGATGCTCAATTAAAGAATGGAGGGGGAGGAGTTGTTTGCAAACTTGATATGGAAAAGGCATATAATCATGTGTGCTGGAACTTTGTAATCTATTTGTTGAAGCGTATGGGATTTTGGGGATAAATGATGCAAATGGATTCTCAAATGCTTGTCCTCTACATCCTTCTCCATTTTGGTTAACGGTTGTCCTTCTGGTTTTTTTCAAGCTTTTAGAGGTATTAGACATGGGGACCCTTTATCTCCGTTCATTTTCACATTGGTTATGGAAGCCTTTAGCAACATGCTTTTGAAAGGTATTGAAATGGGTTTATTGAGTGATTTCAAAGTGTGAAGGAATGGTGGAAGTGTGACTGTCTCTCATCTCTTTTTTATCGATGATACAATTGTCTTTTGTGGAGCGGAAGCCTCTCAAATCTTACACTTACGATGTATTCTTCTTTTCTTTGAAGTGGTGTCAAGTCTTAAGGTTAACCTTGGTAAAAGTAATCTCATTTCCCTTGATGAAAATTGTAATGGGCATTTCCTTGCTAGATTATTGGGATGCAAAATGGGATCTCTTCCTTCTACTTATCTTGGTCTTCCACTCAGAGCTAGATTAAAAAACAAAAGTGTTTGGAAACCGATTGTAGAAAAGTTTGAGAAAAAATTAGTTGGTCGGAAGAATCACTATCTTTCGAAAGAACATAGACTTACCCTTATCAAAAGCATGCTTTCTAGTCTTCCCATATACTATATGTCTCTTTTCCCCATTCTTAGTGCGGTGGCTAAGAGGTTAGAGAAGATTCAAAAGAGATTTCTTTGGGGTAACTCAAACGAAAATTTTAAATGTCATTTAATTAAATGGAATGTGGTTCAGAAGCCTTTTGAGTGGTATTAAGTCCATTTCTTTACTCAATAGAGCCCTTCTGAGCAAATGACTTTAGAGATTTATTACTAAAACAAATCACTTGTGGAGAAGAGTAGTGGAGGCCAAATTTGGGTTGGATTGTGATGGTTGAATGTCGAAGGCGCTGAGGAATGCATATGGAGTGGGTAATAGATCTAAGACTCGTCTTTGGTATGATTGTTGGTGTGGAAACACTCCTTTAAAGGACCAATTTCCGAATATTTTCAGCATTGTGAGAGAAAAAGAAGTGCAAATTCATGCTTGCTACTCTTTTACTAATGGAAGTTTTTCTTGGGTTGTTCCTTTCATCCGTAATGTTCATGATTGGGAAGTTAAGGAGGTTACGATATTTGTGAATTCTTTATACAACTCAAGAATTGAAGTGGAGAGAGAAGATGTGTTAAGATGGAGACCTAATCCGGATAAGGGTTTCAGGGTGAAGGATTTTTATAAAATTCTTTTTGATAGAACCCTTATTAATTATCCCTCAATCTTCCCTTGGAAAGTTATTTGGTGCAATCGAGCTCCTATGAAGATAAGCTTATTTGTTTGGGAGGTCTCGTGGGAGAGAATTCTCACCATGGACAATCTTCAAGGAAGAGAGAATGTTCTTATTAATAGATGCTTCATTTGTAATAGATGTGTTGAATCTGTTTTCCATCTTTTAATTTAGTGCTCGCTAGCAGGGAGTTTATAGGAGATGACTTATACAGTGGTTGGGGTTTCTTGAGCGGTTACGGGTTCCGTTAGAGACGAATTATGGGCTTGGAGTGGATTGAAGACTCAAAAACATGCCAAGAAGGTTTTTGGAGTGGATTGAAGACTCAAAAATATGCTAAGAAGGTTTTAGATTTAATTCTACCCTCTATTTGGTGGATTTTTTAGAGGGGAAAGAACCGAAGAGCTTTTGACGGGATTGAAATGCCCCTTGCAAATACATGTGATCAATTAAAATAATAATATTTTGTTTGAGCATTATGTGCTCCGAATAAATTTGTTCTTGAAAAAAAAGTTGTAAAGGAAATTTAGATAAAAATGAGAGAAATAATAAATATTTAAACCAAAAAAATAACTTATCCATCGTGATAATCGAAATTAAAAACTTGTAGTCATAGGACACCAACTTTAACTACAAGACTAAAATCTTTTGAGCAAGTTAGAAACGTGTTGGTTATTAAAAAAAAAGATGTAAAGGAAATTTAGATAAAAATGAAAGCAGCATTCACAGTACAACGTGGACTCTGGACAACAATTCATGCCTTAAATTCTACACCGAGCATGTTAGAAACGTGTTGGTTATAGAAGAAAAGGTGTAAAGGAAATTTAGATAAAAAGTGAAAGCAGCATCCACAGTACAACGTGGGACTCTGGACCACAATTCAAGCCTTAAATTCTACACCTACTCTGGATCACAATTCAATAATTCACCATTATTAGACCCCAAAACAAATTATAGGATGGAAACTTCAGGTTTCATTTCGTACTTGTGTCATGAAGGTTATAAATAGGATCGATTTGTCACTGACATTTTCTCATTCATCTTTCAAAAAAGAAAAAAAAGTCTCTCTCACCCTTCCTCCCAATTCTACACAATTCGATCTCCATGACCATTACTGTTAATGCAATTTTCTTTTCCTGCTATCCCCCTATCGTAAAAAAACAAAATTCCAATTCAAATTACTAACAAGTTGAATAACGAGAGTACTATTACATCTTTGTCAATGTTTTAATACTTTTAATTTTTGCCAATGTTCACTGTGAGCAATATCCTGCAAGAGAAACAAAATTAAAGGCTTGGCATTGAAAACAAAAGAAACACTAAAATAACAAAGATTTTGTGGAATATCCACGAGATTGTTGGTTTTAATTTTTATAATTGTAAATAGTCAGATCAAAAAATAATTTCTTACTAATTCTCTGAATCTAACGCGAATGGCCTTATCTGTATTGAAAAATAATACTTAAATTTGAAGAAGTAGAAAGAAATTAAATATTTAATAGCTTACATTAAAGTTAGGGTCCCCTGTTTGAAAATTGAAGTGCTTTAAGGGACTAGAAACCGATGCTTGATAATTGACAAGGCTCCATTTGTCATTAGTACTAATAGGCAAAGAAGTAGTAGTACTCTCGTTATTCAATTTGCTAGTAATTTAAATAAGAATTTTGTTTTTTTACAACAGGGGAATAGCAGGAAAGGAAAATTGCTTTAACAGTAATGGCCATGAAGGTCGAATTGTGTAGAATTGGGAGGAAGGGTGAGAGAGAGACTTTTTTTCTTTTTTGAAAGATGAATGAGAAAATGTTAGTGACAAATCGATCCTATTTATAACCTTCATGACACATCCTATAATTTGTTTTGGGGTCTAATAATGGTGAATTATTGAATTGTGGTCCAGAGTAGGTGCAGAATTTAAGGCTTGAATTGTGGTCCAAAGTCCCACGTTGTACTGTGGACGCTGCTTTTACTTTTTATCTAAATTTCCTTTACACCTTTTTTAAAATAACCAACACGTTTCTAACATGCTCACAAGTTTTTAATTTGGATAAGTTATTTTTTTATTTAGATATTTGTTATTTTTATTTTATTTTAAGTAGATTATCGTAGTATCGTAAGTTATACGAGTTTATATTATAATTAAATCAATTATTATATTACTTATCAAAAAAAATAAATTATTAACTTATGGAAAATAACACATTTTTTTCCTCTTAATCTTTCGAATATAATATTGAAAGGGATAAGAAACAAAAAATAATAATTTTCTAATTTTTGTTAAAAAATGAAAAGAAAAAACGTGATGGTTTTCAAATTATGTTAAAAAAATACAAATTGTCTAATAAAATATCAAAAAAAAAATTGAGTTAGAAAATAAAAATTATGTTTCCCAACAAATCGCATCGTTATTGTTTGGTAAATTTTATATTTCTGAAAGAAATAAATTACCCTAAACATTAAAAGAAAGTTTTTAAAAAAATAAAAATTAAAAACCATTTTTTAAAAAACTAAATTTATCTCAAAAATAATTTTTAATTCTACCGTTGATTTACAAAATTATTTCAATATTCAACAATCAGCATAAAAAAATACAATTACTTAATAATAATTTAAATTCAATTTAAATATAACACGATGTTACATATATCATATCCATTTATGACATAATGCTCAAACAAAATATTATTATTTAAATTTATCACATATATTACCTGTACATTGCCCGATGTTACATATGTCATATCCATTTATTTGAATAAAGATTTACTTGGAAATGATATTTTTTGAATGGGCCAAAATAAAAAAAAAGATTTTTTTTTTCGGACGGTGTTGTACGGTAGAGAGGTGATATTCATGTGTTCAAACTCTCAAGTCCTCCGGGTCTCTCGCAATTGTTGACGCCTGTGGACTCATGTCAAATCACATTTTGATTAGCAAGCAACAAACAGTCAAAAGCTAATTATAATGAATAAACTCCATAAAATCTAATAAATTATCAAAATTTATAAAGAAATTTTTTTTAAACCAAAAAATAAAGATATTAGACTAATTATCCCTAATATTTGCATAGAACCTTTCAATCATGTTAAAAACTTTTCGGTTCCTTTCTCTTTAAAAAAATCTACCAAATAGAGGGCATAATTAAATTTAAAACCTTCTTGGCATGTTTTTGAGTCTTCAATCCACTCCAAGCCCATAATTCATCTCTAACCGAACTCGCAACCGCTCAAAAAACTCCAACCACTGTATAAGTCATCTCCTATAAACTCCTAGCTAGCTAGCACTAAATTAAAAGATGAAAAACAGATTCAACACATCTCTTATAAATGAAGCATCTATTAATAAGAACCTTCTTTCTTTTTTGAAAATTACCCATGGTGAGAATTCTCTCCCATGAGGCCTCCCAAACAAATAAACTTATCTTCATAGGATCTCAATTGCACCAAATAACTTTCCAAGAGAAGATAGAGGGATAATTAATAAGGGTTCTATCAAAAAAAAATTTATAAAAATCATTCACCCTGAAACCTTTATCCGGATTAAGTCCCCATCTTAACACATCCTCTCTTTCCACTTCAATTCTTTAGTTCTATAAAGAATCCACAAATATTGTAACCTCCTTAACTTCCCAATCATGAACATTACAGATGAACGGAACAACCCAAGAAAAACTTCTACTAGTAGCAAGCATGAATTTGCACTTCTTTTTATCTCACAATACTGAAAATATTCAAAAATTTGTCCTTTAAAGGAGTATTTCAACACCAATAATCATACCAAAGACGAGTCTTAGCTCTATTACCCACAGACACTTCAACAAAAAGACGAAAGTCTTTCCAACCCTTCCTAATCCACTTTCAAAGACCCAGTCCATAAGCATCTCTCGGCGCCTTCGATGTTTAGCCGTCATAATCCAACCCAACCCAAATTTGGCCTCCACTACTCTTCTCCACAAGTGATTTGTTTCAGTATAAATCTCTAAAACCATTTGCTCAGAAGGGCTCTATTGAGTAAAAAAATGGACTTAATACCAAGATCACCTTTCTCAAAAGGCTTCTGAACCACTTTCCATTTAATCAAACGATATTTAAAATTATCATTTGAGTTACCCCAAAGAAATCTCTTTTGAATCTTCTCTAACCTCTTAGCCACCGCACTAGGAATGGGGAAAAGAGACATATAGTATATGGGAAGACTAGAAAGCGTGCTTTCGATAAAGGTGAGTCTACCTCCTTTCGAAAGATAGTGATTCTTTCAACCAGCTAATTTTTTCCTCAAACTTTTCTACAATCGGTTTCCAAACACTTTTGTCTTTGAATCTAGCTTCGAGTGGAAAACCAAGATAAGTAGAAGGAAAAGATCCCATTTTGCATCCCAATAATCAAGCAAGGAAGTGCACATTACAATTTTAATCAAGGGGAATGAGATTACTTTTACCAAGGTTAACCTTAAGACCCGACACCGCTTCAAAGAGAAGAAAAATACATCACAAGTGTAAGATTTGAGAGGCTTCTGCTTTACAAAAGACAATCGTATCATCGGTAAAAAGGAGATGAGAGACAGTCACACTTCCACCATTCCTTCCCACTTTGAAGTCACTCAATAAACCCATTTCAATACCTTTCAAAAGCATGTTGGTCAAGGCTTCCATTACCAATTTGAAAATGAACGGAGATGAAGGGTCCCTATGTCTAATACCTCTAGAAGCTTGAGAAAAACCAGAAGGACAACCACTAACCAAAATGGAGAATGATGTAGAGGACAAGCATTTGAGAATCCATTTGCACCATTTATCCCCCAAATCCCATACACTTCAACAAATAGATTACAAAGTTCTAGCATACATGATCATAATCCTTTTCCATATCAAGTTTGCAGACAACTCCTCCCCCCCCCCCCCATTCTTCAATTGAGCATCCACTATCTCGTTTGCGATCAAGACTGTATCCAACATTTGTCTTCCTTCTATAAACACATTCTGGTTGGGGCTCACTACTTTACCCATCACTTTTTTCAATCTTGCAATAATCAACATGTCAAGAAAATTTAAGTCCTTGAGGGAGAGTTGTGAGATCCATCGTGTCAAACTACATAGCCTAATAAGAACCCACGAGCCCAAATAAGTGCATGATTGAAGAGATCAAGAATGAAGAAAAATTTGTAACTTTTTCCTCGCAAGAGTATAGACGATGAAAAGCTAAAAAATAATAATAATACTTTTTAACTTCATAATTTTTAAAATTTCTAAGTTTTTTTATTTATATTTCACTCATTTTTAAGTCATTTTATTTTCTTTGTTTATTTTATATGTTGTTGTTTTTGTAAGTTATGTATTTGGAAGATATTTGGAACTTGTAATTTTTAAGTTATTTGTTTATGTTGTTGTTTTCGTTTAATTTCTAAGTTATTTGTAATATTTAACTTCATCAATAAAGGATTGTTTTACTATACAATTATAAGCATTCAATTAAATATTTATAAGTTTTTTTTTTACTATTTTCAACAAAAAAAAGTTAATATATGTTGCGATTTTACCTCTAAAATCCACGTACTCAATCTTAAGCAAAAAACACAACCACAACAATTAAATAGGCAAAACAAACAAAGAGCAAGAACACCAATAATTAATGTGGTTCGACAACCTCTTTTCCTATATCCAACAACAACTCTACTATTTTATTAATCTTCAACTTCAACTTTAGGAAGAGTAAAGTTTTCAAACTTGTAACGACCCATCCCGGGTTGGCCACCGCTGAGACGGTTTCATCATGTTTTAAGAATCTCAGCATGACACATATATGCAACAAATGCTAACAAAAATTGTTTTATTTTAATCCTCAACCCTCAACAGGGGAGATACATAAATCTGATATTAATTTACACATAATATACAACGTAAGATGCTTGAATATTTACAAATAAAATATTTATTTCATTTTATCACTAGTCTGAGGATATTGACATATACGTGGCTTACAGAATTTCTTTCTTCTGACTCTCAACCCACCGGACTATTTGTCCTGTCTGCTACCTGGAATCATTGTACAATGAGGGATGAGCTTCAAAAGCTCAGTGAATTAAATTTACTAAAAATAATCAAATTTCATAAATAGCCCATTGATATTTAATCAATTATTTATCCTATAACTGGATAAGAGCAAAATATCTAACATTTAAATAATTCTCATATTATCATATTTCTATGTCTTTTTCTCACTGTAATTTTTTCTCTCTGGGAGACTCATCCATCAATAAATAATCTCACAATAATATACTATACATCAGCATTTCAATAATGCAAGCAATAATTAAAACAGATGCCATGCATGAATGATTATGATGGGAACGTCTTCCCACCTGTCGACAAGTTGTTATTATCTTGAACTGGGAACCGGCTCCTTACCGGTTCTTTACAGCTTATCCCGACTGTCACAGAATTTATTTCCAACATATACCGATTGTCACGGTTGTTCCATTAGACTGGTCCCTTCCTGGTTCTTTCGGTTATATTATTAAATGCATATGCACATGAACAATGATATGAAATATGCATATGAACAATAATATAATCATCACTTGAATTCAAAATATTCAAATTAACTATCCGGTCTTTCCTCAACTTTCTGCCTAATAAATTTCAAAATTTTCTTCTCCTCATATATCACATTAATTTATTCACCAACTAGTCAAAATCTCTTTATGACAATCATTATTAAATCAACTCATTATTCTAAAAATATTTCTTTTCACATACTAATTTTCTACGTGTCCAATATTCATATCCTACATATCAATTTAATTTATATCTACCACCAAGCATAAGCTAATAATTTATTTTAATATTATTACTAGATATTTTCTTTTTATTTAGATTACTTAAAGTAAATCCAACTCACTACATAGCACTTAAAGCTACCCGTGGATCACTTCCTTGCCTTTCCCGTTCCTCTCAAGAATTTCCTTCGGTCGCTGTTCGCCAACACTTGACATAATATTAGTATTAAATTTTTAATTATTTCTTAAATTCTTCATAAACCACACCATTTGAAAATTCCCACTTTGACTTTCGGGAAATTTCATGAATGCTAAATTTTTTTAAAAAATATAAATATTACGATAGTACTTTCTATTTTTCTGATAGCTTCCCATGACTCTCTATAAAATTTCCCCGTAAACTCCTTCAAAATTTTGTTCTCTCAATATTTCCTTCGGTCCCTACATGTTTAGAGAAGATGCGTAATGGAAAGAAAACTCAACTAGTTTGATAAGTGAAATTTTAAGTTTATGTCTACTTCCTATATATAAAAGTTTGATGTGTGAAATATCTTCTGCAACTTTAAAAGTTGCTTGCTTAGTCACCATAAAATCTCTAAATTTCCTCCACATATTGGACACTTGCAAGGCATACAATTTCCTTCTTTTATACTTGGCACAACTAAAATAAACTTGGCAGCAGGTGCTGCCACTTGCTGCCACGTTTTACTGTTCACTAATATATATATATTTTAACTTTTGTCTTTTGTCCTCTTTTGCCTTACTCTTCTTTTGTCTTCTGGAAATTACGTGCTAGATTTTTTTTTTTTTACAATTGCTTTATTCAAATACTACTAAACCCTACACATAGATTTTTGTTTTTAATTCCGTGTCATATTTATTAAATTACTTCTTTACCCTTACTTTACAAATACGAGTATTACAAAACTCTCGCCCCAAAGTCACAATACAACAAAAGCTCTTAACTTAGCTCTAGTTTTAAGTGCCATTTCTACTTGACAACCCAAAAGCCCAAATACCCAAAGCTCTCATCCTAGATCTAGTAGTAAACCTCTCTAGTTTACAATGTATATAGAATTATGAGTGTACTTCAAATCTTCCCTGGGACCCCTTTATATATAGAATATTTTCCTAATACTATTAGGAAAAGAACAACAACATCATAGTAGACTACAAAATAGGAAATTACTACTATTCCTACTAGAACAAGCAACTACAAAATAGGAAACAACTTTTCCCAAACCAATTAGAAGTCTTCTTTGTGGGAATTGAGCCAAAATCCCAACAAATTTCCACCTTGACTTAAATTCTCCACCTCATCATCAAATTTAACTTTCTTCATTGGTTGGTGTGATCGTTCCTTTTGGCCTTCCAATCTCATTCGCTTACTCTTCGAAACAATCATCCTCTCATTCAACACGTACAAGATTTTTGACTGTATACATCATTAACTCAAAAAAGAGAATTCAATTATAGAAAATTCAAATCCCATGGTTTAGTGAAAGTTGCTGAAAACGGATTCGGGCTAAGGTATTCTTGATTTAGGTGTTTTCATGCATCTGAAATCATATCGTTACCATATTGATGCCCATCCTGTTAAGATTTTGGCTCAATTTTTCATAATTTTTTTTAATTGGTTTAGGAAAAGTTGTTTCCTATTTTGTAGTTACTTGTTCTAGTAGGAATAATAGTAATTTCCTATTAGATTGTTGATTGTACAAGTAGTAGTAGTAGCAGTCTATTATGATGTTGTTGTTCTTTTCCTAATAGTATCAGGAAAATATCCTCTGTATAAAACAGGTCCCGAGAAAGTTTGAGGCACACTCATAATTCTATATACATTAATTGTTGGTGTTCTTATTCTTTGTTTATTTTGCATATTTAATTGTTATGATTGTGTTTTTTGCCTAAATTTTGAGTAGGTAGATTTTAGAGGTATCTCGACACATCAATTGGGGATAAATTAATTAATATTTAATTCTATAAATAATTAAGATTGGAATCAAACAGAGCTATTCGAGCTCAAGTTTAGTCAAACTCGGCTCGATCGAGTTCGAGCATGAAAATTAGGTTTGAATCACTTATCGAGTCAGATTCGACTAGCCTAAGTTTCAGTTCGAAAGACTTTTGAATAGTTCAATAAGGTATTATCGAGCTTGAACTAATATTTATTTACTATTTCTATTTATTAAAATTATAGTTCAGGCTCGAGCTTGAGCTCGAATGGACAATCCAAAGCTCAGGTTCGAGCTCGAAAAGGTTTGTTTGTTATTGAGCTTGAGCCATCATAAAATTTGTTAAGCTCGAACTAGAATTCGAATACCTTAGTATTCGAGTTCAATTCAGCTCGAGTTCACCCCTATCAATAATATATGATTAGCTAGTTATCCCTATGATGAAAAAATACACAGAAATAAATATGATGCCAAAAACAAAACACTTAATTAATAGTAATGTCGTATATTTAGGCTCTAAAAGTTAGATTTTCTTTTAGAGCTAATGTGTGGAATCAGTCATATATGTAAATATTATTTTCCTTCTCATGTGTGTTTTACGAATAAATTCTTCAAAAAAGATATCTAGTTAATTTATGTGGATCGGAATTACATTTATATTTTTATGAGATTGACTCACTAACTAGAAAAATTCTTGCATAACTCACTAACTGAAAAAATTCTTGTATATGCCAGGTTCTATAAGACCCAACAAATTATAACCCGTTATGTTAATTCTTACCCTACACACAATTAATGATGCGGCAGATTATGATTGATCAAGCCCTACAAGATTTCTCTATTAATTGTGAAGCTTGCATGGGGAGTTTATGAAATTATTTCTGTTTCACGTAAACAGAAGCTAAATTAAAAATCCCTAAATAATTATAATGATTGTTGAAAAGAATTAAAAACTGAATTTATATAAAAAAAATTATTTTTACAATTGTTTTACTCTTAAAAATGTCTGTTCTTAAATAAACAAATCGATAGCATGCAGTGCTAGGTACAAATTAATTACTTGCTGGAACAAAGTAACCTTCTTGTCTCAGTCGTCGAAAGTGAAGGGAAACCTCATAAAGACCTTGACCAGATATAAGATATGAACTGTTTCTGTAGTATTTCTTTAATCTCATGTTGAAATTTGTGATCAATGCCTAAGCGTTGAACGGTATCAATCATGGCCACGCATTCAAATCATCTTCTCCTACTTTGCTTAGTATACACTTTAGTACCTTCAATTTTTGCCCATGTTCAATGTGAGCAATACCCTGCAAGAGAAACAAAATTAAAGGCCTGTATTGAAAATAGAAGAACCACCGCGACGAGGGTGAAATAACAGAGATATTGTGAAATGTAGTTCAGTTGGATGTCATTTCAACGAGAGTGAACTCGATTTGATTCAACTTGAGTGTATTCGAGTTCGAATTGGAGCTCGAGCCGAGTCAACTCAAGTTTTATAGATTCACCTATTAAATCAAAATAAAATATAAATATTTAATAAAACAATTAATAGAAAATTTATAATCGAGTCAGTTTGTAAGCTGAACGAACCGATTTTTAAATTATTCAAACTTGATTCTTTTGATTAAACGAGTTAGGTTCAAAACTCGAGTTTGACACGTACCTTGATAATACTGAGACGAGTCGAGTATCCATGAACCGCTTGTGAATAGATCAGTTCGTGGCCAACCATACTTGTGCTATCTGCAAAACAAGTTCATTTCTTGTTCAATTTCGACGTCTGACTTTTCGGCAAGTCAATATTGTTGGTAATTTCGACACCCCAAAATAATTATGCAATCACAGTAGTAAAAAAATAAAAGGAAAAAAATAAAAAATTTTAACGTGGTTCGGTACTTTTTTGCTACGTCCATGAGTCAATCATTATTTTATTACTTTAACAACTTTTGCATGGAAAAAAGTTGCTAAAACTCATTACACCACAATACACAATTTTTTTAAACAAAAACTGTAAAAATTCTCCCTAATTTCATAACCTTCTGTTTAGTGCAGCGGTAAGAATGACATTTTCACTTATAAGAGTATGTCCTAAATTTGATCTTAATTAAATACAATTCTTAAATTTTTTGTTTTTGGAAAAGAAAAAATTCTAAATATTAAGTCAGGTGACTCAATGTTTTATTGGGTTGGGCTGATAGAACATGATGATGTTCTAATATGTGGTCACCACTATACAATATGTGGTCACCACAATACGTTACAACGTGATAAATATTGCGCACTGTGGAACTTTTGACTTTTGAGTATAAAGTTTGAAACGACAGAAGGTGACTTGAAAACCCACCTGGCATTTCATAAAGTGCTTAACACCCACATGTTATTTCATAAAGTGATTGTCACTCTTAATTCACAATTAAATTCTGAATTTTTTTTAGACGAGATATTTAGAATTGTAGATGCCGAAAATCTGTCGAGAATTAGAACAATCGATGAGCAAAACTTACATGTAAGAAACAAAAAGAAAATTTAAAAATTAGTATAGGATTTTTGAAAAAATAAAGAGAGCTGTGTGAAATTAGGAGCTCTAAGTAATGAATAGAATGTATGTTTTGACAGTGAGAGTCTCTTTTTTTACGGTGTGTCGGAGCGGAGTTCGATTAGGAAAATTAAGTGTTGTGATAAAAATAACATTTCTCTTAGGTAAGACTGAAGTTGTCCACATGCTAGATTTGAATAACAGTTTATTCATAAATTGGAGTGTTGTAGTAGTACTTAGACATTGGTATGAGATTACCATGATGCCGCTTGGTGTAAAATTACTATAATGAGTCTTGCCAAATGTGGAGATTTAATTTGTTGATCAATTTAGATTATGTAATTACTTTTTTATCCTTGAAAGTTGTCACATATCATAATATAATTGGAGAGGAAATTTTCCCCTACATCACTCTCAACACATCTAATTATGGATTTTGAAATTTTTTTCTCATATTCAAAATATTACTTTATATATATCAATGAAGGGATTTCATATAGTTCTCAAAGCTTGGAAGGCAATGGTTGTCATCGTAATTGTACATCAAAGGAACTATTCTTGCAACATTAAGACAAGCTTTAGTGAAAGTTGTCGAAAATGGATTCGGGCTGAGGCATTCTTTTTTTTTTTTATCTGTAAATAAAATTCTATTGATCAAAATGAACAGAATCACTGGGCATTCCCAGGAGAAGTACAATGAGGGCTTAAACCAAAGAACAAAAGAGGTTTTTACATAAGAAGCCTTAGCTCAGGAAATTTTGCATAAACTATTCTATACAAATTGATTTTTATTTTCCTAGCTATACAATTAGGCTGAACTAAGGTTCCTTTAAACATTTTAACATTCCTAGCCATCCAAATGAGATACACTGTGCTTGCAAGAGCTGCTCTTTTTGCTTTATCTGGAAGACTTTTACCTTTAGTTTCCTTATGGATCCATTTAATTGCACTAGTCAGAGTATTCATTTCTCTTCTGCAGCCTAACCAGAACCTGATAGTAGCCCATATTGCTTTACTGATCCGACAGGAAAAGTAAAGATGGTCAATTGTCTCATCACTCTCTCTACACAGAGGGCAAATACTGTCCACCCCTATCACATGAAGCTTGTCTTTGGTGAGCAGCTTCCCTTTGATGGCCAACCATAGAATGAAAGAATGCTTAGGGATGCAGGAACTATCCCATACTATTGGAGCCCATCTAACCATGTTACCACTAGGCCTAATGCTGTTGTAGACCTTCTTGATACTGAGTTGATTATGGTCTTCCCATTCCAGCATCTTAGATTGTGCCATTTGAGTAGACTCTTCTGAAGAAATAAGTCATTCTTTAATCTCCATAATCTTTTTCCATAAAGGGGAGTCTTCATGATGAGGAGATGCTTCCAAAAGAGGTCTTCCCTGTAGATAGTAGTGGTGAACCCATCTAACCCATAGAAAGTCCTTTTTATGATGAATTTTCCATAAGGCTTTTGATAAAAAAAGCTTTGTTCTAGCTTTTAAGGTCCATTAGGCCTAGACCTCCTTCCAATTTAGGCTTACAGACTTCACTCTAAGCAACCAAAGCCTTTCTGGATCCAGAGTTTCTTCCACTCCAAAGGAAGGCTCTACACATACTAATGATTTTCTCCAAAATTTTGGTTGGGATTGGAAAGATAGCCAACCAGAAGCATTCCACACCTTGAATCACAGATTTTATTAACTCAGTTTTTCCAGCATAGGATAAGGAAGAACCAGCCCAAGCAGTAATGTAGGAGGATATTTTATCAATTAAAGGAAAATAATGTGCAACATTTAGTCTAGAAGAAGCCAAAGGAACTCCCAAGTACCTAAAAGGCATACTACCATATTCCATTCCAGTGATTCTTCTGATTTCAATAATCTCAGATAAGTGGACCCCAGCATGAAAAATATTAGACTTTGGCAAGCTGGCTTTAAGCCCTGAGCATTCACTAAAATTCTACACGCAGTTCATAATCTGGCCAACTGATCTAGCTTCCCCTCTTACAAAAAGAATAAGATCATCAGCAAAAGCAAGATGGGTGATTTTAACTCTTTCACATTTAGGATGGAACTTGAAGCCCTCCTCAACTTTTAATCTTGCCAGCAGTCTAGAGAGATATTCTAGACTAAGCACAAACAAGAATGGGGATAAAGAATCCCCTTGCCTTAGGCCCCTCTTACCAGTAAAAAAACCATGCAAGCTCCCATTTATTGATAAGGAGTAGGTAGTAGTAGTTACACATTCCATAACCCATCCTCTGAACCTGTCTGGGAATCCAAGACTAGAAAGCATGCAGTCCAAAAAACCCCAATTCACAGTGTCATAGGCCTTCCTGAGATCAATCTTTATCATGCATCTTGGGGCTCAGAAGCTCCTGGACAAGATAGATGTTTTCAGTCATACTTCTTGACTTAATGAAGGCTGCCTGGGCGGGGTTCACAATACTAATCAGAATAGGGGAGAGCCTAGCGGCCATAATCTTAGAGATTAACTTGTACACCACATTGCAGCAAGCAATGGGCCTGAAGTCTTCCACTTTAGAAGCTTGTTTAGTCTTTGGGATCATAACAAGAGCAGAGTGATTTATCTGCTTCAGGAGAATCCCATTTCTAAAGAATTCCTTAACAGCTTCAACCACCTCCACCTTAGTATGCTCCCAGGATTTCTTGAAAAAGCATGATATGTAGCCATCAGGGCCCGGAGACTTGTCATCCCTAATACTGAAAATAGCATCTTTGATTTCTTCTTCTGTGACCTCCTTAACTAAACTAGCAGCTTGGCTCTCTGTAACTCTAGGGCCTTCATCAATTACCTCTGGAACAATAGGACTGCAGGGGGTAGAGGACCCTAGAAGATTCTCATAGAAGTTAAGGAATTCCCTTACAACTTCAGCCTCTGATATTGTCTGGGAGCCTGCAGCTGTTTCCACAGCAGCTATATGGTTCCTACTAGATTTTCTCCTCATCATGGCATGGAAGAACTTAGACCCTCTGTCACTATTCATAAGAAACTTGAATTTAGCCTGTTGAGAGAAGAAGCTTCTTTCTGCCTCAGCAAGTTTAAAAGCTTTGAGCTGTAACTCAGCTACCTTCATTTGGAGCTCATTATCAGTGAAGTTCTCGTGCAGGGCCAATTGGAGATTAGCCAGCTCTTTAGAAGCATCCTCGGCCCTAGTAGAAATATGACTAAAATGCTTCTCATTCAACTTCTTAAGGTGATATTTTAGAAGATTCATATTTCTGCACAGCTTGAACATGTTAAAACCAACCAAATTTCTACTCCAGTTGTTTCTAACAGAATCATCAAATTGCTCATAATCAGCCTACATGTTGAAGAATTTGAAAGATATTTTCCCCCCTCTTCACTCTTCAAACAAGGTAACAATGCATGGAGAATGGTCAGATAAACACCCTGAATGAGGAAATCTAGCAAAGGCATTCAAACTATTCTGAATCCAAACACTATTCACCAATGCTCTATCAAGCTTGCTCCATACGTGGTTTTTAGACTAAGTGAAGTGGCAGCCAGAATAATTGATATCAGATAGCCCTGTCTCTCTACAGCAATTAGCAGGGTCCCTCAGCACATAATCAGTGACAGGTAAGCCATTAGCTTTCTCATCAATAGCAAAAACATTGTTGAAATCCCCCATCACTAACCAAGGAACATCATTATCATGACTGAAATTACATAGGTTATCCCACAAAGGCCTTCTAGATACAATAGAATTCAAACCATAAACAAAACTTACAACAAAACTAATTGAGGAAGTTAAGCATTTACCATTACAATGAAGTACTTGAGGACTTGAATCAATAACTGAGATACTGACCTTAGAGGAATCCCATAGGATCACTATTCTGACAGCTTCATGGGATTGGAAGTTATTGAATTGCTTCCATAATCTGAATTTGTTTGCCATGATCGTTCCCAACTTCTCCTCATCCAGCTTCGATTCCAGAATTCCCATAATGTCAATGGTATTACTCTTCATGAGGTGGAGGACCCCATTGTGTTTCAGGGGTTTATGGAAACCCCTGATGTTCCAACATGCAACTCTCATTTATTTGAGAGGGAGGCATCCCCTCCCATACCCTCTTTCTGATCTTCTACCACAACACTTTTACCTTTCTTCTTCTTATCAGTTGATTGGGTACCCTCCTTACCAGAAGTATCTCTTTCTTTAGTACTTAGAGTAATAGAACCTTTTTGGACCTGCTTAGGACCTTCAGTTATAGGAATAGCAATAGCCTTAGAGTTCTGATCTGAGCTGCTCTCTACTTTAGCCCCTAATCCAGAATTCTCTCACTTCAATCTGAGACTCCTTAGCAGAAGCCCTATTGTTCATTTGAAGACCTTGAGAAGGAATACTAGGGACTGAGGCAGACCCTCTGTCAGCTAAATTCTTAGGATGGAGCTCCATTGAAGGTCTACCTTCTTCATTCTGAACTTTAGGACCGAGGGATCCTACAGGCTTTCTTTGATGAACAACATTTTCTATAACAAGAATTGAGCTGGATTTACAAGAGCTTTCTGAATGACCTAGCACCTTGCATCTTTTACAAAACCTAGGCAGGTTCTCATATGCTACTTTTTGTTCAAATGATCTCCCTCCAGGAAGATTGACTGGGATGGAGAACTTGATTTCCTTGGCTTCATCAATTTCCACTAAAAGCCTAGCATAGGAAATCCTTTCTTTATTAGCTGTAAGCTTATCAGCATGTAAAGGTTTGCTTAATTGAGACCCAATTTTGCTTAAACCATTAGCATACCATAGTTCAAGGGGAAGACTTTTCAGCTGAATCTAGACAGGGAGAGTACTGATCTCTTCACTGTCAAATTGAAAGAATTTCGACATAGGCTTTAGAAGTAAAGATCTCCCATAAACTATGTATGGTCCTTCTTGCAGGACTTTCATGACACTATCAGCATTTTCAAATTTAAATACTATCCAGCCACTATCATGGAATTGGGTTAGCACCCTTACCTTCCACGAATCTGTGATGAGCTTCAAAGCAGCTTGCCCAAGGAACCTGCCAGCAAAGTATCCAACAGGACAATGAGGGAAATCATCAGACACTTCCTGTAGCTCATCCTCTGAGAAAACTGACTTCATCATTTTCATTCTCCATAACTGATAGTTGCATGCCATTACATGGCTTTCTATTGTCAGCAAATAGACTAACCCAAGGTGCTCTATGGACCTCTCCCGCTGAATTCTTCGAACTGTTCACCTGAAGGGCTTGGTGAATAGTACCTTTTTGCTTGAGAAGACCCTCTTCTTTCCTCTTACTTTCCTCATTATCAGAAACCAGTGCCTCCTTGATTAAGCCTTCAGCCTTTGAGTCATAAACCCCCAGAGAGCCATGATGAATCCTTGGGCTTGAGACCTCCTTCTGCTTGCCGAAGGTATTGTTCACATCGTCAGATGCAGAACCGTAGCCTTCAAGTTCCTGCCTGGAAGAGTAAGAATCCACATCTCCCAAGGTGCATGAGACACTTTCAGACTTTGTGGCGGTTGCATCCATGACCCTCAGCCTATTTGAAGAAGGAGCAGTAGATTGCTCGGTTGGCCTATAAGCAGAAGCCTTCTTTTCCAGATCCTTACCGGATAGAATGAGTTTCTTAATCTGTTTTTTCTTTCCCATCGCTGAGCAGAAAAGAAGAAATTGCTGATCAGAGAGGAAGATAATGGACTGCCGACATAGGTGTGATCTGCTGCGGTGGGGCATTCTTGATTTAGGCGTTTCCATGCATCTGAAATCATTTCGTTAACTTGATTATGTGCATCATCCACAGTTGATCTTTGGTGTTCCTTCGTGTAGCATTTTACATACGATCCATCATGACCGTCTTGATACTCATCCTGTGGGAACAAATTAATTAATCATTTAATTCTATCAATAATATATAATTAGTCAGTTAATCCTATGATGATAAAAATGATGTTTAGTGTTAGATTTAATTTAGTTTAAATTCAGTTTTTTAAATCTTTTCAAAAAAAAAAAATTACCTCGAAAATATTTAAGAAGTTGGATTTAAACAGGATTAAATCCATTCCAAATGTCGTCAAAATACTCGTGCATAAATATGATGCCAAAAACAAAACACTTAATTAACGGTAGTGACATATATTCAAGCTCTAAAAGGAGTTAGCGTGTACGATCAATCATATATTTTAATTTTTACTCTACGCAATTAATGACATGACAGATTATGATTGATTAGGCCTTACAAGATTTGTGAAGCCTGCGCTATAAGTTATTTTATAGGTTAAATATAAAATAAAAAACATATGATACAATGGTATTTTTCGCGATTAAATGAAATAAAAAGTCTACTTATTTTTATTTTTTTCTATTCCATTAAATAATATGAAATATTTTTATTTGTGTTATATATATTTTTGAACCGAATCAAAATAAGAATTTTTCATAAACTTTACCATTTATGACACATTTTGATTAGTTAGGTGACTCATGCTGACATACATGACATGAGACACCTGATGCAAATTCAAAATATTGAAGTTTATTAGTTTCAAAGATGAATTTGTGACTATGGAACTTATTAGTAATTATAAAAAAATACAGTAGTAATTAAATATATATAATTAAAAAAAATTAAATATTCAACTACTACAATATTTTTTTTCGTAATTATCAATAAACTTTCATTGTTTTATGATAATTCCTACAAAATTGGTCCCGTGTGAACAATACTCTTCGAAGATATATACCTTGGCACTTCCCAAGTCATCCCAGAGCCGAAGAATTGTTGCAGCGGATGATATTATGCCTGGACCTGGAGTGTTATCAATAAGTTCCACAATTTCCTTGTTTATACCTTGACTCAAGAGGAAGAACATGTGCACTAGCATCATCTGTACCCCTGAACAAACAATCCCATTCTTCAAGTACTCTTCACTTTTTGGCAAGTACCCCAAAGCAAACCATTTTAGCTATGTTTAGATTGGGTTTTCAGAAATCATTTTCAGTTTTTTAAATTTAAAAACATTTTTCAAATCCTAAATAATATGTTTTGGCCAGTAATTTTGAAAAACAGTTTTTTAGAATTTAATTTTCAAACATTAATTTTAAAAAACTCTTAATTAAAGTTTTTCACGTTCATTTTCAATTTTGCAGCCTAAAATACAGCTCTCTGCTGTCTGCTCTCGTTGTCATCTCTCTCTTGCAATCTGAACAAAACCAGCACTCTCTTTTGCGCAGTCTCAAAACCCATACCAATTATTATCTCTTTATTCCTCATCTCTCTCTCAGCACTCTCTTAACCCGTATCTCACTCTGAAAGCCTTGCTCTCTCTCTCTCTCTCTCAAACGATAGTCCTTTCTCTCTCAAAGCCACAGATTCTCTTAACCAATTTCTCTTTCTCAAACCCGTGATCTTTCTCAAACAAATCAGTCCTCCCAAAGGTGGGTTTATTGATTTTATGAAGTTTGTATGTTTTATTTGAAATTTTTTTTTCTATATGGTATATATAACCTTAATTTATGATTCTATTCACGGTGGTTTTTCCCCTTATGATTTTTATGAATACTAGAATATGGTTTTTATAGGCTATTTCTTGTTTGATACTCTGTACTATTTTTTTTTATCATCCCCTGTGATCATCGTTTTGGGTTATTGGTTAGTATTCATTCCTTTAATCAGGCCCCTTAGATTCAGATTTGCATGCTATAGGGCCTCTGTATATGTTCTAGGTTGAACTTGAATCATGTATTCTAAATGGAACTTCATGTTCAGTTCCGTGTTGGAATTTTTAAGTCTCTATTAATTGTGATTGTTTCAGGTCTATATTTATTTACAACATGGACGGTACTATAGTTAGAAGGGTCATTCCCTCAGACAACAGTTGCCTCTTTAACGCCATTGGGTAAGTTCCAATTTCCAAATTACAAATTTTCAGTGCCTGTTGATTGTTAATTTCAGGGAAGTAGTATGTGGGTTATGTTGACCCTTTTTTATTTATCTTCTTCATTCACAGGTATATGTTATGGAACATGACAAACACAAGGCTCTGGAAATACGACAGGTTCTCATCTTTAATATCTGATATTTTCTGCCAATATGTGTGGTTTAAGTCATTTTTGAACATTTGCTTTCCATTCATGTGGTGTTCATTGGAGTATTGATTAAGAAACTTTAAATTCAGTTTTTGAAACTCTTAGAATATTCAATTAGCAGTTAAATCTAAATCAGAAGTTTTGGCATTGTGCAGAATGCAATGAGCTTGACAAAGCTAGTTAAGTTATATGCATGTGTTATTTGATATGCTATCCATATCGCAAGTTAGTGATGCTAGCTGCATGATAAGATACTGAGAAATCAATCACATTTATGCACCCTTAAAGTTACTTTTATTTTTTTTTATTCAAATTTTTAGACAAATGCTGTTAACATGATTAGGTAGGCCTATGCATGCAATATGAAGGTAATTAAATAGAAGTTGGACTTGCAAAGGGTCCAGAGGGAGGCCAGGAAAGAACATGGGTAGTGACAACAAAAAAGGCATGTGCATCTGGTCTTTAATGCCTCATATAGCCCTAGAAAGAAATTTCATAACTTCAATTAAGTCTTATTTAAGCTGACATGAGTGGTTATTATTGTGATTAAGTAGATCGAAACTTTTAGAAAATGTAAGGGATTTCTTTTGTGACTAAGCAGATCAAGCAGCCTAACGTTCAATAAATGTTTCCCTTACTTTTGGAAAGAGTACGTTTTTCATTATGATAATAGGGTTATAAAAGTATGGCGTTGTTATGGTAGGGGACATCTTTCTGTTTCCTGTTCTTTTAGAATTAATTTGTTCTTTTAAGTATTTCAGCTACTCTTGTGAATGGCATCTTATTCTAAAGTGTGTTTTCATCGTATTATGCTCATGGGCTTGGCAAACGTCAGGACTTTTAATAATATCGTCATGGCATGGCTCTGTCATGTCTGGAGTCGTCATGCTGTATTCTGTCATGTTGACATCTTGATGTTTCTCAAATTCTAGAACTTAAGCTCCCCTGCATATCCTGGTGCAGATATCACCTTCTGATATGAGATATCAGTCAAATTTCCTTGAATTCATAATAGATTGGCCCTGCAACACGCGCGTATGTGAATGTTGGATTGCTCTCTTTTTTACAGTTATAATTTATAGTTATTCTAAAAATGAGAGAGAAAAGGGATATTGTTACTAAGAGATGTGGAATTGGAGAGAATGTAGAGAGGAGAGAAAAAATGTGGGTCATGGGATCGAAGTTCACCAAAAAGCCCTTTCCTCTTTCCCCCTAAAACTCCGAAGCAATATTGTCGAATGACAAATACTCCAATGGTCATATGGTTTTCCTTTGTTCTTTAGAAAAGTTTACCAACTTCTTGGCTTTCTTGATAGTTTAACGTACTTTGTTATCTATATACACTAGCAACAGCCCTACACTATATGCTGGATTTCCTCTTCTTCTTCTCTTTCTCTATTTCTTTTCTCATTCCTTCGTGTGAGAGAATGAATAAATAATTTTTACAATACATATGTATATGCACATAGACTCACCACACATTGTTGAGTGCGTGAATACTCTATTTATAGTTTTAAAACAAAGCAAAAATTTAAATTATTTACAGAACATATAATCATTTACAAAATCAAATCAATAAATAGTTTTAAAAAATACTTATATATCAATGTGAAGCAAGAGCATTTTTTCTGATTGGATCCCTTTCAATACTGTATTCTACTATGACTAATTGCTACGGAAGGTTATCCTTCGAATTATACTTCAATGTTCTGCCAATTTGCACAATGATTTCATTTCTATTGTCATAATTAACAATTTTTTATCAACTGGGGTAGATTTATGGATACTTAAACAACTACACCTATGCAATTACAACTCTGTTAAGCAAGAATTAAAACTTTTTATTCACTCCTAATGAGGAATAGCTTGTAACAGAAAGCAACAAAACCCACTCACTGCTCATGCAGGGTCCAATTCATCAGATCATAACCAGTAGCTCCAACTCTAAAAATAATGTGCAGCAGTCCCTGTGCAAGGGCTGCTGCAGCTGGTGCCTGCACAGGTGCTGGTTTCAATCTTTCTTACAAACTAAGTTCTTCTGGTTTCAATCTTTGTTGACTTTTAATGGTTGCCTGCCTTCAGATTTTCCCTGTTTGCAGAGAAGCAAAGGTTTAAGGCATCAACGGCTTAGGTATGTGCTTATGTAACATTTTAATTTGATGGTTTAAGTTCTGAGATTTAGTCAAATGATTCATCATGCATCAACTTTTCTGTTGATAACAGTGTGGCTTGGTGGAGGGGAGTAGCTTGGATTGAGAAATGTGATACGAATAATTTATTGACAAAGGACCAAGTTGCTTGGTTAATTAAACATGCTCTGGTTTGCACTAAATACGAAAGTGCTCTGCCTGAAGAGGTAAGAGAGTTCTTCATTCAATCTGCAGTTTTTCTTTCTAACAAGAATTATTGATTAAAGCTATATGTTATATGCTGTTCCACAAATACTTGTTGAAGATGACTTGTCATGTTAGAATTCAAACAATTTAGTAAGTATTACACTACTCATGTTTATGAAATTGGTAGTAAGTATTACACTACTCATGTCTATGAAATTGGTACCCTCTCTGGTGGGCTGTTACCTTGGGTTAGAATTAGGTCAAGTTGAGTTTGCTTTATGTTCCCAGCAGCATGTAAGAACTAAAGACCTACTCTACTTTATCAGTTTTATGTGAAAACTTACAACTATTTATGTTTTTCATTTCATTATTCTGGTGAAATATTGTTTTAAGAGCATTCCATGTTATGTACTGTCAGAGTATATGAATCACGATTAATTTATTATGTGAACACTTCAACAGTTGCAAAATGCATGTCTTCTTATATATATACACAACACATATGTTTTAACATTTTCCTGGTAATTTTCATCATTTATATCGGCTGTCTGTAACTTTGTGCAGCTTGATGATACTGGTACAGAGGAGATAGATACTGACAAAAATATGGCAACTATGTTTAATATATTGAAGAAGTATCTAAGAGTCAGGCTTGAAAATTTAATTTTGAATAGAAATTCTTTTGCACAAACAGTAGAAAATTTATTTGCGTTATCGTTTTTAGTCAAAGATGGATGGGTCGAAATAAAAGTGGATGACAAAGGCTGTCATTTTGTTAGTAAGATTCTCTGCAACATTTTGTTTCCATCTTGCAAGTTTAAGGTTTTTATTTCATCATCTTATTTTATACTACTTTTTTCTTTTTGAATGTCAGCTCCAAGGAATGCTCCTGCTGCCAGTGCACTTGTTTCTGGAGAAGTTGCTTACAGCCACTTTGTCTTCAAATTTGACTTCAAGGATTGGAAGGTAATTGTACAAAGATGCAATGACAGCATTATTTATGCTTAATGAGTAAAGCTCAGTGTGGGTGATTTTATCCCATTTGGTGAATTTTTATTTTTAGATCTACCATGTAGTTGGGTGTGATGTTTTATGGTGCAGAGTCCGTATGCCCTTACTGAGCCTTTCAGTAATAGTTAATAATTCTTTTCAAGCCATCCATGCAAGAAATGGGGGCCTCTAATATGTTTCCTTGTTTTCTATGTATTCCTTTATGTCATCTTTTTTCTTTGTTTTAATTATTGATTCAATTTTTTAGAAGGTTACCAATTCTTCGTTGCTCCTATTATTTCCTTAATTTTTCTTTTTCCCCTAAACTTGTGTTTGTATCGAACTTACAGCTGATGACATCTGACGTCAAGGTTGGTTAGGAGCTCATGCAACATAGGAATCAAGTGGACATATCAAGCAAATGTCAAGCACATCCAGAACGTTGCGGATCTGAAGCAACAAGCCCTACATCACCAATCAGAAAGTTATCTCGGAATTGTGGCTTGGTTTTACAGGAACAGTCAGTGGTAGAAGACACCTTTGAGAGACAGTACTGAAAGAAGAGTAGCTCTCATTCGAAAAGGGAAGCGCAAGGTTAACTGAGATTTGTGCAGATTTAAGTGTTTTAAGGAAGATTATATTTGTTTCAGAGTAGATTTAGGATCTGCTCATAAATTATGGAGTAGTCATTTGCTGGTTAGCGCTGTACATGCCTAGAGGTGCTCAGTATGAACTATATAAGCTAATAGGCCTACATGAGCAGTCCACATATTTAACAAAACTTAACCAACTTAAATTTTGTTTTTTTTCTGCTAATTCAAAGCATGTATAAATGGAAGTGTGCTTGTGTGTATATACTGCTTTTGTTACTATGAATAGGACAATATGGTAGTCATTACATCATGTCAAGACACTTTTTGCTGCCTGGAATTTTTTTGTTATTAGTGAGTAAAAGATGTCAAACAGGTTGGGTACCCAAGAAATTTGTCCTCAACTTTTTGCTGCCTGGTTTTGGGTCGTTTATTTATTTTTTTTCAATTTATCAAAGTTGTATTTGATCAATGAATATTGTATCTTAAAATTATCCTCAACTAACTTATTTTTAAGAAAAGCATGTCATCTTTTAGATATTGAACAAACTTGAATATTGTATTTTATGGGTTAATTGTTCATATTTTTATTAAATTGTGAAAGTTGTATTGTATTTTTTATTTTTATTTTTATTTTTTTAGAATTTATTTAACAAACAAACATGACATGACTAGGAGGAAAAGTGTTGTCATGTTTGATCCATGATATATAAAAAATACTAACATTTTAAAAATAAAATAATATTAATTATTTCCAAGTATTTGGTGTGTGCTAAAAAAATATATTTAGTAAATATGAAAAATAAAATTAATTTTAGATTTTAAAATTTAAACTGAAAACTGAAAACAATTATAAGAATGTGTAATCCAAACAGTTTTCAAAATAAGATTATCCAAACAACATTTCACTGTTTTCTGTTTTGGAAACAGTTTTCGAGTTACAGTTATTCAAACATGTTTTCTTTAGAAAACATCAGAAAACTGTTTTAAGTTTTCATTTTCGAAAACTGAAAACTGTTACCCAAACATGCACTTTGCTTTCACCAAAAATGCTTTGAACAAACTTGCCCACTGCAGCAAATCGTAATTAATTACTATTAATAAAAAAGTGATCATGGTCATAATTTTTTTGACAATCTTATCTTAATTAAGTGATGATTTGACGGGCTTAATTATATCTTAATAATCACATAATAAAAACGTGACATCATATACCACACATTGTATTAAAAATCACTTAATAATTTAAAAAATATTTATTTATTTTTTCTAATGAACTTTCATGGTTTTGTAATAAATACTACGAAAACGATTTCATAATATCATCACTCATATTGATCACACCTGTAGACTGAGATTTCAACCCAAGAGGGCGGTGAATTGGGTTTATAAAAACTTTCGCTAATTAATCTCAAGTTTATAAAAACAGGTAAGACCACAAGCATGTAAACAAGTAATGTGCTGTAAACAAAAGAGTTTAAGGAATAGAAGATGCAAACTCAGCTTATAGTGGTTCGACAATATCGGATTCATTTTGATCCTAAGTCCACTCTCTTCAAGGAACCTCTTTGAAGTATTCCACTAAGAAACTTAGTCGTGCAACTTCACGAGTGTTGTACAAACTTTACAATCAGTCCCTTCCTCTTGGAAGAGATTAGCTTCCGAGAGCTTCCTCTCGGAAGCTAATCTCTTCCTTTCGGAAGCTAATCCCTTTACAATAAATGAGTTGCTGTAAAGTAAATGGTAGAGAAACAACAATGGAAGCTTATACAACTGAATAATATCTCTCTTTCAAGGTAAAGCTTGAAGAATGACTCAACAATAAATATTTCAAAGCTTTTGTGTATTAATGAGCAAAAACTTAATTGTAATGTGTAATCTCTATATCTAAAAATGCTCAATAGAGTGGGTTTATATAGCCTTGTATTGATATGGCCGTTTTGTACTGACTTAGAATGTTTTGGTGCATTTTGTGCTGAAGTCTCGTGTCTCAACGATCATATTTTTTGAATTACCAGTCGACTAGATCTTAGTACCAGTCGACTGGGTTAGGTGAAAAGTCTCACCTTTAAGGTTTTGAAGAGTACCAATCGACTAGGTTGTTCTTACCAGTCAACTAGGGATTGTCTGTACAAAACACCAGTCGACTGGTATGAAGCATCCAGTCGACTAGGGACACACTGTCCAAAACACCAGCCTTCTGGCGTAAGTACCCAGTCGACTGGGTTGCCTTTTAACCCAGTTTTTCATTCTTTGAAATATTTTTGACTTTTAAACGTTAGTTTTTAAAATGTTTTTTCCAAATGAGCCATTTGACAAGCTAGTTACCTGAACTGGTGAGATTTACAACTTGATTTAATACCTTGTACCTATATTAGATCTTCTGTCTTGATTTAGTGTTTGACTCGGGTTGAGTTCTTGCACCTTGATTCTTGGCTGTATGCTTTTATTGCTTAATACATTTAGATAGCACTGTTAGTATAATTAAAGTTGTGTTTTGTCATCATTAAAATTTAGGTGAGGTTCAACAATCTCCCTCTTTTTGATGATGACAAAACTAATGAGAGAAAATAGTTTTAAAAAATAAGTGTTGGATTTTTTGCAAAAATCGAGTAGAGTTTCCTCTGTTTTTTGAATAAAACCAACCTGTAAAAAGATTAAGAGCAGTTTATATGCAACCCAACCAATCAATTCAACATATAAAATTATACACCAAGTTCTTTGGAGCAATGTTCCCTCTAAATCTATGCACTATTTTGAGTTTACAGTTAGTTTTTTCATTTTCTCATATTTCTCCCTCATTTTGACAACAGCAAAAAAAAGGGCATGAAACCAAAAAATAAGGTAGATAGATACCATAGACATGAAGAACATGCATAAACAAACTACTATGCGAAAATTTGGCATCATTCAGAGTCAAAAATCCTTCCCGAAAAGAACTGGAAGTTTCCATATATGTAAAAGTAGTTTAAAGCATTTATCCAAATACAGAAAGATTTAAAGTGTGTAATCTTATAGCATAAATGTAAAACAAGTATATGAACCAAGTCTAATCATAAAACATAAACATATACATCACAAATCTGTACATCACAGGCTTCAGAGAGCTGAAACAGAAAGATAAAATACAGTAAATGATGAAATAATGTTTGTGCTAAGAACAACAGAAAACTACATCTAAATATGCATCAAAAAGAAGATAGACTGGCGACTCAAGGAGCGGGAGAGTCAGAGCTACCACGAGCGAGATCCCAAAGCTCAGCTAAAGAGCCCTCAGTATGCTCATAGTGCAACTCGAAGTCATCCTGGAGAGAGCGGAGGTCATGATGCATAGCGTCGACTATAAAGCTCAAACTCTGGAAGCTATACTGCATGGTCCGCTGGAGGCTCGTGATAGCATGTAGAAAATTGTCATACCCAGTTAGACCAACACTCGAGTCACCCAAAAGAGGTGCTCGGTCATCCGCATCCATAGCTGCAGCAGTAACATCTGGACCTTCGTCCTCATCATCCCTGCTATCGTCATCTCCAATCCGAATGTTCTTCCTAGCTTTTGAGTAGATCATGTCATCTCTGACTGTGCATCTCATCTTCTTCAGCGATGAGACGTTGATGATATCTTTGAAGCCGATGTCTTGAGCCTCGGAGGCGGGAAGAGGCACCTGAAAGTGTTTGAGGATGAGTGTGATGAGCATCTCGTAGGGAAGGCATCCGGAGTCGCTCGCTTTATCGTTTATCATGTTGGCAAGCAGCAGGGGGTAGATATTGAAGTGGTGCCCAGTTTTAAGGTACCAAATCAATAAGACTTATATCTTAGATAGATAACCCCGATTCCCGAGTCTCGGGTGAATGGTCTAACTCACAATGAGGTTGAACAATTTCGAGTCAAGAAGCGTGTCACTACATGTGTGAAATGTAGTGGGTTGAAACATATAGTTAGGGTCACCCCTAACTATTCGACATGCATCTTCATAATCGAAATTGTCTAGCCATCCATCCAGAATCCATTGGATCCCTCCCACAGGGATCCTCAAGATACTCATCAAGAGGTCAGTGTTGACCTCAAACTCCACACCCATAACACTGGTTCTGAACCTTAGAGCCAGTGGATTGGGTTTTACCACGTTTGCATAGAACTGGTGAATCAGTCTCAGGTAAAATTTTTGATGTATCTTGACCAATGGGGTCAAGTGAATGGCATCAAAAGTAGGTAATATATCAAAATTACTATGACAAATAGATTCGAAGTCGATGAATCTACCCGTCATGATCTTTTTATGGCAGATAATGGATGCATACCCATCTTTTGCTGCCGGGCTAAAGAACAGAGAGTCGTCGAGCTCTGTCCTAGGTTCTTACTCAAGGAGCTCGCTACACCCTTCCCTCTGGAATTCGGAGCCGTAGATTTGGTGGACCTTGGCTTAGTAGGCGCATGAGGTCCCCCAACGGTGGTTTTAATGTGGATTCGATTGGCCATTTTAGAATATTAGAGTTTTTGGGAGAAAAAAGGGTTTTTGGTGGAAATAAAGGATTTCAACCGTAGAAAGTTGAAATGGATGTGTGGATGAGTAAATCGAGGTGTTTTGAGGGTTTTTTTTATCAAAAAAAGAGAGATTTTTTAGAGAGAGAAAGCTTAGGGTTTTAAAATTGACGTAAAAATATGAGAAAAACGAAGAGACTATTTATAGAATCGCGATACCAGTCGACTGGGTCCTTTGCAGATTTGAAAAGTTTCACATACGAGTCGACTGGGTCAAGATACCAATCGACTGGGTAAACTGGCAGAAGGATACCAGTCGACTGGGTGGTTAACTAATTTTCAAAAAATGGCTCCAAACAAGGTTTTTGATTAGTAGTCGACTGGGAGATTAGGCAGAGACTTACCAGTCGACTGGGATAGTCTTACCAGTTGACTAGACTCTGTAGAAAAATTTTCAGTCTTGAATTTTAGCACGAATTTTGTTTATCTATGTCATCTTGAGTACGGGAAATATTAAATAAGGTTTAATACTCTTTTACTAGATGTCAATTAAGTATGCAAATGATGAATAATGATGTTATTAGGCATATAGTTTATCATAATCTAACAATCCCATTAATAGTCTAATTTTGCATAAACTAGCTTCACTTAGTGGTTTTGTAAGAATGTCTGCTATTTGATCTTCTGAAGGTATGAATTCTAGTCTAATATCACCTTTTTTAGCATGGACTTTTAAGAAATGATGTCTAATTTCTATTTGTTTAGTTTTAGAGTGCTGAATAGGGCTCTTGGTTAGGTTGATAGCACTAGTATTATCACAATGTATTGGGATACTTTTAAAGTTCATGCCATAGTCTTCTAATTGTTGTTTCATCCACAACACTTGGGCACAACAACTTCCAGCTGCTACATATTCATCCTCGGCGGTTGATAGTGCAACGGAGTTTTGTTTCTTGGAACACCAAGAGGTTAGCATTGCACCTAGGAATTGGCATGTTCCACTTGTGCTCTTTCTATCTAACCTACACCCCGCAAAATCAGAATCTGAATATCCTACAAGCTCAAAAGATGAATCTCTAGAGTACCATAATCCTAGGGTTTGAGTTCCTTGTAGATATCTAAGGATCCTTTTTACTACAACTACATGTGATTCCTTAGGATTAGCCTGAAATCTAGCACACATGCATACACTGAACATAATATCAGGTCTACTTGCAATCAAATAAAGTAAAGTTTCTATCATGCTTCTATAATATTTAGTATCTACACATTTACTTCCTTTATCAAGATCAAGTTTTGTTAAGGTGTTCATGGGTGTACCAAGTGGCTTTAAGTTTTCCATCACGAACCTCTTTAGTAGGTCCTTAGTGTATTTTGATTGATTGATGAAGATGCCTCCTTTCAATTGTTTGATTTGAAGTCCAAGGAAGTAGGTAAGCTCTCCCATCATACTCATTTCAAATTTATCTTGCATGCGCTTAGCAAACTCTTGACACATAGATTCATTAGTAGCACCAAATATAATATCATCAACATATGTGAGTTTTTGTGAAGAAAGTTGTGTCTACTTTACCTCTTATAAAATTATTGTCAATAAAAAATTTACTTAGTCTTTCATACCATGCTCTTGGAACTTGTTTAACCCATATAGAGCTTTAGAAAGCTTGTAGACATGATTTGGAAGACTAGGATTCTCAAATCCAAGAGGTTGCTCAATGTAAACCTCTTCGAACAGCTTAAAACCATTTTAAAAGGCAGTTTTTACATCCATTTGAAATAACTTAAATTTGTTAAAGCATGCAAAGGCTAACAGCATTCGAATAGCTTCTAATCTAGCTATGGGAACATAGGTCTCATCAAAGTATATTCTTTCTTCTTGATTATATCCCTTAGCAACTAGTCTAGCCTTGTTCCTAGTTATTATTTCATTTTCATCCATCTTATTTCTAAATACCCATTTAGTTCCTATTATTGTATGATTCTTAGGTCTAGGAACTAGATTCCATACATTGTTTCTTTCAAATTGATTTATCTCTTCTTGCATGGCAATTATCCAATCATTTTCTTTTTCGGCTTCTAAAAATGTTTTAGGTTCTATTTTAGACAAATAGGCTACATACTTGCAAATGTTTCTAATTGAGGAACGAGTTCTTACCCTTTGTGAAGGATCACCAATCACTTGATCGATTGGATGATAATTCACATACCTCCAATCTTTGAGAAGACTATCCTCTTGTTGGCTTGTAGATGGTTGGTCCAATTTGAGAGTTTCCATCTCTTGATTTGTTTGAGGTGAGCTCTCTTTTGAGTCAACAATAGGAGGAGGTACCTCTGTTCTTGGAATGAAATCTGCATCATCATTGAAAGAAACTTCTCTACTACTAATTGGGTTAGACTCATCAAGAGTTATATGTATAGATTCTTCTACCACTAGAGTTCTTTTGTTGAAGACTCTATAAGCCTTACTAGAGGTTGAATATCCTAAAAATATCCCTTCATCGGTCTTAGAGTCAAATTTACCCAAGTTAGTTTTATTGTTATTTAAGATGAAGCATTTACAACCAAATGTATGAAAATTGGAGATATTAGGCTTTCTACCTTTCTATAATTCATACAGAGTTTTGTCAAGCAATTACCTAATTAAAATTCTTTTCAAGATATAACAAGAAGTGTTTACCGCTTCTGTCCAAAAGTATTTTGGTAAACTATTTTCACAAAGCATTGTTCTTGCAAATTCTTCTAGAACTCTATTTTTCCTCTCAACAACTCCATTTTGTTGAGGAGTTCTAAGAGCTGAAAAGTTGTGATCAATTCCATTTTCATCACAGAATTTTGAGAAACTTTGGTTTTCAAATTCTTTTCCATGATCACTTTTAATGCTTGAAATACAAATTCCTTTTTCATTTTGAACCTTTTTGCAAAAGTTTTCAAATCCTTTGAAAGCTTCATCCTTATAAGCATTAAAGATAACAAAGGTATATCTTGAATAGTTATCAACAATAACAATAGTATATTGATGGCCACCTAGACTAATGATACTTATTGGACCAAATAAGTCCATATGCAAAAGTTCCAATGGTCTAGTAGTTGTGACTACATTCTTTGATTTAAAAGAAATCCTAGTTTGTTTTCCCATTTAACAAGTATCACATATTTTGTCTTTTTCAAAATTAATTTTAGGAAGTCCAATGACTAAATCTTTTCTTGAAATGATTTTAAGCAAATTCATGTTCACATGACCAAGCCTTCTATGTCATAGCCATGGGTTTTCACTAATTGTTGGAAAACATTTTTCGTTCTCTGAATGCAATGATTTTAAATTAACTATATAGATATTTTCATGTCTATGGCCAACAAACTTGATCTTGTTACTCTTGATGTCTATAACTACACAATGAGAGGTTTCAAATATGACTTTATTGCCTTTGTCACATAGTTGACTAATGCTTAGTAAACTTGGCTTAAGCCCTTGTACTAACAATACATTATCAATGGTTGAGAAATCATTACCAACTTTTCCATTCTCGATGATCTTTATTTTTGTGTTGTCTCCAATGGTGATAAGTCCACCATGTCTTAGAGTTAATTCCTTGAATACACTTTTATCACCGGTCATATGCTTTGAGCATCCACTATCAAGGTACGAACAATTACTTTTTTCCTTGGTGTGGAGACATATCTACATCACACAAGGATACATAATTGCATTTTTAGGTACCCAAAATTTCTTAGGTCCTTTGGGGTTAGTTCTTGAAAATACGACTCTTTTTGGGACCCATACTTTCTTAACAGCATATGGTGATCTATAGACATGTTGATAATGCATAATCCTAGGACCATAGTTATTGAAATTTCTAGGATGACTTAGTTGTGCATGTCTATAATTCTTAAGATAAGTATTCCTAGGATACATGTTACTAATGTGAGGAACATACATGTTATTTCTAGGAAATGTATGATGATGATTTCTTGAAAACATACTTGCATTATTATGAATATACATATTATTTCTAGGATAACAATGATGATAATTCCTAGGATATGCATGAGCAGTGTGCAAGTCTTGAGTGCACATTTTATTTCTAAGATGCATATGATGGTTAGTCCTAGGATGTGTATAAGCATTTCTTGAATGAGTATACATATAAGCATGAATGTTTCTACGATGTTTCATTCTTGTATATGCATTAAATTAGCATTTCTAAACTTGCTAGCATTCATTGAGGGTATGCTTTTGACCTTGCTAGTGATCTTTGAAGTGGAGGCTTCATTCACACATGATGCTTTCATGAATAATCTCTCTTTTGATTTTTGCTTGCCTAATGGAGTATATCCTAACCCGGATTTTCCTCCACTTAATCTTTGGCAAGATATCACTTCATCAAGCTTTTCTTTTCCAAGCACGAGTCTAGATATTGTACCATTCAATTCTAATATCTTCTTCTTTAAGTTTTCATTTTCATCTTTAAGAAAATCTTGAGAAGAATCATAAAGCAATGAAGATAGTTTACCTTTTTCTTCTTTTAGACTTATCATCTCTTTAGAAAGAGATGACACCTTTTTCTTAAGAGTAGAGTTCATAGAATCGAATTTCTTCAATTCTTTATGCATGTCATTTATGACTTCTATCAATTCTTCACTACTACTAACAATGTTATTTTTTGGAGAGAGAGAAGATAATATCTCATTTTCATCATCGATTGCCATAAGACATAGGTTGACAATTTCCTTGTATCCAATTTCTTTATCTGAGGAGTCTTTTTCTTCATCATCAGTCAAAGTGGTTGCAATCATAGCTTTCTTCTTGATGCTCCTGTATGGTTTGCTTAAAACCGTACAATCGACCTTGATGTGACTGGGTTTTTTGCATCCATAGCACACAAGTGGCTCCTTTTTTGAAGTTTGATCCTTTGTGTAAAATTTCTTGCTTTTCTTCAAGAATCTGTGAAACTGTTTGGTGATTAAAGCCATCTCACCATCCTCTTCACTGTTCTCCACTTCTTTTTCCATTTCCTCTTCTCTGTAGCATGTAGAGGCTTTAAGAGCAATCACTTTTTTCTTCTTCTTATCGTCATTGACAATGGGATTCATTTCTTCCATCTCATATGTCAATAGTGATTCGAGAAGCGTTTCGACGTCAAGTTTGTCGAGATCTTTGGCCTTCATGATGGCCGTCTTCTTTGTTTTCCAAGTGGGTGGCAAAGATCTTAAGATTTTTCTTATTAGTTCAAACTCCTCAATGTTCCTACCAAGAAGCTTCAAATCATTAACAATAGTTGTGAAATGTGAGTGCATTTGAGAAATTGTTTCGTTAAGAGACATTCTAAAAGATTCATATTCGGATACTAGCATATAGATTTTTGATTTTTTAACCTCACTAGTTCCTTCATATGTAACTTGCAGTTTATCCCAAATATCCTTAGCCGAAACACATGCAAAAATTTTATTATATTCAGATATATCTAAAGCACAATGTAAAATACTGTGGCTCTACTATTGAGAGACATCATTGAACTCAGTTTTGAGTTTAGGCATTGTATGATTGATTTCTCCAATAGTTATTTCCTTTGATAGAATTCTAGGTCCTTCCTCAATGACTCTCCATAGAATATAATCTTGTCCTTCGACAAAGATTTTCATCCTGTTTTTCCAATAATTATAGTTGGAGCCATTGAACAAGGGAGGCCTAGTGTAAGAGTGTCCTCATAATAGATATTTGCTGCCATCGGATCAACTCAAAGATATTAAGCCTAAATTGAGAATGAGGCTCTGATACTAATTGTAGACTAAGGTTTCAACCCAAGAGAGGGTGAATTGGGTTTATAAAAACTTTCGCTAATTAAACGCAAGTTTATAAAAACAGGTAAGACCACAAGCATGTAAACATGTAATGTGCTGTAAACAAAAGAGTTTAAGGAATATAAGATGCAAACTCAGTTTATAGTGGTTCGACAATTTCGGATTCGTTCCAACCCTACGTCCACTCTTTTCAAGGAACCTCCTTGAAGTAATCCACTAAGAAACTTAGTCGTGTAACTTCACGAGTGTTGCACAAACCTTACAATCAACCTCTTCCTCTTTGAAGCAAATCCCTTCCTCTCAGAAGCTAATCTCTTCCTTTCGGAAGCTAATCCCTTTATAATAAATGAGTTGCTGTAAAGTAAATGGTAGAGAGACAGCAATGAAAGCTTATACAACTGAATAATATCTCTCTTTCAAGGTAAAGCTTGAAGAATGGCTCAACAATAAGTATTTCAAAGCTTTTGTGTATTAATGAGCAAAAACTTAATTGAATGTGTAATCTCTATATTTAAAAATGCTCAATAGAGGGGGTTTATATAGTCTTGTATTGATATGGTCGTTTTGTACTGACTTGGAATGTTTTGGTGCATTTTCTGCTGAAGTCTCGCGTCTTAACGATCATATTTTTTGAATTACTAGTCGATTGGATCTTAGTACCAGTCGACTGGGTCAGGTGAAAAGTCTCACCTTTAAGGCTTTGAAGAGTACCAGTCGGCTGGGTTGTTCTTACCAGTCGAGTAGGGACTGTCTGTCCAAAACACCAGTCGATTGGTATGAAGCATCTAGTCGACTGGGGACACATTGTCCAAAACACCAGTCTTCTGGTGTAAGTACACAGTCGATTGGGTTGCTCTTCAATCCAATTTTTCATTCTTTGAAATGTTTTTGACTTTTAATCGTTAGTTTTTAAAATACTTTTTCAAAAGGAGCCATTGGACAAGCTTGTTACCTAAACTTGTGAGATTTACAACTTGATTTAATACCTTGTACCTATACTAGATCTTCTGTCTTGACTTGGTGTTTGATTCAGGTTGAGTTCTTGCACCTTGATTCTTGGTTGTATGCTTTTATCGCTTAATACACTTAGATAGCACTGTTAGTATAATTAGAGTTGTGTTTTATCATCATTAAAATTTAGGTGAGGGTCAACAACACCATTTATGGTAAATTGATTACTGATTTCCGTAAGAAGTCAACTTGGTTCTATCAATGCTTTTTATACACCTTGAGGCTAATTTCATTTGTCACTTTGTCAAGAGCATTGAAACATACTTTCATGCAGTCTGGTAGTTGCTGAATTCTTTTATAATCCCATCTACATTAAAAATATTAAACTAATTAACCATATCAATAATACTAAGCCAAACCTTGATGCACATACCTATCAACAGGTTATGTGAAGAGAGTGATGTCATCAAGTGAGCTATAAACATCAAATATGTCGTCTTTAATGTAGATAAGGGATATTGGTTTTGTGAGATCAACCCTTCGCTTTGATAAACTTGGATCAGTGAGGGCTGCCATGGACCAAATGTACCATTTTAGTGGTTGGTCTCTTGCAAACTCCAACTCCTTAGCCAAACCGAGCTCTTTCTACCATCTAAGACAAAGATATGTGTCTAATTAATAAAGGGGATCAAACACTAAAAATATAGTTTTTAGGAAGAATTAAAACTGAATATTAGTTTTTATGAAGTTGAAATTTATTTTGGATGCATAAGTTTTAAAGTTTTTCTATCAAACGCTAATTAAATTTTAGTTCAGTAGCTAGTTGTTTTATCATGCTTACTTGTAAATTTGAGCTATTTCATTTCGGTGCAATGATTGAATCATATTGAAATCCATGTGGACTAGTTCTTGTAGAATTTGTGTCCATCCATTTGATCCATGGAAATGAGTCAGAAAATTCTTTGCCATGAACCTTGACAAGCTTTTATGGTGGGGATGGTCCAATGTATTCCGCACAACTCTAGCTTCATAATGGCTAAGATTTGCAAGCCATGCTTGAAGTAGATGAGCACTAAAGTCTGCAGCTTCATCAAGTATATTGTCTCCTTCTATACTTAGTTGTGAAGCTTCATATAATCCCATCAACTCCTCAATAATTTCATTTAGTATGTGTTGAAACTTCCCATCCTTGCCTTTGAAGTTGGTAAACACATCTGTTTCGGTGCTCATTTGATGTATCAGTTACCTTATAATATCAAAAGAGTTGTGCCACGGAAAACTCAAAATAACAACCCATTTGAACCATCCACCTCACCAACCAATCAAAAACGATAATTTCACTTACTACAGTCGAGGACTTTTTAGAGTTTAAATGATTATTTACCCACAGAATTCTGATCACTTATTTACTAAACAATTGGTGAATGTTTATAAATAAATAAATATTTTAAGGATATTTTATTTCTGTTCCTACCAAAAACCTAAAAAAGACTTGATTAGTTTTTGGAGTCAAATTAGATACCATTTCAAGAGTTCATGAAATTATTTCTGTTTCATATAAATAGAATCTAAACCAAAATTCCCTAAAAAATTTATTGTGATTGTTGAAAACAATCAAAAACTGAAAAATAATGTTTAAAATTTTTAATTTATATATAAAAAAACTGTTTTTACTTATGCTTTACTCTGTCTGTGTTCAAATAAACAAATCGATAGCATGTAGTGCTAGGTACAAATTACTTACTTGCTGGAACAAAGTAACCTTCTTGTCTAAGTAGTCGAAAGCGAAGGGAAATCTCATGAAGATCTTGACCAGAACTAAGATATGGACTAGATGTTCTATACTACTGCTTCTGTAGTATTTCTTTAATCTCATGTTGAAAATGGTGATCAATGTCTAGGCGTTGAAATGGGTCATCTTCTCCTACTTTGCTTAGTATACGCTTTAATACCTTCAACTTTTGCCCATGTTCAATGTGAGCAATTTCCTGCAAGAGAAACAAAATTAAAGGCCTGGCATTGAAAACAGAAGAACCACTGCGATCTGGGTGAAATAACAAAGATTTTGTGGAATATTTACAAAATTGTTGGTTTCAATTTTCATAACTATGAATGGTTAATTCAAAAAGATTTTTCTTACGAATTCTATAGATTTGACATGGATGACCTAAAAGCAGTACTTAAATTTGAAGAAGTAAAAAAGAAAAAAAAATATTTATCAGCTTACATTTAAGCTAGGGTCCCCTGTTTGAAAATTGAAGTACTTTAAGGGACTAGAAACCAATGCTTGATAATTGACAAGGCTCCATTTGTCAGTAGTACTAATAGGCAAAGAAGTAGTAGTACCCTCGTTATTCAACTTGCTAGTAATTTGAACAGGAATTTTTTTCTTGGGAGGAAGGGTGAGAGAGACTTTTTTTTCTTTTTTGAAAGATGAATGAGAAAAAGTACGTCAGTGACAAATCGCCCCTATTTATAACCTTCATGACGCAAGTACGAAACGAAACGTGAAATTACCATCTGACAATTTGTTCTGGGGTCTAATAATAATATTTTCAATAACCAACACGTTTTTAACATGCTCGGTGTAGAATTTAAGGCTTGAATTGTTGTCCAGAGTCCCACGTTGTACCGTGGATGCCGCTTTCATTTTTTTTTTTTTTTTATCTAAATTTCCTTTACATCTTTTTTTAATAACCAACACGTTTCTAAACATGCTCATGAGATCTTAATCTTGTGGTTAAAGTTGATTATCATGATGTATAAGTTATTTTTTCGATTTAGATATTTGTTATTTCTCTTATTTTAAGTGGGTTGTCGTAGTATCGTGGTTGTTTTTTATTGAGTAATAGGATAGTACCGTTTTATACTGTAATCAAATCAATCATTGCATTACGGATAAAAAAACAAATTCTTAACTTATGAAAAACAACACTTTTTTTTTTTTGAAAGAGGTAAGAAACAAAAAATAATAATTTTCTAATTTTTGTTAAAAATATAAAAAGCAAAAACGTGTTGGTTTCCAAATTACGTTAAGGAAGTACAAATTGTTTAGTGAAATATTAAAGAAAATTGAGTTAGAAAATAAAAATTATTTTTCATAACTAAACGCCTCTTTATTGTTTGGTAAACTTTATGTTTATGAAAGAAATAAATTACCCTAAACATTAAAAGATTTAGAAAAATAGAAATTGAAAACCATTTTTTAAGAAGCTAAATTTACGTCAAAAAATAATTTTTAATTCTACATTTGTTTTACAAAACTATTTCAGTTTTCAGCAATCAACATAAGAAAAAAAGCATTTACTTAATAATAATTTAAATTCAATTTGAGTATAACACAAAGTGAGTCAAACTTGAACTGTTCGAACTCAAAGTGATTCAAAACTCAAATCTAACTTGAACTTGAAACCGAACCTATCTCTACACCGAATATAACCATAACGATCTTTAAAACAAAAGGATATCAATAAATATATATAAAAGCTCAAAACAAACATCCATGTAACAACCAATCAAAACCCATGATGAATCAATAAAATGTTGTTACAATAATTTTTAAGAAGATAAAATGATAAATTACAAGTAAAGTTTCAACATATGTCACGTCATTACTAATCTTTTGTCCAGATGTCAAAAATAAGTGCCGAACTTGAGTGCTCTAATATCAAGCCTCCCTTAATATTACACCCGCGGCGTTGGCAAAGTGCACCCCTAAAAATCTTGAGCATCAAAATAAAAAATAACAAAAATTTCTTTGTTCAAATTACTGTATTATTTCTAAGAAAAATCGATATATATTGACTGAATTACATTGAGAAATAAAATTAAACTAGCTATGAGCCGACACTTGCACTAGTATTCTCGGAGTATATCTATTTTGTATTTTAGGTGAACTCACGATCATTTATAACTTCTTTTTTTTCTGTCTTTCTTATGGTTGTATATGAATACGATCTCAATGAAAATACAATTTAGATATACTTCGAAATAATTTTTTTCTCATAAATTTGAACTTCAAAAGAAAGTTTTATTATCTATAATTATGTTTTGTAAGTCTATTTTGTTATTTTTTTATTAAAAAAAATTGTTATTAGTTTCTTAACGTTTAATACTTTTTTTTTTGAATTCACTTAGAAGATTGCAACCAAAGGACTAGCTTAGCTAATTGTTCACAATTCACATTAAGTTCTCTTATATCTCTCTAAAAGCAAAAATGGTTTCATAGCGATTCTTCCAAACAACTAATCTTTTCTCAAACTTTTCTACAATAAGATTCCAAACACTTTTATCTTTGAATCTAGCTCCGAGTGGAAAACCAAGATAAATAGAAAGAAGAGATCCCATTTTGCATCCCAATAATCTAGCAAAGAAGTTCCTATTACAATTTTCAAGGGGAATGAGATTACTTTAACCAAAGTTAACCTTAGGACCCGACACCGCTTAAAAAAGAAGAAGAATACATCGCAAGTGTAAGATTTGAGAGGCTTCCATTCCATAAAAGACAATCGTATCATCGGCAAAAAGGAGATGAGAGACAGTCACACTTCCACTATTCCTTCCCACTTTGAAGTCACTCAATAAACCCATTTCAATACCTTTCAAAAGCATCTTGCTAAAGGCTTCCCTAACCAAGGTGAAAATGAACGGAGATAAAAGGTCCCATTGTCTAATACCTCTAGAAGCTCGAAAAAAACCAGAAGGACAACCATTAACGAAAATGGAGAAGGATGTAAAGGACAAGCATTTGAGAATCCATTGGTACCATTTATCCCCCAAATCCCATACGCTTCAACAAATAGATTACAAAGTTCCAGCATACATGATCATAAACCTTTTCCATATCAAGTTTGCAGACAACTCCTCCCCCTCCATTCTTCAATTAAGCATCCACTATCTTGTTTGCGATCAAGACAGCATCCAAAATTTGTTTTCCTTCTATAAACACATTCTGGTTGGGGCTCACTACTTTAGCCATCACTTTTTTCAATCTTCCAATAATCAACATGTCAAGCAAATTGAAGTCCTTGAGGGATAGTTGTAGGCTCCATTGTGTCAAACTATATAGCCCAATAAGAACCCACGAGCACAAATAAGTGCATGATTGAAGATATTAAGAATGAAGAAAAGTTTGTAACTTCTTCCTCGCAAGAGCATAGACGATGAAAAGCTAAAAAATAATAATAATACTTTTTATCTTTCTAATTTTTAAAATGTCTAAGTTGTTTTTTTTTATTTCACTAATTTTTAAGTCATTTTATTTTCTTTGTTTATTTTATATGTTGTTGTTGTTGTAAGTTATTTATTTGGAAGATATTTGGAACTTGTAATTTTTAAGTTATTTGTTTACATTGTTGTTTTCGTTCAATTTCTAAATTATTTTTAATATTTAACTTCATTAATAAAAGGATTGTTTTACTATACAATTATAAGCATTCAATTAAATATTTACAAGTTTTTTTTACTATTTTTAACAAAAGAGTCAAGATATGTTGGGATTTTACCTCTAAAATTCACGTACTCAGTCTTAGGCAAAAAACACAACCACAACAATTAAATAGACAAAACAAACAAAGAGCAATAACACCAATAATTAATTTGGTTGGGCAACCTCTTTGCCTACATCTAACAATAACTCCACTATTTTATTAATCTTCAACTACAACTTTAGGAAGAGCAAAATTGTTAGACTCTCACCTCAAAGTTACAATAGAACAAAAGCTCTTAACCTAACTCTAGTTGTAAGTTCCCTCTCTACTTGACAACCCAAAACCCCAATACACCCAAAGCTCTCATCCTAGCTCTAGTAGTAAGCCCCTCTAGTATACAATGTATATGGAATTATGAGTGTAACTCAAATCTTCTCTGGGACCCCTTTATATATAGGATATTTTCCTAATACTATTAAGAAAAAATAAACAAAGAGCAATAACACCAATAATTAATTTGGTTGGGCAACCTCTTTGCCTACATCTAACAACAACTCCACTATTTTATTAATCTTCAACTACAACTTTAGGAAGAGCAAAATTGTTAGACTCTCACCTCAAAGTTACAATAGAACAAAAGCTCTTAACCTAACTCTAGTTGTAAGTTCCCTCTCTACTTGACAACCCAAAACCCCAATACACCCAAAACTCTCATCCTAGCTCTAGTAGTAAGCCCCTCTAGTATACAATGTATATGGAATTATGAGTGTAACTCAAATCTTCTCTGGGACCCCTTTATATATAGGATATTTTCCTAATACTATTAAGAAAAGAACAACAAAATCATAGTAGACTACTACTACTTGTACAATCAACGATCTAATAGGAAATTACTACTATTCCTACTAGAACAAGAAACTACAAAATAGGAAACAACTTTTCCTAAACCAATTAGAAGTCTTCTTTGTGGGAATTGAGCCAAAATCCTAACAAATTTCCACATTGGCTCAAATTCTTCACCTCATCATCAAATTTGGCTTTCTTCTTTTGTTGGTGCGATCATTCCTTTTGGTCTTCCCATCTCATTCGCTTACTCTTCAAAGCAATCATCCTCTCATTCAACACGTACAAGATTTCTTCATTCACGGTAATTTTCATCACTACCTTTGAAGCATCAAGAACTTACATCTCATCATCCTCATTAGCCTTTCCATTATCACTCTGCTTCATTCTACTCAACTCGTCCAAGTCCTTCATCGTAGCCTTGCTTAGAAATTGTGTGTGTTCGTTTTCCTCATTGTAGATGCACTCTTATTTGAAAAATCTAGAGACTTGGATCTTGATCTTTCCTCCACCTTCCTTGAAGTGCTCCACTCGCTCACTTTGTCTGGCACTTCTCTTGATATAATCACAAATAATTCTTCAATCTCAAACACACTTGACCTCTTTAACTTATCTCTTTCTAGAGGTACCATAGAAACCTCCCCATCCATCTAAACTTCTTTGCCCACCATTAACATCGTGACTATGTCATCTCTTTTTGGTTACAAGTACTTCATTTTTATCAATATACTACTCAAAAAATTAGTGATATTGGAATTGAAAAAGCTAATATTCATCATACATTCTTCCATCTCCAATTCATCAAATAGTTCAATATTAATCATGCCTACTTTTTGTATTTTTGCCATCCGAACCACAGCTCTGATACCACTTGTTGGGATTTTACCTCTAAAATCCACATACTCAATCTTAGGCAAAAAACAAAACTACAACAATTAAATAGACAAAACAACCAAAGAGCAAGAACACAAATAATTAATGTGGTTCGGCAACCTTTTTGCTACATCCACCAACAACTCCACTATTTTATTAATCTTCAACTACAACTTTAGGAATAGCAAAGTTATCAAACTTTCACCCCAAAGTCACAATACAACAAAAGCTCTTAACCTACCTCTAGTTGTAAGTACCCTTTTTATTTAACAACCTAAAACCCCAATACACCCAAAGCTCTCATCCTAGCTCTAGTAGTAAACTCCTCTAGTTTACAATGTATATGAAATTATGAGTGTACCTCAAATCTTCTCTGGGACCCCTTTATATAGAGGATATTTTCCTAATACTATTAGAAAAAGAACAACAACATCATAGTAGACTACTAATACTTGTACAATCAACAATCCAATATGAAATTACTATTATTCCTACTAGAACAAGTAACTTCAAAATAGAAAATAACTTTTCTCAAACCAATTAGAAGTCTTCTTTGTGAGAATTAAGCCAAAATCCTAACAATATATACCTATGAGACTCTTTGGTCGGCACGGCACGACCTAATAGCCATGCGGGCTTTGGGCTGTGCCGGGCCTACATCCTTTAAAAATGGCATGGTACAACACAAAAGAGAGGGAGACAATGCACGACACGACATGAAGGCAAGATGGGCCGTCTTGTGTGGGCTATAGATCGGTACGGCATAACCCATTACCATCTCTAGTAGGCGACAAGGAGATGATAAACTTAGGTCTGTCCACTAAATATAAAATGGACTGAGGCTTGACAAACCTAAGCCCATTTCAAATGGGTTGAAGCTTTGGTTACACCATAGTTGAGTTGGTAAAGGTACTTAATTTTTTTTTTTTTTTTTTGGCTAAACAAGGTTCTTTCATTGATTAGCAATTTAGCTTTGAAAATTTTGCAAGATGGGTTAATAATATTAGTCCCATCAGTCATGTTTAGTATCTTATTTAAAGTAAAATAAAATTTAGAGGTTAGTTATCCTTTAATTGAGTTTCACGTTTACAGGGGCCAAAAGTGAATAAAATGTTTGAATTCAAAAGAGAAAGCTTCTTGACTTTGTCAATAGATCATTAAATGCTCCCAGGTTCCAACAAATTGGTAAGATTAAAACATCACTAATAACAAAGATGTATGCATTTACAACTAAGAAAGATGCAGTTAATGGTTATTTCAAGGATGTTGGTTCCATATAGTCGTGAAAAATGGTAAAATGGCACTATCTTTTTCAGTTGTAATTAATGCTTCTTTATTTATTTTTATTTTACCAAATATACACTTATAAAAACACATAATATATACACACACACGTCCCTTTTATCTTTGATGAAATTCTGAGAAACATCAAAATTCATGCCAAAAACATAATTTGAAACCCTTCGCTCTTATTAAAAAAATTAAAAAAACATACATAAATATATTGTTGGAATTTTGGGTTCAGATATGTTATAACATTGTATATGTAGACCGGTTATCTAATAAAGGACCCAATTAAGTGATATAATTTTTATGGATATCCAAAGTATCAAGGTTCTTTAGTATAGGTCACCTTATGTGTAGAAGCCCGATGTGGTATGGGTCTTTGTTAATGGGACAAAGACCCAATGCACATGTGTAAGGTAACTGTTAGGGTTTTGGTCCCTAAGGCACATGAAAATAAATATACATCAGGGGAGGTGTTTAACGTGTGTTAAATTTTATTGAAACAGACAGTTCTTCTCCCTCACCTCTAACATTCAGTTGATTGGTTCCCACACCAAAGGTGGTTCTCCCTGTAGTCTTAGAAGATCAACCCAAAGAGGCTTGCTTGCAATGGATTCCGGTTTGTTTCTAACTCATCTTCTCAATATATATATATATATATATATACATGTATATATATATATACATGTATATATATATATACATGTATATATATATATACATGTATATATATATATACATGTATATATATATATACATGTATATATATATACATGTATATATATACATATATACATATATATGAATTCTTGACAAGTTTAATATGAAAAGATCTTGGTTGTATCATTGATTATTTGTGTATTAGTATCAAGATTAATATAACAAGTGGTATCAGAGCCTTTCATGTTAAATTGTTGATATTCATATGAAAATTGAGTTTCTTGAATTTTTTCCCATAAAGTATGTTTAGGGCAAAATTTTGTTTGAAAAAAAAAATTGCTACAAATCCATGTTTGTTAATGAGATTGTATAATTACTTTGTGAATTGCATCTCAAAATATATATTTTTTTTGTATAAAAATATTCAATTTTAGTGATTTTTGCGATTGATTCAAGTGTCTTTTATCGAACCAGCGCTGCGGCGCTGGCTTTGGGTTTTTTTTTGTGGCTTAATGCGTAATGTCAAAACGATTTACACAGTTTTCACTTTTTCAAATATAACAAGTGGATTGGGTAGAAAAGTTAATAGTGATCGCATGTTCTGTGTATATTCTTGTCATTATGTGCATCTCCACATGTTCTGTGCAAGTTCTTGATCTTCCACTCATTACCTTTCAATTATAAAATGCATGGAAACTTAATAGTGGAGTGATCTCATAGCTGATGCAAACAAAATCATTTTACTTAGCTAAAGGCCAAAAGCACAAAAGAGAAAAGAAGGATACAAATTGTAATTTGCAAGAAAAAAATCAAAGATGCATTACTGATCTTATTGTAATTCCGTTTCTATAGTAAATCGACTGTTTGCCAATTGCAAACATAGCAATTTGGTATTTCCTCAGCGCCAGCAATCTGTCCCTCGGGTAAATTGCTGGTGTCGCGGCGCCGATCAAGAAAAAAAAATTTTTTTAAAGATTTTATTCCGAATTTTATGTTTAATATTTTTGATGAATGAATTGAAGTATTATGTTGCCAAAGCAATCTCTAATATGCAAATTTATTTATTTTAAGACATGTAAACATGCTATTAATATGTGAAAATAATCGGCCCAAAGGAAGGTTATTTTTCCATTGTAAATAGATTAAAATAGTTGTGAATATGTGACAAATAAAGGTTACCATGCGAATAATGTGTCGGTCCAAAGAAAGACACATTATTTGGTAGGTTGGGTTGTCAATATTCATGAACTATATTTGAGATACCACTTACAGGTTGATATTTCTGTCCAAAGACTAAGTATTAATGTTGTGCTAGGTATCTTGTTATGGGCCCACATGCATGTGTATATGTATACAATTTTTTTTTTATTCATATATACATGAGTTGTTACTAATTGTGAGCTTTTGTTCTTGTTTATAGCAACATCGATTTATGCTAACATCAACAGCATTCTCGTGCTTTACGACACAAATTTCAAGAAGTTGCAAGATCATGTTATGATCGTGCTCAGGTGCATGGAATTAGACTATGTATTGAGAGTCGATCGCCCCGCACCTTTGACCAGCAATAGTACCACTGAGCAAAAGGTTGTATATGAAAAGTGGGAGCGTAGAAACCACATGAGCCTAATGATTATGAAGCACTCGATTCCGGATACCATCAGAGGTTCTATTCCTGATGAAAATGATGCTAAGAAATTCCTCTCCCAAATAGCAGACCGATTCGCCGCAAACGAAAAGGTCGAGACAAGCACCATCTTGACTAAGCTTGTTTCAATGCGATACAAAGGGAAGGGGAATATAAGAGAGTACATCATGGAGATGTCAAACCTTGTGACAAGACTAAAGGCATTCAAGTTGGAATTGCCAGAAGACATTCTGGTGCACTTAGTTTTGATCTCTCTTCCTACACAATTCAGTCCTTTCAAAATCAGTTACAATACTCAAAAGGAGAAATAGACTTTGAATGAGCTGATTGCTCAATGTGTCTAAGAGGAAGAGAGACTTAATCATTAAAAGGTTGAAAGTGCTCATTTAGCATCAACTTATCAGGACCCCAGTTCCAGTAAGAAAAGAAAGAGGAACATTAAAGGAAAGGAAACTACAAGGTCTGAAAATTCACTCCACAAAGGACAACAGAAACAAGATAAAGGCATAACTTGTTTCTTTTGCCACAAAGCTGGTCATGTGAAGAAATACTACACAAAATACGCCAAGTATGTGACCTGGCGTTAAAAGAAGGGTAAACTTCTAAACTTTGTTTGTTTAGAAGTTAATTTGGCCTTAGTATCTAAGAACACTTGGTGGATAGATACAGGTGCAACTACTCACATAAGTGTTTCTATGCAGGGGTGCATAAGGAGCCGAACACCAACTGATGCTGAAAGATTCATCTATGTAGGAAATGGCGAAAGAGCTCCTGTGGAGGTAGTTTGTTTATTTAGATTACAATTGGAACCTGGTTGTAATTTGGATTTGGATGAGACTTTTTATGTTCCGTCTTTTAGACGGAATTTGGTTTCTATTTCTTGTTTGGACAAATCAGGTTTTTCTTGTTCATTTGGAAATAGAAAGTTTAGTCTATTTCAGAATTCAAATTTGTTTGGTACCGGTTCTTTAATTGATAATTCATATAAACTAGATATGATTGCCTCCGAAGAAAACGAATCATTGCATGCCAGTAATGTTGGTATTAAGCGCAGATTAACAAATGAGCATTCATTAATGTTATGGCACAAGCGTTTAGAACATATTTCTAAACAAAGGATTCAAAGACTTGTGTCAAAAAGAATTCTTGATCCCTTAGATTTTTCAGATTTTGAAGTCTGCATTGACTGCATTAAGGGGAAACAAACAAACGTTAAAAATAAAGGTGCCAATAGGAGTAATAGTGTCTTAGAATTGATACATACGAATATTTGTGGTCCATTCCCTACAGCTTCTTGGAATAGACAACAATATTTTATCACGTTCATAGATGACTACTCCAGGTATGGTTATCTTTATTTAATTCATGAGAAGTCTCAATCTATAGATGTGTTCAAGAATTTCATAGCCGAAGTTGAAAATCAATTAGGCAAGAAAATTAAGGCTGTCAAATCTGACCGTGGAGGTGAATACTACGGTAGATATGATGGATCAGATGAACAATGTCCCGGACCTTTCTCCAAATTTTTGATGGAATGTGGGATCGTTCCTCAATACACCATGCTAGGGACTCTTGGTCAAAATGGTGTAGCTGAGAGATGAAACTGAACCTTAAAGGATATGGTAAGAAGTATGATTAGTCATTCTTCTTTGTCAGAATCGCTTTGGGGTGAAGCCATCAAGACTGCAGTTTACATCCTGAACAGAGTTCCAAGTAAAGCAGTAGCTAAAACCCCATACGAGTTATAGACAGGCAAAAAGCCTAGCATTAGGCATTTGCATGTTTGGGGATGTCCAGCTGAGGCTCGGCCTTATAAGCCAAATGAAAAGAAGCTAGACTCAAGGACCATTAGCTACTATTTTGTTTGATACTTTGAAAGATCAAGGGGCTTCAAATTTTATGATTCCTCTAATAGATCCTTTTTCGAAATGGGCAATGTCAAGTTCATTGAGGATGTTGAGTTAAGTGAGAGAGACCAACTCAGGCAAGTCAATTTTGAAGAGGAATGTGTTTATATTCCTGTTGTTGCAACTGAAAACATTTAGGTATCCATACCTGATGTTATTCAAAATGCAAATCTGGAGATCCAATGCATTAATGACGAACCTGAATTGTCGCCTGCTCAAAATCAGGAACCGCATGAGGTTCATCAAGAGGTACCTCAACAACCTTAAGTGGTAGTGCCATTAAGGAGATCCACTAGAGAAAGGAGAAACGCGATTTCGATTGATTATGTCGTGTATCTCCAGGAACATGAGTTTGATATGGGTCTGAAAGATGATCCGACTTCTTTTAGTCAAGTCACACAATGTGCTAATTTTGAAAAGTGGATTGAAGCCATGAAGGATGAGATGAAATCAATGGATGACAATGGTGTTTAGGACTTAGTAGAGTTGCCCAAAGGTGCGAAACCGATTAGTTGCAAATGAATATTTAAAACCAAACGGGATTAAAAAGGCAACATTGAAAGATATAAGGCCCGCCTAGTCGCCAAAGGTTTCACTCCAAAGGAAGGCATTGATTATAAATAGACTTTTTCGTCAGTTTCGACGAAAGATTCCTTTAGAATCATTATAGCACTTGTAGCTCACTATGATTTGGAGCTACATCAAATAGATGTTAAAACAACGTTTCTCAATGAAAACATTTAAGAAACAATATACATGGTGCAACCGAAGAACTTTGAGTCTAAAAATTCTAAGCATCTTGTATGCAAGCTTAAAAAGTCTATTTATGGCTTAAAACAGGCATTCCAGCAATGGTATTGAAAATTTGATCAGGTTATTACATCCTTTGGATTTAAGGAAAACACCGTTGATCAGTGCATATATCTCAAGTTCAGTAGGAGCAAATTTATTATCCTAGTGCTATATGTAGACGACACTCTACTGGCAAGCAATGATATAGGCCTATTGCATGAAACCAAGAGATTTCTATCAAGTAAATTTGAAAATGAAAGATCATGGTGATGCATCCTTTGTTTTGGGTATACAGATCCATAGAGATCGTTCCAGAGGTATACTTGGATTGTCACAGAAGGCCTATATTGATAAAGTGCTAAGTATATTTAGCATGAGTGGTTGTGCACTAGGAAACACACCCGTGGCAAAGAGTGATAAGTTTAGTTTGCTCCAATGTCTGAAAAATGAACTTGAGAAGAAGGAAATGGAGAAATATCCCTATGCTTCGGCTGTTGGAAGTCTCATGTATGCACAAGTAGGTACGCGATCGGACATTGCGTACATTGTTGGAATGCTAGGCAGATATTTGAGTAACCCAAGCGTGGATCATTGGAAAGCAGCTAAACAGGTTATGAGATATCTACAGAGAACGAAGAATTATATGCTCACATATCGGAGATCGGATCTTTTGGAGATCGTTGGGTATTCAGACTCTGATTTTGCTGGGTGTCTCGATAGCAGGAGATCTACTTCTGGCTATGCCTTTATGTTAGCAGGAGGAGCTATATCATGGAAGAGTGTGAAACAGTCACTCATAGCTACTTCCACTATGGAGGCAGAGTTCATAGCTTGCCATGAGGCATCAAATTAGGAAATATGGCTGCGAAATTTTATCACTGGGTTGCGCACGGTTGATGGTATTGATAGACCATTAATGATTTATTGTGATAATAAGGCTGTTGAGTTGTATTCCAAGAACAATCAAAGCTCATCGAGGTCAAAGCATATTGACATCAAGTTTCTAGTTGTCAAAGAGAGAGTCCAGAATTCTCAAGTGTCAATTGAGCATATTAGTACAAACTCTATGATTGCGGATCCGTTTACTAAGGGTTTGCCACCCATAGTGTTTCATGAGCATGTTGCTCACATGGGTGTTGTTCTTTTGGACCATATGCCCATATAGTGGGAGTTTGTATTTGGCCTTTTACTTTTGCTTAATTGACATGGTTATGTTGTTCTGTACAGACTTTGGATTATGTATTTTTGATTACTCTATAATGACTTTCATTGCAATTTTGCATTTAATGTTTGAAAGTATTTCATATGATTCTTTTGAGTCATACAGAGGATTAGTTGGAAATTTGCATGTTTAAGATCACATTTCATGTAATTTCCATGCTATACACCCATACTAGATCTATGTCATTAATTGTGTTAGTGTTGTGACCATTGATGGGTCTTGTTACGATAAATGTGATAAAGGCCGCTTTGATCCTACATTGATATGGTTAATGGACCACACTGTTGTTGGATATTTTGGTTTAGATAGCAGAAATGAGCTCAATTAAGGTTATCTTTATGTACAATATAAAAGATAACATATGTAACCCAAGTAGGAGATTGTTGGAATTTTGGGTTCAGATATGTTATAACATTGTACATGTAGACCCATTATCTAATAAAGGACCCAATTAAGTGATATAATTTTTATGGGTCTCCAAAGTATCAAGGTTCTTTAGTATGAGCCACCTTATGTGTAGAAGCCCGATATGGTATGAGTCTTTGTTAATGGGCCAAAGACTCAATGCACATGTGTGAAGTAACTATTAGGGTTATGGTCCATAAGGCATAGGAAATAAATAGACATCAGGAGAGGGTGTTTAATGTGTGTTAAATTTTATTGAAACAGACAGTTCTTCTCCCTCCCCTCTAACATTCAATTGATTGGTTCATATACCAAAGGTGGTTCTCCCTGTAGTCTTAGAAGATCAACCCAAGGAGGCTTGCTTGCAATGGATTTTGGTTGTTTCTAACTCATCTTCTCAATATATATATATATATATGAATTCTTAACAAGTTTAATATGAAAAGATCTTGGTTGTATCATTGATTATTTGTGTATTAGTATCAAGATTAATATAGGAACAATGTTTTCTAATTAATGATCATTAATTATTTTATATTAATAACATTAATTAAATATTAAATTTAATTATTATTCTTCTTGAAAAATAGCTAACAAAAGTAATTGAGACCATTTGGCTATGAGTTTTCATTTAGTTTGACACTGTGACTAACTCACTACATTGGTAATCATTAGATCAGTATTAAAAAGACAGGGCCATTAGTGAAAAGGTACTTCATTTTAATTGGTTTTGGATACATTAATTTGGTCAGCATTCATACTAGCCACAATTAAAGATACTATTGAAAACTTTGTTTGGGTTGAAATTAAAATCAATTTAAAGTTAGATAATTTAAATTGGTTAAGCACAAATTATTTTCAATGATAAAATGATATCGTGACTAGTTTAAATGCATCATATTAAGTTTATTTTTTCGAATGAAATAAAACGCAAGCGATTTACATCCAATTTGAAGAATTCATAAATAAAAAATCTTTTATGATATAATCATTCAGGAATATAAAAATTAAAACCAACAATTTTATAGTTATACTACAAGGTTCTATCGGGGTTATAAGCACATCTTTTACATGAACAAGTATGGTAACAATGCTTTGGTCTCTGCAACCCATTATGTGCACAAATCAACATTAATGGTTGGGTGTAGTGAGCCCCGCAATTCGCGTGCTCTTCGCCGTATAGCTCGCCGGCATCGTCTGCATTGAGGGGACTCGGCAATCGGTACAAATATTCTTTAGAAACATCCATTTATTATATTAATGCCCATTTAATGTTGTTGTCTTAGGGAGAAAAGGACATTGTTGGATCCAAGACATTGATACTCACACTGTCTTGATTTGTCCAATGTGTTCAAGATTATAGTTGTCACTATATTACAGTTGTGAACATTTACGTATCTACTGTTTTCCTACAATTTTGTGCTTACCCTATGGATTTGGGCACTTTCGGTTACCAGGTATACTCAATTTCAAGTTCATATTTCACACTAGTTTGCTGTTCAAGGGAGTTAAGATTTTATCTGGTTAAACAATAAATTACCTTAGTTTAAAAAGAATTATGACCAACCACCAAAGTGATGTTTTATGCCAAACAACATGTTAAAAGAAGTTTGTTTTACCTTTTATTACTGAAGGGACTTTGATCTAAATATATCAATTTTAGATGTTTTTAAAATCCCAGGTTCGATTTCTCTACCTCTCAAATTATTTGGGTGAACTTTTATGATCAAATTCGTAGGCCAACAACTTCTTGCAAGATCCTGTTTTGGTGTTTTTATGGTACTAGCAGGAGGACTACACACTTTCCAATATTGAGGCAGAATTTAAAGCATTCATCTCAGCAATTTTTTTTTTTTTTCATTTGGATTATTATCATGAAATATTCTTATATTTTACCTTATGTTTCAATGTTACCTTTAAAATTTAAATTCGATCAATTTACACATTGCATTATAAAAATTCGGATCAAATTAGAATTGATACACACGTGCAACCCACACGCATGCATTATCTGAATGCGAAATAACAACTTTTTCCTTTGTTATTTTCTCCCGCAAATCCTCTCTCTCTATTATTTTATTTAAGCTCAAAATCTAACTTGTCAATCTACAATCTGTGAAGACAAGTATGATAAAATACTGTCATAATTATTTTTCATATTTAAATTTGGTACACCAATTCTAATTTAATTGAAGTTTTAATCAAAAAGGCATATTAAATACCTTATTATATAATTTTTAAATTGATTAAATTTAGAACATAAATAAAACATTAAAACATATAACAAAATGCAACGGTGCGTTGTGATGGTAACCTTTGATTTGTAAACCAGTTTCCAAATTGCACCTCACTCTATTGAACATGTGCTCTCCATTTCATCTTACCTTACACAAACAATATATTTACATTATTCGATCAACTGATCGCTCTATACAAATCATTTTGAGGGGCACTGAAAAAGAAAAGATGTAAAATTTTGGCAGCAACTTAATTTTAAGAACAAAGTTTTGGCAAGAATAATCCTGTTTTCGTTATATATCCCATCTGGGTCTGCATTGTCCTGCAGAACTTTTCCAGTTCTGTCACCTTCCAGTGCATTCCCTGAATTCGTGCTTCAATCTTCTCAGTCCGTGTTGACAGATTGAGCTTGTTTGCATAGAGAAGGATTTGTTCTGCATTTACTTTCCCACCACTAGTTTTCTTAGCAGATGGAGAATCATTGAAGGTCATCAGATTAATGAAAGCTTGGACTGCCATTTTTGGAGGAAACTTTGAGTTTTGAGCTAGGTGTTTCAAAGCTTCTGTTGATAGCTTGTCATAGTTCACTGCAAGACAGACTCTCATCTTTTCTTCTTCGCGTAATCCGGCATGGACCTGTGCAAGAACTTAAGTCAATGCAAGCACTTGGAGGAGGGTGCCCGTAGCTGGTAAAGTCACATGTCGTCCCCCAATAAAGCTTAGAATCGAATTTCGCTCGTACTAAGAACTGGGAGATAAGGGAAGGGAAAGAGTTATCTCCCTTTGTGTAGCCCGTAGATCCAACGGTCTCAAATTTTTAATTTCATATCAATATCTTATCACTTTGATGCCCCTGATCTATAAATTTGAACTGAATTCACTAATATTGAGGAATTTGAACCTAGTTTGATTGCTGACTAATGCCAGAGTCATTAACAGCAAAGCAATGTAGAACATATATGACCCTCATTATAGCATATTTCACATATTATAGAGAATGAAAAACAAAATAAGTAAATCTAATAAGAGAAAAACAGTGGTTTTTGTAGTATACCTCGAGATACATGTCTATGGCTTGGTAGATTTGTTCATGGGATTCTCTTGCAGAATCAGGCAGCCCCAAAACCAGTGCTGCAAATTTTGAAGGTTTCAGATGGGGATCTGGTCCTACTTCGACAAGGTACGAGTCAATCAAGCTAGCAACCTTTTTCAATCGAATTAAGGATAAAACCGAACTGTCTTCAAGGAGAAATGCTTTTACAAGCCTTATAACCAAACTTACATCATACTTATAATCCTTCCCACAAGGAGACCGAACAAGCAGATAATCCAGAGTTGCTTGATCCAGTTGCGAACCAATCATGCTCTCTAACTTTTTTTTGCAATGTCTGCTTACTTTCAAGCTCGACGCCACTTGAAAAATATCAAATAATCCCTTCCAAGAAATAGAACTCCTATCAAGTAGACAAAGCAGATTGATTATTTCCTCTGTAATTTTCCTCTTCTCTGCAGCTGAGGCACCAAGAAATCTTGATTTCCGATAATAAAAAAGGAACTTACAAATCGTAGCATGATCAAAATTAATCTGAGAAACCATTGTCATAACTACCTTGTCAATCAAATAAATATCCAAAAACAGAAGATCTTCAAACCACCAAGTTGTTCGAGTCACATCTCGTGTACTAACAGTGCTCAAACTGAAGTTACCTGAAGAACAAGTATACGGGCTTGCAACACTAGGAGAAACAAGCTTTCCTACGAGACAATCGAAAACTTTTTGAAGCACTGATGAAACATTTTTGGCAGGAAGTAAATCTTGGCATTGTTGTAAAGCAACTAAGAGGTCAGACCAGGTCCAGAAACTGATCCCTTCAAGGAATTTATCCACGAGGTCTGTCAAGTTGGAAATTCCAGAGATATTTTTATCCATCTCCATGAAATGGGCAGCACAATTTAGTAGGACTACATTAGAGGGAGTTATCTGAGTTCTTCCTTTGTTGTAGCAAAATTTTGCCATGAGCTCAAAACCTTCTACACCTCCTGGAAAGTCATGGAATATTACTTTCAGGTTCCCTTTACTTCCCTTCAATTTACTGAACATGTTTCTGATTTTAACAGAGAAAGATGAAAGGACTTCCTGCAAAGATTTTTGACACAATGGTCAGAGAAAATGTTCAAACAGATGAGGTGCACTCACAGTTGGGAAATGAAGTTCCAAAAGAAAATTGTTTGATCAAAGGGGAAAAGAGAAAAGAAGAAAAATTAATGAATGGCAACAAGTCCATTGGCATTTAAAAAGCTTGACTGGCTACCTACTTGACAAAAGCTTTGAATTAATCAAACAAAATTAGAAAAATCTCATGCAAGAAAGTGAGGGAATTTTTATATTTCTAAGGAAAATTATGGTGAGAAGTTGCTATCGACAATTAATTGTGGGTGGTCCTCTCTCCATTACAATTTTGTTGAGGGATGAAAAGCTTTTGGTGAAAATAACAGATTATGGAAACCAGAAGAACCAGAAAAAGATACTGTCAGAAAAGCTCACATCATTTTATTGATCATAGAAAATAAGTATTATAAACCAAGAAAAAGTATACCAAGAGAATGTAGCTGAGAGAGAAATTGGAATGAAAATGACATCTGCAAGGGAGAAATAATATCTCAGAGAATGAAAACTGGTTATAAACTATGTACCCAAATTACAAAACCATGAAATCAACATTCAAGATATTAATTAACAAGCCAAAGTTTATCACGAAATCACTATACAAATTAAGAATATCGTTTCCCTTCAATTAGCAGAAAGCATGAGTTTTAATGTTCCATCATTGAAAATAAAAGGGAAGAAACATATTTACAAGCATCAACATAAATGAATGAGAAGCAGAGTATTATTACCTTGTCCACCATGAAAATCTCTTCGCCGTTAATGTCAACTTCAAGATCACAGCACACTTCCATTGTTCAAATATTTAAAAAAAAAAAATACCCACCACAAATCAAGTAGTTATTGTGCTAATTATCAAAGGCTGAAGCCAAAAAGGAGACTAAAAATAAGAGATACGAAGAGTTTATTCAGTAAGATGGGAAAGAGAGATGCAGTGGAAAGTGGTTTCTTTGAATCTGGTGTTGCTTGGTCAATGAGCATAGACAAAATAATTTTTGTTAGTAGACAGACAATGGAGGGAATAAGAAGCTACAAGGCACTTTTAAAAGAATGAAACTAAGTATTTATTGATAATTAGGACAGAGAGAGAGCCTCCAAGAACATGGGTACACGCTTACACGCTTGTTGTGTAAGCTGTCACAACCACCTCCACTAAGTAAAACAATATCACCTCTTCTTCTTTTTTTTAAAAAACAATAAAGGTAAGATCAGTGACAACCTTCTCAACGTGATCATTAGAAGCGTTATTTGATGGGGAAATCGATGCTAGAGGTCTAGACAACGAGAATTGCACGTATTCTTTCAAAACGGATTATTCTCACCCAAAAAATTAGTATTCAGCTCATTGACGAGAGAGAGTTTAAAATTATTCGAAACCTTTAATACCGTCATTACGGAACAACTCCACTTAAAAGTCATCAATTTTATCGTCATTATCTCTCAAATATGAGAGTCTCACAAAACTAATGTTTTTACCATTAAACCAAATCAGTCGGTGGCTATTATCACCTCTTCTTGAGAAAAAACGTATCCAAGATTTCACTTTTTTAAATGTCACAAAGTTCTATTGTAAAATTAGGACAATATGATTATTAAACAGTTCTAATTGCAAAAAGCTGCACATGGATTATTTGCAAAAATGAGACGAGACAAAGTTTAAGGCTCGAAACTCAATAATTTCTCTGATTCCAACTCTCCTCTCTAGGGTCCAAAGTAATATTTTTTTACCCATATGATAAATATATTCACTTGACCAAATAATCTTACCCTTTTCCGTTACTTATGCCGCCAGTTTTCTCATGGTGGCTTGACTCTTCTTAACAACTGCTTAGTGGGTGCTGGATCCCACTAAAGGAACTAGATGACCTTATGATCATGATGTTTCTTAGGGCAGAAAATCAATGGAGGATATGCTTCCTGTAGTTGTGGCACTTGTGTATGTACCTAAATCAAGCTGTAGCACACCCAAAAGGAAAAGATTATACTCAAATATCCACAAGTGAGCTTTGCATGATTGCATTCAAATTTGAAAAAGACAGCTGAACTAAAAGCCCGGCTTTTATAATAGAGAAGCCCACCCCTTAGGCCTCTACAGAGACGGAAAAAAATAAAGAAAAGAAGGTTAAACTAAATCTTTTGGCATATCCAACAAGGCTTGATATTTGAGCAAAACATTGTCCTAAATTATCAAGACTTGGAGAATCTGAAATAATAATTTTGCTAAAAAACTTTTCCATGAACTTATCCTCAAATAAGAAGATTCAGGACCGTGTATAGATTCTCTGGGAAAAAACAGTTAGACCATAAGGTTTTTAACACGTGTTAATTTATTTGGTCTATTTGAACTTACAGAACGTAATTTCATTCAATTAAATCATTCCGTTCACATATTTATTTTAAACCCATCCATCCATTCATTTAAAACTTGATTTCATCCAAATTAACGGAGATCATAAAACAAATTTGGATGAAAATAATTTAATTAGACGAAATCAAGTTTTGCAAATCAAATAAACACAAAATAAAAATTAAGAAACAATAAACACTAGTGAAATTTCAAGGGTTTATTTTCTTTTTCCCAAATCACAATTATCCTCAAATAATAATTAATCACTCGAAGGCATTGCAAAACTTTTAGCAAGAAAATTATGAAAGCAATTATTACTTGAAAAATGAACTCCTTTTATATGGTAAACTAATGCTACAATGGCAACAATTATCAATTTGATTAGCCAACATACCACTCCCTTAAAGGATGAGAAACCAAACAGTTGCCAAAGAAGAAAAAGACAAACAAAAGAAACGAAATATTGAAATTGAATGAAGATCGGCCCGTTCTGGCATAATAAGTGATTTTGCATGGCAATCATTATCCTGAAAATTCTGAAAAGATCCAAGTGTATGCACTTGCAATAGTGCAAGGTAAGTCGCAGCTTGCACATCCAATGCAGCTAACGCTGGAAAAATACCACCAGTAAGATGATCTTACCAAGTGCTCAAGTGCCCATCAAACCACTCAAAAACTAGTAGCCATTAATCTGCCTTTGGGTTGGCCTCATCAGCCTAGAAAAAGGCATTTGGGTCCGGCCAGGAAGGCCCCTTGGTTTAGAATATTGATCATCTGCTTTTGGATCCGAGAATGATCTTGAAAATGACTGGGCAAGCTCTACAGCAGAAGCTGTTTTTCCATAGCGCAGACCAGTACCATCAGGGGAGGCTGGTCTGGGGTGCTCAATAGGTTTGCGCCAGCTCTCTGGTGATGAGTGCCTCTCCTGCTGCTGCTGTTGCTGTCTCTCATTCTCCCTGTTGTTCCTCCTATTCTCATTACGCCAATTCCTCTTCTGCACATCAACTCTATCGACATCCCCATGGTCATCTTTCTTCTCAAATCTCCTTCCAGTCCTCTGATCAAGAGGAAGATTCTCTGTTCTTTCACCATGGCGAGAAGGAATTACATGATCAGGAACTCTTTCAGTCTTGGGAGCATTATGTTTTACCCTTAACATAACAATAACAACAGAATATTCATAAGAAATAAAGTTTTCAAGAAAATTAATGCGATATAGACTACCTGTCTCCGAAAGAAAAAAAATGTATAATGGACAGAATTAGATAAAAGAGGAAATGACTACCTATCAGAATGTTGACCCAACTCATGATGGTTGATAGCAACATCATCAACCCCTCGCTCCCTCAGAACCTGATAAGAGGATCAGCAATGCCATCATGATTCGAACATAAAGCCACCAATAGTATTGAGGTATACAATTCAATAATAAGAATCTAAACTGACTAAACTATCATTATCTCCATTTTAGCAATCGCCTATTCCCCCAGGAAGAGGGAGGTGGAAAAGTGCCAAAGTAGGTAACAAGAACTTTTAAAGTATATGTTAATAAACAAATCATATTATTTTCCTTTCAACAGGGAGCGGAATTAACAAAGGAAATCCCAACATGTGAAAAAAATCACTCACCATTTCTCGAGGCCGAGCACCACCAAAAACTGCTTTTCTGCATCAACAACAACTATAATAAGCAGACATAAGAACCAACAAGGCTTAACAGAAAACATATTTTTTTGTCATTTCCTATTAAACTAACAAAAGAGGAAACACATGACAAAATTCATTACAGCATTGCTACGAAAATAGACCAATATTTAATAATGTTTCGATTAAGGAACTTCTGGTAATAAAATCATAACAAGCAAGAGAATAACAATCTTTTTTGAAAGTCAAAAAAATTAAACCCAAAGAAAGCATAGTAGCTGTAAATCAAAAGAGAAAGAGAAAAAGAAAAAGAGAACATACTAGCCAAGTTTATTGCAAAGACCAGAAGCCAAAAAAAAAAAAACAAATTTTAAGAAAATTAAGTTTTGATGTGCAAGAGGCAAAAACAAAACAGACACTCGTATAACTTAGGACACTTTCAGAGTATAACAGTTAGGCAGATCAACAAGACACATGAAGTTGATGAACTGGTTTGTACTTGCTACTCATTTCACTATTTTACTGTGCTAATACTTCAAACTTTCTACGAGAGTTTATAACTTTGTTACACATACTGAGTATTATCACTGACAAAATAATGATGCAGCTCTCTCTCTTTCTCTATATATATTTATATATCTTTTAAAGTAATACAATAATCAATTTAAAAAACCACAAAAGTGGGGCATAGCCATGCCCCAGAATGCAAGTTTCATATGTCTAGCTCAAACCCCACAAGACTCCACCCTAAATTTTAATTTTAACTTTTTCCCGAAGGATAAAGGGAAAAAAAACAATTCCCCACAACTCAGTAAATAGTTCAAACCCCACCAGTCCCCCTTAAAATACAAGGACTGGTAGTCCCTGTAACTGATGCTAAAAAATTCTGTATTCAAATCCAAAGAGCATTCGACATTAGTAGTGATATCATAATGTAACTCTAGACAAAATTAGAAGTCGTTTAAAACTTCCAGGAGACTGGAACTACTTCATTATTATGCAAAAATTTCATAAACCACAAAATAAAAATGGAAACAAAAGTGAAAATGAGATTATGGAGCTAATCATGTAATAGTCTTGCATATAGGCGCCTTGCAAAGCTAACATGCAATGGGAAGAGAAATTACATTCTTCAGTAATTCACACAACTGGTTACAAATGAAGCAACAGTATATCTACTACAACTTGTTACAAAAGAGAGTTTGCTGTGACAAGACTGACGTTCTTCCACAACAAAAAATATTTCAAAGCAAGAGCAGAACAAATTATTTAACTGTTTAAAAATCAGCAGAAGCTTTCATTTTAAAATGAAATACATGTTTAAACAAAGACACCCTAACCAGATATTTAAAATGCTATAAAACACAACCCTGCAATGCTTGAAATACTGAAAAACATGCATATTCTAGTTCCTAAAAGCTACATGGGGCATCCAAATAATTTCTAAAATAGTTATTTTAGAAGCTCCTTTGAGCTCTCTTTCAATCTCAAACCATCTAGAGCCACAAAAGAAGTGCTGTAGAAAAATGCATTTGTTTTCCCTTTCACTTGGTTATAAAAGTGCCTCTAGGAAAAGTAATACATAAATAAATAAGAGTGCTCCTCAGGAAGAAAGATAGTAAACCAGTAGTGATTCCCAGGGAGAAAAGCCCATTGGTACAAAATATAGAAATGATAATCTATTCACAATTGGCCGTACAGGAATCATCCATATGCCTGAATTGTATCAAACTATATGTGAATTGCAATACTAATCTTGACGCAGAATCATATATCCACATATGTAAAACATAATAAGAAAATTTAAAAGGAACAAAAAAAGAGAGAAAAGAAGGAAAGAAGAAATCCAATCACCAATCCTAATGGAAAAAAGGGAACAACAAAATGAAAACAAGCATACAAACTCTAAAAGCTGTGATAGGAGAAGCAAAGTACAAACTTGGAAAACTTACAAGTTCCACTATCTCCTTGCATCTAGAGTTAAGAATTATTAGGATCTGTGTATGCAAGATAGTAATTTATAATATTCCTTAATTGATTGTTCACAGGTCATACTTTTGATTCAAAGGGGACCTCATCAGCTAGTTTCTCATAAACATTATCATACTGGCAGACTAAAATGATTCGTGTTTCGACTCTGAGTTCATCAACTTGCTACTAATAATACAAGCATTGCACACACGCACACACACAGAGAGTAGCATTGATAAAAAATTTCAAAATGATATTACCAGACCTTTCCTTTTCAATGTTCCCTTGTAATTGTTCACGTGGCTGCAACCGAGACTTTAAATTCAGCTTAGGGTGCTCTACTGCCTGGTTCACACTCTCATTGCCAGCTAAACCAGGTTTTGGAGGATTCACATTTCCATGTAATTCATTAACAGTCTCAGCATGACCAAGAGCAGAGTTACTTGGAAGTTGCCCCTATATGAACCAAACATTAAAATTAAGTGTAGTCAAAACAAAGCAAATTTTTTCTTTTAAAAAAAGAAACCTCATAAGGTTTTCACATCAATACCTGCTTAGGATCGTCGACAGGTATTTCCACATTCTCCAGTGGCTTTGTTCGTGGTAGTAACTTCAACTTAGGCCGCTCTGATACTTCTGAAGGCACAGTTGGCTGCATCTCAGTCGCACCAAACTTTCCATCAGAATGAGTTGACTGAACCCCATCAGGATAAGTTGTTGTTTTCCTCTCTTTAACTTCTAGATAAGTAGGACCTCGGGTCCTTTCATAATCTGGTAAATCCTTTCTCCCACCATGGACCCCTTCTTCAATGTTCAGACCCCTTTCAACATGCCTTGCCAATGTTGCTGCAGAATATTCTCTTCCACCCACCAAATCTATCTGGTTGTACGTATCATCTGAGTTCTTAGAAAGTAAGCCACCTTCTGGTTCTGAATACTTAATAACCTCAACATCTGCCTGATACTGCAGGGAAAGCTTTGACTGCCATCTACCTGAGGAGACCTTTTCAAGCGCACTGGCATGGGCAAACTTCGAAACAGAAGTTTCTCCAGACCAGGAAGATTGAACCGGCACAGTAATGCCAACAGTCACGTCCCTCCTCACAGCCCAAGCATTCGGATAAGCCCCAGAAACAGAATGCCCACTATTGCCCCCTACACTCTGAGAATTCACCCCAGCATGAGCTGCATCATTAACCTTACCAGAGTACGAACTCACTGCCCCACTTGACAATGGCGTTACAGAAGCCAACTCCTGCCAACCTGTTACCTTCCCGATTGAAACAGACTCCGGTTTCAGCTCTACACGACTAACTGGGACCCGGAAACTCTCATCACTAACTGTTCTACGTGGAGCTGATGTACCATCCAATGGCTTTCGTTCATCCTCATCGAAATTACGGCCAATATGTGTTGTATGAGTAAGAAATGGGGTTTTATCATCGAAATGCTTAGTCGAATGGGACGAATTGGGCCGAGACCGGTCGGATCGGCCCATCGGGTTTCCCCATGATGTTGTTCTATCATAACCAGGACGATCTGAAGACCTAACGACTCTGCGCACAAAATTGATCAAGAAATCAACTAGGGTTTTCACTTGCAGATCTAGTGCCGCTATTAATTGATACTAACACACAAGCAATTCGCATAATATAAGTATCAAAAAGTTAGATAAGAAAACTGAAGGCTCAGATCTAAGATTACTCAAATCAAATGAAAAAACTGGATTACACCAAGAATTTAATATGCCAAAGTAACAATGAAAAAAAAATTAAATCGGATTTAATATAAATTTAAAAAGAAAAAAAAAAGAAAGGAACGAAAGAATTGGGACTTACACACCAGGAGCAGAAGGAAGAGGGAGATCAGTGGGAATAGAGCCGCCATGGAAGTCCTTGAGAGTCATGGTATTGCCACCGAAAGCTTTCTTCTTCGACATCTTTTCTCTCTCTGTTTTGTCTCTCTTATGTATATTTGTAATGAAATTTAGTTTTGGTTATATAATCAATTATCGATAAAGAGAGAAGAAAGAAAAGAATAGGAGGAACCCCCGATTTCCTGCAGATGATTTTTTTTTAATATAATAGTGATAGTGATAGTAAAACGAGATCGAAGAATTGAGAAGAAGAAGCAGGGTCGGTTCTTGGGGGTTACCTCATAATACTCACGGACCCATCTGGCGCTCTACAATTAGAAGAATTTCTCCTACTATAGGGCTTTTGTGCAGGGTTCTGTTCTCGCACGTACGGTTCGTTTGGTTCCAAATGTACCAATCATGCAGCTGTTTTTTTTCTTTCATACATAAACCTTCGATAAATGTTTTCAAACGTTGTCTTAATAAAATGAGCCATAGGTTTTGAAACGCTGATATACAAGTTTTTCGAAATATTGAGATATTTTAAAATTTAATAAAATAATAATAATTTATTTATTTATAATAAATTTTAATATTTTTATAATTTTAAAATATTAATATATATTATATATAAATTTTTTATTTTTATAGTATTGTAATTTGTATGTAAGTAATTAATTAAATAGTTTGTAATTATTATTAAACCAAATAACATGTGATAAATATTTATGAAGCGCAATAGAGATTGAGGTTTGTATTATTATTCATTTGGGCATTAGTTTAAGCTTTATACTTACATTTTTTTTCCTTGTAATTTTTAAAGTTTTTAAAAAATCTTCAATGTCAAGGCATAAAAGGTGTATGTCTTGGGTGTAGACGTACACCTTGTTCGCTGAAAATATAAAAGGCATACATCCCTAAACAAAAGACGTACGTTTAATAAAAAAAACATTTAATACTTTGAGTTTCAAAACGTTTTATTTTAATCCCATTTCTGAACGAGTTCAGAAAAAACTTTTGAAAACACCGTCTACGATACAACATTGTGGTACAAGTACGGAACAAGAGCAAAAGTGCAAGATAGTCCATTTTAAAAAAAATATATATATATTAAGATCGATAGTATTTCCAAAACATATATATATATATATATATTATGAAATTATAATTATATTTATGAAATGTACATAATTTATTAGTTTTATATTGTAACTTACCTGAGTCATGCACTTGCACATGGGATCCAGTTTACACTACGGTCGTGGGTCCATGCTGCGAATCTTGTATCTTAGAAATCGTGGAGGGTTTAGTGTTTATTGGGTTTTTAATAAAGGGTTAAAATCGATTAATCGATCATTTCAAATCGTTTTGATTAAAATAATTTGATTAAAATTATCATTTAATAACCGATTGATTAATCGAATAAAATTTATCTGTTAATTAATCAGACAATAATTAAAAAAAATTAATTATATTGATTGTTTAACCAAATAAGAAATACAATAATAATTCATTCCTTCATATATTTAACATAATTTTACGTTGCCATAGTAGTTTAGGTGTGGTTTGTTTACCTAGAGGTTAGTGGTTCAAACTTCCCAACCATTAGAAGCTTACCTCGTGCCTTTATCAACCTTTCCTCCTCTTCAATATCTCTGAAGAAAAATCTTATTCTATAACGATCCATTTCGAGCGGGCTCACTCAGGATGATGTTAATTACCTTTCAGAATCGAGTACTTGGACACACAATTAATATAATACAACATGACAATATATAAGGTTGTAGCTTTATAAGGTGTCTAAAAAGATACAACCAACAGATTACAACTTCACACACCTAATATACAATATAACATTTATTACAAAAAGAGACTTGACCAAGGATGCGACGCTCGTGGATCCACCTAAAAACTTCGTCAAATCTTCAAAACTTCACCACCTAAGATCCAAGATCTCCTAGAAGCTTACCTAAAAGGTTATAAAGAGAAGGGGATGATCTATAAAGCTCAACGAGCTCTTAATCTACACAAAGTAATCACTTATTAGAAAAAGTTGAGAGCTTATTAATATTTCTTTTTTCCTTTCTAGTTTATTTGTTCATATACATAGGCATATAACACTTTGCAAATCAACAATCTTAGTAATCATAATACGGTCCTATAGAACCCACAACCAATTTGCATTCACCATTCCGTAGTCAATCAAAACATCACAATTTATCCATACAACCAAACAATTCATATGCCCCCTTACGGGCCAAGCAAATCAAATTCATGTATGATATGCTAATTCAGCATGATGCAATGCACTGTCTCATCTCATAATCCATCGGGGACGTCTCCCTATGTACCAATACATTTCACAAACAATAAATTTTTGGAACCCCCCTTGATCCGGGCCGAGTCCAATCATCCAAATATATTCAATACCTATACACCCTTTGTGAGAAGGGACTTATTGTCCTCACATATCACTTATTCCTCAATAACATACCGTAAATGAAGTCAAATGATGAACATCAACAAATTCTCATCATTAGTGTATAATTAACTTATCATACCACATAGTTACACATATAATTATTATATTTTAATAATGAATTATAATTCTTATGTAACTTTATTGTTTTGGTTTCCCTATTAACTTTCGTGCTTACCAAAAGTAGGGTAATACTCACCTTACATGCCAAATCCTAATCTTGGATCACTTCTTTGCCTTTATTACGATCATCCACCACACCTATTGAAATGTCATTTTAACAATTTAAGCAACTACATATACAAATAGTCAATTAGTATAGTATTTAAAACTTAAACACTTAATAAGCAACCAATCATTCCATTTACTTACACATATAAATCAAAGAAAATAATACTAAAAGTTCATTCTTCTCCTTAATCACCTCTCTTCATTCTTTTCTTCTTTCCTCCATTCTTTACTTCTTTTACTTATCTAAGTTTGAGATTATATCTAAAATGATACTATTAAATTACATAGTCAAAATTTCAATTTAAAAGATGAGAAAATTTCAACTTCTTAGGTAATAACATTGCCTAAAGTAACTTGGTTCCTTTACTCTCCAAATTTTCATTTTCTATGCTTTAAATAACAAAACTCTCATTACTCATTTCAAACTTTTCCAACTCAAAGAATTCATTCAAGTCTAACCATCTTCACTCCATAAAACTCTCAATTCATAAGGACTTTAAATTTCAAGACACTAACTTAGGGTAATTACCAACAAATTCCAACTTGTAAAATTCTTCCTTCTAAACATAATTTTCCAATCAATAAAGAGTCTCTTACCTAGAAAGATTTCTTTTAATTCCTACAAAGGTTTCAAACTTACAGCCCATAGCATAATTCTCTAACAATACTCATCTCAAAAATCATGTTATACAAGAATAAAACTTCAAACTTTGAGCAAAAAATCATCCTAACAATCTTCAAACTTCACAAATTCATAACTTAATCTTATCAAATCCAAATGACCTCAAACAAAACCTAAAATTTAACTTCAAGAAGTCTAGTTTAAGTTTGTAGTTGAAAACTTTTCGAAATTAGCTCAAACTCTGCACAAAACCCCAAAGGAAACAAACAGGTTTTTTCTCCCCTACTCGGCGCATGTAGGCCACACGCCACTGTGTCCTACTCATGGAGGTCCACCTCCCTGGCCAGACGACGGTTTATGGTGGCAGAAGATGGTGTTTGAAGTTTTGGGGCAAAAAAACCTTGGATGATTGGGTTAAGGCTAGGTCAAAGTTGGGAATAAAATGGGTTTTTGAGAAAAAAAATTTGTGGAACTTTTTCTCTCCTCTCTCCCTTCTACCGAGTTCCTCACAGCTAAATGAGAGATTTTTACTCTTCTAGGTTAACTTCTGATTTATATACACTTGTCATTTTACCACTCTACCCTTATCCTTCTTTTTTTATTAAATTACAAATCCTTCCTTTAATTTCCTTCTAGTTATTAAACACTCCCAAAGTTTTTGTTTCTTACTAAGAGTTCTCTAAAAAAAAATTGAATTATAAAATAAGATATAAAAAGCTTAAAGAAAGATTAAATTCTACAATTCTCCCTTTCTTAAAAAAATTTTCCCTCGAAATTTTCAACTAACCTAGATTGACGAACAGATAAGGGTATTGGTTCTTCATTTCCACTTCACTTTCCCAAGTAATTTCTTCGACTCCTCTATTTCTCCCAAGCACTTTAACAAAGGGAATGACTTTTTGTGAAGAACTTGTTCCCTAGAGCCCAAGATTTTTACTGGCATCTCAACATATGAAAGGTTATGTTGAACTTCTATTGGTTGGAATTGAATGATGTGTGACTCGTCTAGTACATATTTGCGCAAAGTTGACACATAGAAGACATCATGAAGTACTGAAAGTTTGGGAGGTAAGGCTAATTGGTACGCTAAAAGTCCAATCCTTTCAATAATCTCATAAGGTCTGATGTAATGAGGGCTTAACTTTCCTTTTTGACTAAACCTCCATACTCTCTTTGTAATGACCCATCCCGGGTTGGCCACCCCGAGTCGGTGTCATCACATTTTGAGAATCTCAGCACGACACATATATGTAACAATAAATAAAATACTAACATAAATTTTTAATTTAATCCCCAATAAGGGAGGTAAACATATATGATATTCACTTTAAACATAAATGCATGAATATTTACAATAAAAAATTTTACAAGTCGTTATCGTGATTGTCTACTACCTGAAAATCATTGTACAATGAGGGATGAGTTTCACAAGCTCAGTGAATTAAATTTACTAAAAGTATTCTAATTTCGTAAATATCCCATTAATATTTAAACAATTATTTCTCCTATAACTAGATAATAACATAAATGTCTAATATTTAAATAATTCCCATATTATCATATTTTTATGTTTCTTTCTCTTTTTCTTACTGTAACTGTCTCTCTCTGGGAGACTCATTCATCTCTAAATAAACTCACCACAATATACCACACATCAGCATTTCCATAATATATGCAATAATTTAAAATAGGTGTAATGCATGAATGATTATGATGGGAACGTCTTCCCACCTGTCGACAGGTTGTTATTAATTTAGACTGGTTGCCTTCCCGGTTCTTTCATTCTCATAAGACCGGCTGCATTCTTGGTTCTTTACATCTTATTCCTGCTGTCACAGAATTTATTTCCAGCATATACCGGTTGTCATAGTTTTTCAATTAGACTGGTTGTCTTCTCGGTTCTTTCATTTTCATTAGACCAGCTGTCTTTCCGGTTCTTTTCTTTCTCATTTAATACATATGCATATGTGCAATGCTATGAAATATACATACAAATAGTAATATAAAAACAACATATAAATTCAAAATATTTAAATTGGCTATCCTGATTATTCTAAATTTTATATAACAAAAATTCCTCTCATCCCAAATCACATCAAATAATCCATTAAAGCTTGTCAATATCCACTATAATTCACTCATTATAATTCGTGCTAAAACATCAATATAACTCATCAATAATTTATTTATCGCTTTTATTCTCAAATAAACTTTTATTTCCAAAAATATTATTTCTCACCGAAAAATATTTCTACATGTCCAAATTTCCTATCATACCTATAAATCAATTTTTCATTTATCACTCAAGCATACATCAATAATTTATTTTAATATTATCATTAGATATTTCATTTTTATTTAGACAACTTAAAATAAATTTAACTCACCACGTAGCACTTAAAGCTACCCGTGGATCACCTCCTTGCCTTTCTCGTTATTCTCTAAAACTTCCCCCGATTGTTGACTGCCAACACCTGACAAAATATTTGCATTCAAATTCTAATTATTTCTTCATTTCTTCATAAACCACACCCTTTGAAAATTCTCACTTTGAATTTAAAGAATTTCATAAATGTTAAAAATGTAAAAATAAACACTATACTATTACCTTATGCTTTTCTGATAGCTATTCTAGATTCTCTACAAAATTTTGCTGTAATTTCTAAAAAAATTTACTCTTTCAACTTTCCTCTGAACTCCCAAATGTTTTAAGAAAACAGATGATTTAAAGGAACTAAACGAAATCTCTTGAGTAAAATTTTACGTTTACATCTGCTATATATAGGAAAGCTTGGGGCTGAAAACTTTAGCAACCCCCCTCTCCAAAGGTCTCCACAATCTCCACGTTGTGGAGACGTGTGAGGCATTCCCAAATGCCTTAAGAAATTGGCAGCAAGAGCAGTTATTACACCTGCTGCCCATGCTTTTGATTTCAAAAGCTTCTGAGAATTGGCAACAGGTATTAAACTTGTTGCCCATCCTTTTTGACCTTTTTTTTTAATAATATTTTTTTTCTTTCTTTTTTTTTCCTTTTCTCTCAATTCATCATTTTTATTTAGATCTTCCACTTTTTAAGTTCTCATGCAGTCCATAGAATCTTAAAACCTAATGCCTTGATACCAAAATTGTAACGACCCATCCGGGGTTGGCCACCCTAGAGACGGTGTCATCACATTTTGAGAATCCCAGCACGACACATATCTGCAACAATAAATAAAATACTAACAAATTTTTTTAATTTAATCCCCAACAGGGGAGGTAAACAAATTTGATATTTACTTTAAACCTAAATGCATGAATATTTATAATAAAAAATTTTACAAGTCTTTATTGTGATTGTCTGAGGATATGACCACGTACATGGCTAACAGAAAATGGTCTTGACTGCCTCTCAACTCACCAGACTATTTATCTTGTCTGCTACCTGAAAATCTTTGTACAATGAGGGATGAGATTCACAAACTCAGTGAATTAAATTTACTAAAAGTATTCCAATTTTGTAAATATCCTATTAATATTTAAACAATTATTTCTCCTATAACTAGATAATAGCATAAATGTCTAATATTTAAATAATTCTCATATTATTATATTTCTATGTTTCTTTCTCTTTTTCTCACTGTAACTGTCTCTCTCTGGGAGACTCATTCATCTCTAAATAAACTCACCACAATATACCACACATCAGCATTTCCATAATATATGCAATAATTTAAAATAGGTGTAATGCATGAATGATTATGATGGAAACGTCTTCCCACCTGTCGACAGGTTGTTATTAATTTAGACCGACTACCTTCCTGGTTCTTTCATTCTCATAAGACTGGCTGCCTTCCCGATTCTTTGCAGCTTATCTCGGCTGTCACAGAATTTATTTCTAGCATATACCGGTTGTCACAGTTTTTCAATTAGACCGGCTGCCTTTCCGGTTCTTTCATTTTCATTAGACCGATTGTCTTTCCAGTTCTTTCATTTTCATTCGATTGGCTGTCTTCCCTGTTCTTTTCTTTCTCATTTAATGCATATGCATATGTGCAATGCTATGAAATATACATGCAAACAGTAATATAAAAGCAACATATAAATTCAAAACACTTAAATTGGCTATCCTAATTATTCTAAATTTTATATAACAAAAATTCTTCTCATCCCAAATCACATCAAATAATCCATTAAAGCTTGTTAATATCTACTATAATTCACTCATCATAATTCGTGCTAAAACATCAATATAACTCATCAATAATTTATTTATCACTTTTATTCTCAAATAAACTTTTATTTTCAAAAATATTATTTCTCACCAAAAAATATTTCTAAATGTCCAAATTTCCTATCATACCTATAAATCAAATTTTCATCTATCACCCAAGCATACATCAATAATTTATTTTAATATTATCATTAGATATTTCATTTTTATTTAGACTACTTAAAGTAAATTCAACTCACTACGTAGCACTTAAAGCTACTCGTGGATCACCTCCTTGTCTTTCTCGTTATTCTCCGAAACTTCCCCCGATTGTTGACTCCTAACACCTGACAAAATATTTTCATTCAATTTTTAATTATTTCTTCATTTCTTCATAAACCACACCCTTTGAAAATTCTTACTTTGAATTTGGAGAATTTTATAAATGCTAAAAATTTAAAAATAAACACTATACTATTACCTTCTGTTTTTCTGATAATTATTCTAGATTCTCTACAAAATTTTGGCGTAGTTTTTACATAATTTTACTCTTTTAACTTTCCTCTGAGCTCCCAAATGTTTTAAGAAAACAGATGATTTAAAGGAACTAAACGAAATCTCTTGAGTAAAATTTTACGTTTACATCTGCTATATATAGGAAAACTTGGGGCTGAAAACTTTAGTAACCCCCCTCTCCAAAGGTCTCCACAATCTCCACGTTGTGGAGACATGTGAGGCATTCCCAAATGCCTTAAGAAATTGGCAGCATGAGCAGTTATTACACCTGCTGCCCATGCTTTTGATTTCAAAAGCTTCTGAGAATTGGCAGCATGTATTAAACCTGCTGCCCACCCTTTTTGACCTTTTTTAATAATATTTTTTTGTTTCTTTTTTTTCTTATTTTTTTTCTTTTTCTCTTCTATTGATCCTTTGGACATTTTAAACGTTTTTTTTTACTTAAGAATTTAAATTTTGTATTTAAAATACATGAAGTATTTGAAATCTATGTCTTATTTATTAAAATACTTCTTTACTCTTATTTTATAAATACAGTTATTACATTCTTCCAAGGAGAAACCTTAAGATGCACATGATCACCAACTTGAAAATCCAACAGTCTCATTATAATTCGTGCTAAAACATCAATATAACTCATCAATAATTTATTTATCGCTTTTATTCTCAAATAAACTTTTATTTCCAAAAATATTATTTCTCACCAAAAAATATTTCTACATGTCCAAATTTCCTATCATAACTATAAATCAATTTTTCATCTATCACTCAAGCATACATCAATAATTTATTTTAATATTATCATTATATATTTTTTTTTATTTAGACTACTTAAAATAAATTTAACTCACCACGTAGCACTTAAAGCTACCCGTGGATCACCTCCTTGCCTTTCTCGTTATTCTCTGAAACTTCCCCCGATTGTTGACTACCAACACCTGACAAAATATTTGCATTCAAATTCTAATTATTTCTTCATTTCTTCATAAACCACACCCTTTGAAAATTCTCACTTTGAATTTAGAGAATTTCATAAATGCTAAAAATGTAAAAATAAACACTATACTATTACCTTCTGCTTTTCTGATAGCTATTCTAGATTCTCTACAAAATTTTGCTGTAACTTCTAAAAAATTTTACTCTTTCAACTTTCCTCTGAACTCCCAAATGTTTTAAGAAAACAGATGATTTAAAGGAACTAAACGAAATCTCTTGAGTAAAATTTTACGTTTACATCTGCTATATATAGGAAAACTTGGGGCTGAAAACTTTAGCAACCCCCCTCTCCAAAGGTCTCCACAATCTCCACGTTGTGGAGACGTGTGAGGCATTCCCAAATGCCTTAAGAAATTGGCAGCAAGAGCAGTTATTACACCTGCTGCCCATGCTTTTGATTTCAAAAGCTTCTGAGAATTGGCAACAGGTATTAAACTTGTTGCCCACCCTTTTTAACCTTTTTTTAATAATATTTTTTTTTCTTTCTTTTTTTTCCTTTTCTCTTCTGCTGATCCTTGGGACATTCTGGATGTTTTTTTTTACTTAAGAATTTAAATTTTGTATTCAAAATACATGAAGTATTTGAACTCTAATTAAAGTACTTCTTTACTCTTATTTTATAAATATGGTTATTACAATTCTACCCACCTTACAAAAATTTCATTCCCGAAATTTTCTTACTAAAATCAAGAAAAGAATTGGAGGTAATCTTTCCTCATTCTTTCTTCATGTTCCCACGTGACTTCTTCAACATCTTTATTTTGCCATAATACTTGAATCAAATAAATGACTTTATTGCGCAAGACATGATCTTTTCTGTCTGGTATTCTGACTAGTACTAGCATAATAGTCAAATCTTTCTGAATTTCTATCACCTGATTCGAGATATTATGAGACTCATCATGCAAGTACTTCCTCAGTAGAGACACATGAAAAACATTATGTAATTGCTTTAATTCCAGAGGCAAATCCAAATGATATGCTACGGGCCCAATTCTTTCAATCACCTTATAAGGCCCCATAAATGTCGGGCTTAACTTTCCCTTCTTTTTAAACCTCAACACTCCCTTCCACGGAGATATCTTCAAAAATACCCAATCACCAACTTGGAACTCGAGAGTTCGTCTTCTTTTATCAGCATATCCTTTTTGTCTGTTCTGAGCTGCTCTGAGGTTCTCCCTAACCAATTTGATCATCTTAGTAGTCAAGTCTATCATTTTTGGGTCATATATCTTTCTCTTTCCAATTTCTTCCCAACATACTGGAGTTCTACACCTTCTACCATATAAAGCCTCGAAGGGTGCCATCCCAATACTATTTTGATACTGATTATTGTATGCAAACTCGATCAAAGGCAAATAAGCATCCCAGCTTATTGAGAAGCTCAGTACACTTGTCTCAGCATATATTCTAGTATTCTGATGATTCTCTCCGTCTACCCATTAGTTTGTGGGTGAAGAGCTATGCTAAACTGTAATTGCATACCCATAGCTTCTTAAAAACCCCTCCAAAATCTATAGGTAAATCTAGAATCTCTATCTGATACAATACTCAAGGGTAATCCATGTAATTTCATTATCTCTGCCACATACAACTCAACCAACTTTTCTGGACTCCAGGTAGTTTTAATAGGAAGAAAATGTGAAGATTTAGAAAGTCTATCCACTATGACCCATACAGTATCATGCCACTCAGTGTCTCAAATTCAACTCTTTCTGGGTTGGTAAATGCGTCAAGCTTTTATGATTAGTAAAAATTTCACACTTGGCTCCATATAGATGGTGTCTCATTCAAAGCAAAAACTATGGCAGCCAATTCTAAATCATGGTTGGGTAATTCCTCTCATGGTTCTTCAGTTGCCTAGATGTATAAGCTATAGCTCTCCCATGTTGCATCAACACACATCCCAACCCCTGATGTGACGTATCACTATAAACCACAAATCCTTCATCACCAGAAGGAAGCACTAATACTAGGGCAGTAGTCAGTTTTTCTTTCAACAACTGAAAACTTCTCTCACATTCCTCAGACCACCTAAACTTCACATCTTTTCTAGTCAATTTAGTCAAAGGTCTAGTAATCATAAATTTTTTTTGGATAAATCTTCTATAATAACCAGCCAACCCCAAAAAGCTTCTAATTTCAGTTACACTCATGGATCTTTCCCAATTTAACACTGTTTCTACTTTTTGTGGGTCAACTACTATCCCATCTCCCGACACAACATGCCCTAAGAAAGATCACTCAACCAAAACTCACATTTAGAGAACTTCGCATATAATTTCTCTCTCCTTAGAATCTCCAACACTATCTCCAAATGTCACATATACTCCTCTTCATTCTTGGAATATACCAAAATATCATCAATAAACACAATTACAAATCTATCAAAGAATGGTTTAAACACCCGATTCATAAGGCCCATAAATGCTGCAGGAGCATTGGTTAATCCAAAAGGCATTGCTAAGAACTCATAATGGCCATATCAGGTCCTAAAAGCAGTTTTAGGCATGTCTCTCTCCTTTATCTTCAATTGATGATAACTCGACCTCAGGTCTATCTTAGAAAACACTTTAACTCCCTGTAACTGCTTGAATAAATCATCTATCATGGGCAAAGAATATCTATTCTTAATGGTGATCTTATTCAATTGTCTATAATCAATACACAACTTCGTTGTCCCATCCTTCTTCTTAACAAACAACACAAGGGCTCCCCAAGGTGACATACTAGGTCGGATAAACTGTTTATCTAGCAACTCCTGAAGCTGAACTTTCAACTTTCTCAATTCAGCTGGGGCCATTCTATAGGGTGCTATGGATATAGGCACTGATCCTGGAATCACTTCAATAGAAAATTCAATCTCCCTATTGGGAGGAAACCCAGACAACTCCTCAGGGAACACATTAGAAAAATCTTTTACCACCAAGATTTCTTCTAATTTCTTATTCTTCTTGCTAGAATCCACCACATATGCTAAATATCCCTCACAACCCTTCCTCAACCATTTACTAGCAGTTAAGGCAGAAATAAGACAATTAGCAAGTATCTTACATTTCCCTTGAAAATTAAACTCTTCCTACCCGGGTATTTTAAACACCACATTTTTTCCTAAAGCAATATACCCAAGCATGATACGTAGATAACCAATTCATCCCTAGAATTAAATCAAAATCTGTCATATCTAAAGGCAATAAATCAACTTCAAATTCTCTATCAACTATATTAATCACACAGCCTCGATAAATTGTTCTGATAATAACCCTATCTCCAGTAGGAACCTCAACAATAATTGCATGCATCAAAGGACTAGCACTAGCATCCATAGATTTCATATAACTACTAGATAAAAAAGAATGGGTCGCACCAAGATCAATCAATAATCTAGCAGGCCTACCAAGGATAGAGATAATACCCATAACAACATCAAGAGTGGTTTGTGCATCCTGTTGGGTCAAAGCATAGACTCTGCTATCTCTAGACTGAATCTGATTGTCACGTCCTTACTTTGCTACTGATTCTCGACCCTTACCCCGCACACCCCCTGATCCACCACCTCTCTCCATCGATCTCCTCCCAACACTTCCAACACTCCCAACACTTATGTTAGCAGATTTCCCCGATGGACAATCTACAACAACATGTCCTCTCTCACCACATACAAAGCATATCTGCGTAGGGAAATTCCGAGATAAATGCCCCATCTGATTACATTTAAAGCAGACCCTTGACTCCCGATCATACATCAGATTACCACTTCCACTTGGTGGCATGCTTATTCATCTATCATAACTCTTAATTCCCATGGCCTGTCTCCCAAATCGAGGGGTCCCACTAGTATTACTCTGAGCTACAGAAGCAATAGATCCTGTTTACCTCTGACTCTGCCATGTAGTTCCTTATGACAATGAACACCCTCTCTGGGGTGGTTTTCTGCCCTGTACACTTATACTGTTATCACCTCTAGATCCCTAAAATATAGACCTTTTCAACCAATCCCTCTTACCCTTAAACTCTATTAAATCCTTCTCAATCTGTAATGCTTTATCTACCAATACAACATAATTTCTTATGCCCATGTAAGAGATTTTAGAACGAATTTCGTAGTGTAACTCATCTAAAAATCTCTTACATTTTCTCCCCTCTATAGTCACTAACTCAGGTAAAAATCTTGATAGAGCTATAAATTTGCTATCATACTCTGCCACAGATAAGGTATTTTACTTTAAGTGAATAAAATCTCTCTCTTGTTGGGTTCGAAATGTATCTGGAAAGTATTTTGCGAAGAACTCATCCTTAAACTTACTCCAAATCAAAGGTTGTTCTACTTGTCTACTCACCCTAGGCAGAATATCTTCCCACCATTGTGAAGCCTCACCCTCCACCATAAATGAAGCAAAAGCCACATTTTGTCTATCATACACCGATAAGACCTCAAAATATTTCTCTATATGTCTAATTCATTGCTCAGCTTCCATAGGGTTTACAGATCCTCTAAAAAACTGAGGTTTAAATTTAAGAAATCTCACAAAACAATCACCTTGCATTTCCTGTGCAAACATACCTCCCTCGTGACCTTCTTGCCTTTCCACCTTCGGTTCTCTTCTATCCCTTTCCTATAATATTTTATGTAGATTAGCAGTCATTTCTTCAGCTGCATTCATCCTCTCTATAGCATGATTTAGAGCCTCTCTCAATTCATCATTTTTATCCTCAGATACCCTCGTAGCTCTACTAGTACTAGCTGTATTATCACCATGTTCCCTTACGGGAATCACCGACTTAATTTCCTCATTTGCTTCAGTCCTCCTAAAAATTGGGGGTCTACCACATCCCCTTTAATTCATAACTCTACCTCTAGCTCTTGTACGACCACGTGTCATCCTCAGACTCTGCATTTAAGAATATAATTTATTTAGATCTTCCACTTTTTAAGTTCTCATGCAGTCCATAGAATCTTAAAACCTAATGCCTTGATACCAAAATTGTAACTACCCATCTGGGGTTGGCTACCCTAGAGACGGTGTCATCACATTTTGAGAATCCCAGCACGACACATATATGCAATAATAAATAAAATACTAACAATTTTTTTTAATTTAATCCCCAACAGGGGAGGTAAACAATCTTGATATTTACTTTAAACATAAATGCATGAATATTTATAATAAAAAATTTTACAAGTCTTTATTGTGATTGTCTGAGGATATGACCACGTACATGGCTAACAGAAAATGGTCTTGACTGCCTCTCAACTCACCAGACTATTTATCTTGTCTGCTACCTGAAAATCTTTGTACAATGAGGGATGAGCTTCACAAGCTCAGTGAATTAAATTTACTAAAAGTATTCCAATTTCGTAAATATCCTATTAATATTTAAACAATTATTTCTCCTATAACTAGATAATAGCATAAATGTCTAATATTTAAATAATTCTCATATTATCATATTTCTATGTTTCTTTCTCTTTTTCTCACTGTAACTGTCTCTCTCTGGGAGACTCATTCATCTCTAAATAAACTCACCACAATATACCACACATCAGCATTTCCATAATATATGCAATAATTTAAAATAGGTGTAATACATGAATGATTATGATGGAAACGTCTTCCCACCTGTCGACAGGTTGTTATTAATTTAGACCGACTACCTTCCTGGTTCTTTCATTCTCATAAGACTGGCTGCCTTCCCGATTCTTTACAGCTTATCTCGGCTGTCACAGAATTTATTTTCAGCATATACCGGTTGTCACAGTTTTTCAATTAGACCGGCTGCCTTTCCGGTTCTTTCATTTTCATTAGACCGATTGTCTTTCTAGTTCTTTCATTTTCATTAGATTGGCTGTCTTCCCTGTTTTTTTCTTTCTCATTTAATGCATATACATATGTGCAATGCTATAAAATATACATGCAAACAGTAATATAAAAGCAACATATAAATTCAAAACACTTAAATTGGCTATCCTAATTATTCTAAATTTTATATAACAAAAATTCCTCTCATCCCAAATCACATCAAATAATCCATTAAAGCTTGTCAATATCTACTATAATTCACTCATCATAATTCGTGCTAAAACATCAATATAACTCATCAATAATTTATTTATCACTTTTATTCTCAAATAAACTTTTATTTCCAAAAATATTATTTCTCACCGAAAAATATTTCTAAATGTCCAAATTTCCTATCATACCTATAAATCAAATTTTCATCTATCACCCAAGCATACATCAATAATTTATTTTAATATTATCATTAGATATTTCATTTTTATTTAGACTACTTAAAGTAAATTCAACTCACTACGTAGCACTTAAAGCTACCCGTGGATCACCTTCTTGTCTTTCTCGTTATTCTCCGAAACTTCCCCCGATTGTTGACTCCCAACACCTAACAAAATATTTTCATTCAATTTTTAATTATTTCTTCATTTCTTCATAAACCACACCCTTTGAAAATTCTCACTTTGAATTTGGAGAATTTTATAAATGCTAAAAATTTAAAAATAAACACTATACTATTACCTTCTGCTTTTCTGATAGCTATTCTAGATTCTCTACAAAATTTTGGCGTAGTTTTTACAAAATTTTACTCTTTTAACTTTCCTCTGAGCTCCCAAATGTTTTAAGAAAACAGATGATTTAAAGGAGCTAAACGAAATCTCTTGAGTAAAATTTTACTTTTATATCTGCTATATATAGGAAAACTTGGGGCTGAAAACTTTAGTAACCCCCCTCTCCAAAGGTCTCCACAATCTCCACGTTGTGGAGACATGTGAGGCATTCCCAAATGCCTTAAGAAATTAGCAGCATGAGCAGTTATTACATTTGCTGCCCATGCTTTTGATTTCAAAAGCTTCTGAGAATTGGCAGCATGTATTAAACCTGCTGCCCACCCTTTTTGACCTTTTTTTAATAATATTTTTTTGTTTCTTTTTTTTCTTATTTTTTTTCTTTTTCTCTTCTATTGATCCTTTGGACATTTTGGACGTTTTTTTTTACTTAAGAATTTAAATTTTGTATTTAAAATACGTGAAGTATTTGAAATCTATGTCTTATTTATTAAAGTACTTCTTTACTCTTATTTTATAAATACAGTGATTACATTCTTCCAAGGAGAAACCTTAAGATGCACACGATCACTAACTTGAAAATCCAACACTCTCATTATAATTCGTGCTAAAACATCAATATAACTCATCAATAATTTATTTATCACTTTTATTCTCAAATAAACTTTTATTTCCAAAAATATTATTTCTCACCAACAATCACTCTGGGTAACTAGGATCCTCCAACAATGTCGTCTTCATCTCCGGACTCCTCAACTCCAAGAATGGTTTTAGCCTCTGTCCATTCACCTTGAAAGTGTTACCATTCTTTGGATCATCAATCTCGATGGCCCCATGAGGAAAAACTGACCGAATAATAAATGGGCCTGTCAATCGAGATTTGAGCTTGCCTAAAAAAAGATGCAAGCATGAATTGTAAATAAGAACTTTTTGACCAGGCTCAAAAGATCGTCTCAAAATGTTCTAGTTATGAGCCTTCTTCATTTGTGCCTTATACAATCGCGCACAATCATATGCATCATTCTGTAGCTCCTCTAATTCATTGAGTTGGAGCTTCCTTTGTGAGCCATCCTTCGAAAGATTTAAGTTCAGTTGCTTAATAGCCCAATACACTCTATACTCTAATTCCACTGGAAGGTGACATGCTTTCCCGTACACAAGACGATATGGAGACATGCCAATTGGTATCTTGAATGTTGTCTGATATACCCACAGTGCATCATTCAATCACAGAGACCCAATCTTTTCTACTAGGGTTCGCAGTCTTCTCCAAAATGTGTTTGATCTCGGGTTTAGAAATTTTCACTTGACCACTCGTCTGCGGGTGATACGGGGTGGCAACCTTATATATGATGAAATACTTCTTCATCAACTGCTCAAAAATTTGGTTGCAAAACTGCTTACCTCCATCACTTATGATTGCTCGAGGCGTACCAAAACGAGCAAAGATAGTGTCCTTCAAAAACTGGACCACAACTCTGTGGTCATTAGTCTTGCATGCAATGACCTCCAACCGTTTGGATAGATAGTCCATAGCAACCAGAATATATAGATAGCCAAAGGATTTTGGGAAAGGTCCCATAAAATCAATGCCCCACACATCAAAAATCTCAACAATAAGAATAGGGCTGAGTGGCATCATATTCCTCCTAGAAATACTCCCTAGCTTTTGGCAACGCTCACAAGATCCACAGTAGGTGCGAGAGTCTCGGAACAGGGTAGGCCAATAGAATCTACACTGCAAAATCTTTGCAGCGGTCTTCTTAGCACTGAAATGGCCTCCATAAGCATGATCATGATAGAAGGAGATGACATTAGATTGGTCATGCTCAGGAATACACTTTCTAATAATCTGATTAGGACAATACTTGAACAGGTAAGGATCATCCTAAAAAAAATGCTTTACCATGACCAAAAACTTGGACTTATCTTGTCGCCCCCAATGTAAAGGTATTTGACCAGTGACAAGATAGTTCACTATATCAGCAAACCATGGTGCGAGATTGTGAGCAATGTGCATCAATTGCTCATCAAGAAAGGTCTTAGAAATGGGAATGGCGGCCTCAGTGAAATCAACTATCAACCTAGACAAATAGTCCGTCACCACATTTTTAGAACCTTTCTTATCCCGAATCTCTATGTCAAACTCCTGAAGTAACAGGATCCATCAGATAAGACGAGATTTAGCATCTTTTTTGGAGAAAAGATACTTCAATGTTGCATGATCCGAGTAGATAATGACTTTTGATCCTAACAAGTAGGATCTGAATTTGTCCAATGCAAAAACGACTGCTAGCAACCCCTTCTCAATGGTAGAGAAATTGAGTTGTACGTCGTTTAGAGTTCTACTTGCATAGTATGACATGGGGGAGTTTATCAACGAACTGCCCCAAAACAACTCCAATTGCATAATCTGATGCGTCACACATAATCTCAAAAGGTACACCCTAGTTGGGTGGCTGAATAATGGGTGTGGACGTCAGAATGTTCTTCAGATCCCCAAATGCTTTCTTATAGTCCTCATAAAATACAAATGGGGTATCCTTCAACAACAGCTTGCATAAGGGCCTGGCAATCTTGCTGAAATCCTGGATAAATTGCCTGTAGAATCCTGCATGGCCCAGAAAAGAACAAACCTCCTTCACCGCATGTGGGGCTGGAAGGTTAGAAATCAGGTCCACCTTCGCTTTGTCGACCTCAATCCCCTGATGAGATATGATGTGCCCCAGTACAATACCATGGTTGACCATAAAATGGCACTTCTCCCAATTAAGCACTAGGTTCTTCTCCTTGCACCGCACTAAGACCAAAGTGAGATGATGTAGAGACTCCTCAAATTATGAACCAAACACAGAGAAGTCATCCATGAAAATATCTAAGAAACACTCTACCATGTCAGAGAATATGCTGATTATGCACCGCTGAAAAGTAGCAAGTGCATTGCATAACCCAAATGGCATACAACGATAGGCAAATGTCTCAAAATGACAGGTAAACGTCGTCTTCTTCTGATCTTCGAGGTGTACAGGGACCTGGTAATATCCAGAATAACCATCTAAGATGCAATAATAATCGTGTCTATCCAAACACTCCACCATCTGATTAATAAATGGGAGTGGAAAATGATCATTCCTTGTGGCAGCATTCAACTTACTGTAGTCTATACACACTCTCCATCCTGACTGAACATGAGTTGGCACCAACTTGTCGTCCTTATTCTTCACTACCGTCAATCCAACCTGCTTGGGCACGACATGAATCGAGCTCACCTACTTGCTATCAAAGATTGGATAAAGGATCTCTGCATCCAACAATTTTATCACTTCAGTCCTCATAACCTCTTGCATAGCTGGGTTGAGCCTTCTCTATGGCTCCCTCGATGGCTTGGCATTCTCCTCTAAATATATCTTGTGCATCATCACCGAGGGGCTGATCCCCTTGATATCTTCAATAATCCAGCCGATAACTTCCTTGTGCTCTCTTAAAACATCCAACAATTTCTCTTCTTGAGCATCAACCAAATCTGAACTTATAATTACAGGCAAAGAATCTGCTGGACCTAGGAACTTACACTTAAGATTGTTTGGTAAAGGCTTAGTTCCTTTCTGGGGGCTCAGGTGCTGCGGTCTCCTCCGTCTCACTGCTCTCCCGAAGAACAGACTCCAAAATGGCATTCGCTTACTCAAGTAACTTATCCAAATCCAAATCCTCTCCAACTGAGCAAAGCATGCCTCCAGGGGGTCTTCAATGCTTGATTCATCCATAGTCTCTTCAATAATCTCTTCTATAAAGTATACATTTCTCACTTCATCATATTCCAATGGTTGCTTACTGATATCAAAGATATTCAGCTCCACTGTCATATTTTCGAAGGAAATCTTCATCACCCTTGTCCTACAATTTATCAGGGCATTAGTCGTGGCTAAGAATGGTCGCCCTAGAATCACCGGTATCTGAATCCCCACATTTTGAACCGGCTCTGTGTCAAGCATAATAAAATCCATGGGGAAATAAAACTTATCCACCATTATCAAAACATCCTCAATTATTCCTCGTGGTATCTTCACTGACCTGTCAGCTAATTGAAGTGTCATGAACGTGGGCTTCAATTCTCTTAACCCTAACTGCAAATAAATTGAGTAGGGCAGAAGATTCACACTCGCTCCTAGATCCAAAAGAGCCTTCTCAATCCGACTAACTCCTATCATGAAAGAATTGTAGGACACTCCAGGTCCTTATACTTGATGGGCAGCTTGCACTGAAAGATTGAGCTAACCTGTTCGGTCAAAAATACATTCTTCAGGACATTCGTCCTCCTCTTGACAGTGATCAAGTCCTTTATGAACTTGGCATATGACGGAACTTGCTGGATGGCATCCAAAAATGGGATATTGATTTGGACCTACTTGAACACCTCTAAAATGTCCTCAAACTTTCCTTTTTTCTTGGGTGCTTGTAATCTCTTAGGGTAAGGCACTTTAGGTACAAACGACCTAAGAATATCCTTAACAATAGGTGTGGCTGTAGGTGGCTCAGCATCTCTCTTCTCCTTGTTGCCACTTTCTTGCCCTTGCTGCATAGTAGGGTTCTCTTCCACTTGATTGTTCACTTGTCTCCTAGACCTCAATGTGATAATCGATTACACTTGCTCCTGCCCGTGCGTAAAAGTTGATGAATTTCCAACTGCAAACTGTCCCTTCGGGTTGGGCATAGGTTGACCGGGGAACTTTTCCTTCTCTCTTTCACCCAAGAGACTTACGATTTGACCTATTTGACTCTCAAGCTTGGCAATCGCTTAGGTGTTTACTATTGTCGCACTCCTCACTTTGCTAATGGATTGGCCGATCATCTTCATGAAATCCTTGAGGGCGTCCTCCAATGACTGTGAAATCAACGCTGGTGCTTATTGGGTGCTTGGTAAGTGGGTGATGGTGCTGGATGGGCTGAGCAACCATGACTTGAAACTGGTGGAGAAAATCTGAGAGGGTATTGTTTGTGAGTAAGATGAGGGGTTCCTTCCTGATTCATCGGTATGTTCTGCTTCTATGAAAAATTAGGGTGGTTTCGCCACCTTGGATTGTAAGTCTCGGAGTAAGATCCATTTGATTGCTTCTGATAGTCATTGAAAGCATTCATTTGTTCCATGGGATACTCGGCAAAAACCGATATAGATGGACAATTCTGTGCTAAATGCATAGAACTAGCACAGATAGAACAGCTATCAACATTGAATGTATTGATAGCATTGATGGACTGGCCCACAGTGAGAGTGTCAACCTTCTTGGTGAGAGCATCTGTCTTTATCCTCAAGTTAGTATTCTCCTTAATCTCATAGATGCCTCATTTCTTATGGGCACGAATGGACTTGTCTCGACAGCTTGAAAAATCCTACTGCTGTGAGTTGTCGGACAACTTGTCCAATGCTTTGTATGTTTCATCCCTCGTCAGACTTAAGAATGCCCCCCCATTCATAGACTCGAACATGCTATGGTTGGGTTGAGTCAACCCTTGGTAGAAGAACTGAACGAGTCTCCACTTCTTATATCTATGTGGAGGGCATCTGATCAGTAACTCTTTGAAACGCTCCCAACTCTTAGAAAACTTCTCATCCTCCTCCTGAGTGAAAAAACTAATCTTCTTTCAGCACTCATTCACTTTAGACATTGAGAAAAACTTATTATAGAATTTACTCAATAAGCTTTCCCAAGATGTAATAAAACCGGGCGTGTTGGAATCCAACCATGCCCTAGCTCTATCGTGAAGAGAAAAAGGAAAATGTCTAAGATGGACCAACTCATCAGAGAAGTTCTGGAACTTGAATGTGACACAAATATCTTTGAACTTCTTCACATGGCTGTAAGGATTTTCAAGATCCAAGCCATGAAATGAGGGTAGGAGTTGGATGACATGTGGCTTTAGATCAAAATAGGTAGCATTGGTTGGTGGCAACACTATACAAGAAGGGGAGTTAGTCGCAATGGGTGTGAACAAATTCCTAAGGGATGTAGTGAAGTCCACGTTCCAAGCTTTAGGTTGCTCTACATTCTCCAGTTGATTTGCATTCCTTAAACAATTTAATTGAAATAGAACATCAATACAAAAATATCAGAATTGTACGAACATATATGAAAATATAATGCTAATCAATGGCGAGGCTTCATCTTCAACCTTAGATGAAGGTTTTAGCCTCTCATGATTATGAAAATAAATATCACAATTAAAGTGCTAAACATTAAACTTTAAAACACAAAAGAAATAAATTAAAGCTGAAAATACATTGAGAGCGAAATTACGCTTACAGCTCCTCTCTTTGTTTTTTCTTCTTTTTGTTTTTGTTGTGCGGCACTCTCCTCCTTGATAGCAAAGCCTTTGAGATCCACACACACCTGAAGATGAAGTGAAATAGGGCTTTTACAGGGAAACTCCATGAGTGCAATGTGTTTCCAACCGATGTGGGATGTGGGATGTGGGATATGGGATTTAAGCCTTCACACGCCGCTCAAAACTTTTGTCCACGTCTCTTTTATTTTAGCAGCTCATATACTCAAATAAAATATTCATTTAAATGAGAGAAAAAGTCCCTAGATGATAGGCTGCTAAAATTTGGATATTCTTTTTCTTCAAATCTGAAATAAAAAAGACGTGCTCTCTTAATCATCTCTCTCTCAACATGGTGCGCTCGATCCTGTGCTTGGGCACTTGAGCGCTGTTGCGCTAGATCGCAGGTCTCCTGTGCTCGATCGCAAAAGTAGATTCCAGCTTTTCCCTATTTTTCTCTTTACGTCGAATAATTCCAAAAACCTAGAAAAACACAGTAAACACATAAATGAGATAAAATAGGATAAAATAACACAAACTAAGAGCTTAATAAATATAAATTAAGGTATAATTAAAGCCAAAAGGGGTAAATTGAATGTTATAATGCTTGTTAAGAAATAGATGTGGATAAAGAAGTGGTGATAATATAAATTGGTGAGCTGAATAATGGATGGTAGGAATAAGAAATAAGAAGTTTAGGTTGTAACTTTATTGTCTTGGTGAATAAAGGAATAATTGGATTTTTACAAAGATAGTGTAATTATCACGAACACACTGATGTGTATTATAGTTATGATCTAGAGGATGGATTAGAGTGGTGTAAAATAATGGATTCAATAAATGTTGTGGTATCACGAATTAGATATGAGAATTTATGGATTAGTGCTTCATTAATGCACTGATGGTGATTATCTACTCGTTTTGTAATCTAAACATTGGTGTAATGATAATGATCGTAGTAGTAATGATAATTGCAATGACAACAATGATAAAATGGCTTAAGAATTTAATAAGGTTGTTGATAACTTCAAAGAAAGAATGACAAGAGTAAAATATGGGCAAGTTTGAAGAGAGATAAAAGCTCAAATTCTTAGAAAATACTAAATATGATATAAGATGATGCATATATGAAGAAGCATAAGGCTTAGGCCAAGGAAACTGTTAGCTTGAGAATTTTGAATTGGTGAGCAATTAATTAAAATGCAATAACTATTAAAGTGATATGGGGAAAACAACCGTATTGTTTCAAAATAGAGTGATTTCGACAAAAAAGGAACAATATTGACCTTGAGGTATGATCAAAAAGGGAAAAAAAATTAAAGAAGAGTTTTATGTGGATTAAAGAGAAATTATAGAGAAGAAACTAAAAAAAATAACTTAATAAATGAAGTTTGTTAACTTGTGTGAGAGCAAATTACTTAATCTAATTCACATGAGATGATACAGAATTGCAAATGTCTCCTTAATTGTAGAGAGAAATTAATCATGATGAAGTAGCGGAGTTCAGTACATATATGTTAATATTATAATGGTGGACTAATATAAATTTTATTAATAAACCGATACATGTGGGAAATGAAAAAATTAGCATTCAGTTGGGTACCATAACATGGAAAGTTGAGTGAGAACTAAAAGATTCATAAATCGAAAGAAATAAACCACTATATGGATTAAGAATTGATTGAAAGACATCAGGGATTTGTGTAAGTAAATGGGAAGTTGAGTTTTGAGACTTATTAATTGATTTACTACCTTAGATAAATTAAAGCGGTGAAGTTAATGATTTGAGAAGTTGGTTGGTGAACTAAAGCGGAGTCGAGTTCAAAAACTTTTGATAGCACTGTTGATGATCCTAAGTATCATATCTACTTGAGGAAAAGAAGTATTTAGAGCTATCAAACATTAATAATAGTAAGTGGTTGATGAATGACCCCTTTGTATTGGTGTGTCAAGCAATAGAGAATATAAACAAAGTGATACGGTCAGTGAAATCTTAGTGTACAAAAATTAATTAGAGATATGGAAGATTATAGAGAGGGATGTGGAGAGTGTGAAGTTAGATTTGAAAATTTAAAAGATGGTATATTACTCTAAAAGAATAACTTTAAACTAACAGCATGAAGTCAATGGGAGACAACAAAGAGGGTAATTATTAGGGATATTAAGAAATACTTAGTACATAAATTAGATTTTTTTAGCTAGATCAGATAAAATTGATTGAAGTAATATGTTAGAACGTTCTAATATTTAGAGTTGGGATAATATGATAATGGGTTGGAAAGAGTTTAGAGGGGAAACAAAATTGTTAGTCGAGACTAAGTGTTACCTTCGAGTGAACATATTTTGGAAGAATGGATAAGTTGAGGGGTGTAATAAGGAATGTAAGGTAAGTACCAAGAAAATAATAATCTCGTTCATTTGTGGATCTAGGTTAGGGAAATTCAAGATCGAAATTTTATTAGTGGTGGAGAATTGTAGAGCTCAGTTTTTTGTTGATTATATTTTTAAAATCGCGGGAGTGCATTTCCATACATAATGGCATGTTTATTTGAAATAATTTATTTTTGTTCATGTTAGAGTGTGCATGAGGTGGTAAATAAATAAATAAAATAATAATCAATTTAATAAAAATATATATCAAGGGAGGATTATAAAGTTACTAGAGCATAGTAAGAAAAATAGTAAATATGTTGGCATTGGCCTATAAAAAGTGAAAGTTCATCAGATTTTTTTGAGAAATCTTTGGAGACTTTGTGAGAAAGAGAGGAAGATGAGGAGAAGGAGAAAAAGAGAAAGAGAGAGAGAAAAGAAGAGAAAGAGAAAAAAAAAAGGAAAATAAAAAGAAAGAGAATAAGAGAAAGAGAGAGAAAAGAAGAAAACAAGAGAGAGAAGGAAGAGAAAGAGAAGGAGGAAGGAAGAGTAAATGAGAAAGAGAAGAAGAGATGGAGAGAGTTTGAAGGAAACACCCAAAAATCAAGGTATAATTCATTTTCTTTCTATTTCATTTTTAAAATAGGTTTAAATATTTAGATTTTGAGCTTTGTTTGAAGAAAATTTGAAGTTTAGATTTGGAAATTTGGTGGGAATTTGAAGTTAGGTATAAATTTTTATGATTTTTGAACCAAATTTTAAGATTTCGCTAGCAATATCAAAATTTGGATTATGAATAATGAGAGACATGAAAATTAGACCTTAAAGAAAATTGGAGTTGATTAGAATTCGTGAAATCCCTTGAAAATGAAAAAAAAAAAAAAATTGAAGGAAGAGTCGAGTTTTGTCTCATACTTTCTGAAAATTTGAGGGATGTATGTGGTAGTCGACTACACTAAGTTTATGCAACTAGTGCAGTCAACTACACAATGTTGTAGTCGACTACACCTTGATGTATGTGTAGTCGACTAGACCATGTTGTTGTTGACTTGTAGTCAACTATGGTTGCTTAAATTTCCATGTTTTCATTCTTTCGGTCCTTTAAATTCTAAAATGTTTACAAATTTAATTAGGCCTTCTTGTACATTAAAAATATGACTTAACCACCTCCAAAATTTATATTATCCTCGATAATAAATCTTTATTGATATCCAAGATTTACAAATGGAAAGTAATTAAGGAAAACATGCATGATACTTCAGAAAATTTAACATATTGGTTGCGTGCAAAGTGTGCGCATGTCATTTAAAGTATATGGGCACCATTAAAGTAGCTTAGTGTGTGTCCATGATTGAGGATGGTGGAACTAAGTGTTGTTTATATTAGATACTAGTTAGGACTACGTGGAAGACAAAATAATAGTTCGAATTGGCTTATTGATTATGCGACCAAGTGAGTTCACCTTACTTTTAGTAAGTGAGATGGAGCTAAGAAATTTAAAACTAAAATGAATTATATATATATTGGATGTGCTATATGATTGTGTGTATGTAATAATATTAGTAACAATACACATTTAAGTTAAAGTACAAATATCTATTTTTTTTTTGCATTATATATGGTGTTATTAATTGAATAAATTGTGATGGAAATTTGATGGATATTTGTGAATGTGAAATTTGTATTGTGGATTGACGTGATAAAAATGTGTTTTGTTGTTGTGTTGTGATGAATGCTCTTCAGTGTGATGAGAATAGATTGTTTCAGATTGTTATGAGTTGATGTGAGACATTGTGCTCTCATTGAGGCCATATGTGATAATTGGGTGTACCTGAGAATTGTAGGACCCATCCAGAAGGGTTGAAGGAATTCAAGGATACATTGGATTGTAGGAATCACCCAAAAAGGCTAACAAAATTCAATGATGATACTAAATTGTAGGACTCGCCTAGAATAGGTGAGGGTATTGAAGTTTAATAAGGCTTACTAGAAATGGGTGAGGATACCAAGGATTAATGATGACATGAGATGCTTAACGATACGTGGGGAGACATCCCTGTTGTGATTATTGAAATGATTTAAATGAGCTGTGATGAATTGAGACAAGCTGAGATAAGCTGAGATGAGTTGAGATGAGAGTGACGTGGAACTTTCTGCGTACAAGTATTGTTTATGACGATGTGAAATGGAAATTGTGTTGTGATACAGATATGTTTGTGATTTTATTTGGAATTTATGATATGGAATGAGTGGAATTGTGTGGGATAATTGCCCTTTTGATGTGTTGTGATAATTACCTTCATGATGCAAACGCTAATGTGCTTATGAATGCGGATCATGTGACTATTGTATGGTGTGTTGTATCTTGGTGTGATGATTGTTTCCTTGATTTGATGAGAATAAAGAATATGAGATTGACCTTTTAAACAAAGGTAATCACTTAGAGACACCACTTAATAATTGGATAAGTAATCACTGAGCCTTTTAAAGCTCACCTTCTCAGTTTTATTTTTCCTCATATGGTTTGCATGTCTGGATATGAGTTCTAGTTCAGAACTAGTGGTTGCCATTATCTTAGATGGTTCAAGAACGACATCCTCAGCGTGTGTCTCGATTTTGCAATTTTTTTTTATTTGTCTTTCTAGTAATATGAAACTGGTACATTTTTTGTAAACTTCAGATACTTTAAAAAAAAAAAAAAGAATGAACTACTAGTTGTATTTGTGTGAATTTGATTGTACATTAAAATAATTGTTTTGTTTTGATACATTGTGAGGTGTATATTATAGTGAAATGTGTGCATGGAATGTAGACAAGGTTTAGTGCTTAAAGGTGATAATTCCGTTTCGGATAAAGCCCGTTTGAAATGGATCGCTACAATAAGTGTATTAAGATCAATCTTAATACTTCACTAAATATATAAATATTAATACTAAATTAAATCTATAAATATGAAAAAAGCTTACCCATTTAACTGAATTAACCGATCGTATTGATCAAAATAAAATCAATCAAAATAGTGTCGATAGAACTATTAATTCCTATTCAGTTGAAACGGTAAAAAATTATTCATATCAAAATGCTCGACTAAAATTTTTAATCGACTGTACCAAGTATTTGAACTTTTGAACAACCCTATGCATCATAGAGAGATTTTTTTCTGATCAATTTCGATTATTGAGGTGAGAATATTTGCACTTGAGTTTCTATATCCCACATAATTTCAATTTTCTTTTAAATCTTTTATTGCAAATGTGCGTTTTTGTTCATTTTTGTCACGGTGCAAATTTTAATCAACATTATTAAAGGTTAAATTACAATTTCCAACTTACAACTAATAAGCGAGTTAGATTTTGGTTATACATTTTTTAATTGTTATAATCTTATCTAAACTTTTCTCTTTTCTTTTTGTTGAAAGAAAATTTTCATAGACTAAAAAAAGAAAATTTTCATAGACTAAAAACTAACTTAATTAAGTCCTTATGTCAATTTCATTTGTTAATTGTAGGGACAGAAATCCACATTGGTGCTAGCTCAACGCTAATGGACTTGCCAAGAGAAACTAATATGGATTATCCGACCCAAAATTTAAAACAATTCATGGCTAGTCTTGTGCCATGAAAAAATATATTTTATCATCGAATGAAAAAAAATATCCCACTTTTACTTTATTTTCATATCATTCAATGATGAAAAATGTTTTATATCACGTATATTTCATGGCATAGGTCTAAGCAAGAATTTCTCTCCAAAATTGATTAATGGCACATATGATTCAGTCGAACTTATTGTGAAATAGGTTTGTAACTCATTTTCTCTGTATTGTTGCTCTTTTTCTTCTCCCTCTTTCTACCCAGTTAGTCCACCTCAGCGTTGAGGTAGACTTCTGTAAAGTTTTAACGGAGGAAATTGATAGAAATACTTGATTGTGTACCATTAAAAGTTTTAGGACCTAAATAGAGCAACGCTTTGTTAAAATAAATCTAACTAAATTGTTCCATGACGAAATTAATCTAATTTGAGTCAATGCAAAGTCTACCTCTAACTTTACAAAAATTCTAAGACCTCTAGACTTAACCTCTTCAAGCTTTGGATGAATTATCTTGAAGAGCTTCATGACTAAATCTTAAGGTCAAAGACTTGTAATTGAATGTTTTTTCTTAAACCAAATGGTTAACAGAATCATTATCCACGGTCGCACGTCGAGACCAAACTTAAAAATTACTTTATATTTTATGCGATAAAAACATAAGTTTATCATCAACAATTGCTAATGGAAAGACTCAAACTCAAATATTTTTAATAAAAGTGTTTAAATATCGAGTAAACCTAAGTGTGCCAACTACCTCTTGTCCAGATTCGTTAGGTGGTTGTTAGAGGCTATTTTTTTATCTTTATATATATATATATATAAAGCAGTTTTGAATTTTTATGTGAGGAGAATTAAAGACCTCACAAAAGAAATATTAAAGTCTTTAACAACATATAAATATGAAGCAAAGACATAGAATTATTTTTGATTTTATTTTTAAGTCACGTGATTTAACTGATTAAAGATGTAAAAAGATAATATTAAGAAAATTAAAATTTATGATGATCTTCTTTATTATGATTTTCTTTTATTTTTGACTGTAGAGAGAGGTGGAAGGAGAAATACATTGGCGCCATAACAATGTAAACCACGCATCTTTTTTTATAATTAAAAAGAAATGGCTTGATCTTTTAGCTCATGATGTGTTTTCCTTTTATTTCCATTTTATTTTATAATATATTTAATAAAGGTTTTTGTTTTTTGGGTGGTTCAAAGTTACGTCATGGGTTGAATTTCTAAGGTTTTTAACTATGGTAAAAGTGGATAGGAAAAGTGAGGAAAGACAGAAGCGATAAATGATCAATGTTTTCAAAGGGTTTTTTTTTTGAGCTAGTCGTGAGATGGGTTAAAACAAAACACTCAAAAGCTTAAAGTATTAGACTTTTTCTTTTATTGGACGTATGTCTTTTATTTTGGAATGTACACTCATATTCGAGACGTAGATGATAACTGTAAGTCAAAGTAACATTCAAAAGAATCGAATTATATAAAATGTATATATAAATATATTTATATTTTAAAATTAAAATGTATTTATAGATGATAACTGTGGATCAAAGTAACTGGTCTTGGTCCAAATTGAGATAAATTCCTTCACTAAACAAAAAGTTTAGATAACCGAATATGGTTCAGACGAAAATAATTAATTTATAACATCAATATAAAAGGGTTTCCATCATAATTAATTTATTATTACCCCAAAAAAAATTCTTATTAAGAAGAAAAAATAAAAGGAATTAAAACCATTAAAATCTAGGGGTTACAGAGGTAATTACAAAACATTAACCATATCTCATATAAAATAATATGCACATGACATACATGCATGATGATCGTGATGATATCGTGAAAATTATGAAAAGACTAAACTGTCCCTGAAACCAAGGTGAGAGTGTTACAGTTTGATTAAATTTTAGTTACAAATAAATTGATTTCTTAATTTATGTATTATTGAAATTGGGAGAAAAATCAGTTTGATTTTCACGTTTGTCCGAGTCTAAACTAAACGGACTGTAAATGATCTCATGAAAACAAAAGTAAGGCTTGGGTCATATTAACAGAGCTTAGTCCCGAATTTGATTCTTAAGGCCTAGATTAAACTGAAGCATACTTGTACTTGAGACGACTTGGAATCTCTTCAATATGTATATTTGATATGGGTTTTGTCATTAGTTTTGAAAGATGTTTGGATATTGTTTAAATTGGGCTTATGTTACAACATGGATTTGGATATTTTATGACCCCAAATTATTGTTTTAATGTGGATCCAAACTATTTACAATTTTTGGTAAGATCATTCATGTGCTCAGATCCATTATAGGCGTTCGAATATTCAATGATTTCTTTCCCTAAAAAACGAATATTCAAATGTTTCATTTAGGTAATTCAGTTAAAAAAAAACATTTAACCAATTAAGCATTTTTTATATTAAAAAAAATCAATTGCTCTTAATTTATGTTAAAGTTTTTACTCCACAGTGTCAAATTCCAATAATTTACTGTATAATAGTAGTAGACAAATCCATAATATCAAAGAATATCAAAAAAACCTATTAAAACATCTATAACTAATTTCTAGAGCTTTCAAAACACTGAATTTTAAGATGGAATCCAAATGTTTTGTTATGTCAACCGTAATAAGTGCCGCAAAATAAATGTTCAATCCATAAAACAGTATACTAATATATTTATAAAAAATACATAAAAATCTGACGAGATTTAGGGATTGGGTTCGAGTATTAAACGAGCTGTGAAGTGCCTTAATCCTCGCACCCATGCTCATAACCACTATAAAATTTTAAAAATCCAATTATCTATTTTTGTGGGGATTAAATCTCTCTCAAATTTATCTCTATCGGGTTGGAGAGTATCGGGTCTCCGTCGATATCATAGACTTTAACCATCTATAATTTATTTCCTACATACAACGTGATTAATTAATTTTGATTATATGTGTGCAATGGAAATATGATAATCATTCATCTACCTCCATCCTTATTGATAACGATCTCTCTTTTAAAGAAGTTTTCAAGTTTGAATCATTCACAAAATTATAAAATAATAATAAGAAAAAGAAGCTGAAAGTGTTGAAGTTGAGAGTATTTCGTATGATGAGAGATCACACGAACACGAGCTTGGTAGTCATGGATGGGCACCAATTTGACTTAAAAGCTTAAATTCAAAAGTCTTAGGTCCAAATCATGTATATAAGCTACTCTTATTTTTTATTTTTTTTCATATATGGGATAACTCACATGTGGATAGGAACAAATCTCCCCTATCGCTTGTGAGTTATATACTAAATTTCCCCTTGAATGGACCATGATCAACAAAGAGGAACCAAACTAAACTCAAAAATGGGAAAGTTAACAAAGCCATAGGAGTCCCTTACGGGGTAGACTGTATCTTGGGCACACATGACAATCTTCAAAGAAACCATGGGTACACAAACACTCATCCAAAGACTCAACCACTAAACAGATCGTGAGAGTCACATCATTGTGACCAACTCGATCCAAGCTCTAATACCACTTGACTTTGAACCCCTCTGGTTTATCCATGTAAATATTTTCCTCTAGGTCACCTAGAGGAAGGTAATTTTCACATCAAGTTATTCTATCTCTAAGTTCATACAAACATAGAAGATATCTTGACTATATGTGAGAAAATTTATTCAAAATCAATTTCTTTCTTCTGACTAAACCCTTTCACAACTAATCTTGCATTGTACCTAGGGTACGAGCTCTTATCTTCAATCTTCAACCTATAGAACAATTTTTTTTAGTGATCTTTTACCCTTAGAATGTTTCACCAAGTCATACGTGTGGTTCTCATGTAAGGATTTCATTTCATCTTGCATGACTTTCAGCCACTATTCTTTGTGATCATCCCTCATAGTTTCATCATAACATTTTGGTTCTCCCCCATCTATAAGTATCATATACTTATGAGGAGAAATCATCTTGGAAGCTGATGTTATTTTGTGGATCTTCTCAGCTGAGGTTCTATAGGGGCCTGTTAAACTTTTTACTCTGCATGATCATCATGAGACAAGTCACTAGAGATGAAATTGGATCCAAGTTAAATGATTCGTCATCATCTTCATGTATTTCTCCTTTGTGATCATCAGGAGCCACAACTGGAGAAGAAATTGGATCCAATTTAAATGGTTCTTCGTTGAAGGACTTAGGTTTTTTCAATCCTCTATTAGCCTTCGATGGTTTGATCCTCAAGGAACACAACATCTCAGCTTTTGATAAATTTTTTTTCTCTTTCAGATCCCACAATATGTAGCCTAATTCTTAGTGTGCATAACCTAGGAAGATATACTCTTTAGTCTTACTATCAATCTTGGATCTCTCTTCTGTGGGAATGAGAACAAAATCTCTACACCTTGTAAACATCCATTTTCGTTCCAAGTATTGGAACGGACAATGTGTGGGGCCCAATGATGAGAAATTGGTCCCACTATGCTTGAACTTGGTGAATTAGAGACTTAGATTTAATTTTGTAGTGGATAAATTACAAAACCTTAACTTATATGCAAATTAGACCCAATTAAACTCCCACATGAACCAAAATGACCGAATTTAAATCAAAACCTAAACTCAAATACGCCAAAACCAAAGGACTGCTTGCAATGTAGGAATTGATCGGTTGGTAAATGGTACAAATCAGTAGTCTACAGATTGGTACTTATGTTACAGATTATCTTCTTTAGAGCACAACATCATTCTTGCGATATGCACATCAATAAGGGCTAAATCAGTTACAATTCTGACCCCCAGACCTCAACCAACACGTCTATAAGCACCCATTAATCCTTTTCCCTTCATTACATTTTTGTCTCCCTCATTACATCTTTGTCCCTGACTTAGAAGAGCTTTCCTCGAGGGAGCCCCCTTACTAATTGACAAAGAGCTGTGTAAAGTGTAGTTCCAATACACCCAACACCCTCAAATGTTTGTAGGATACATCTTTCCATATCTAAATTTTCTCTAGTACATCATCATTCAAAGTAGTTTATGGAGAAAGGTTGATTAAGTTAACTATAGTCCTCATTACCCAACCTAGAAGGTTTTAGGCAGCTTTGCATGAGATAGCATGCACTTGATTCTTTCTTCAATGGTTTTATTCATTCTCTTTACTATACCATTCTATTGCGATATTTTAGGAACAATTTTCTTAAGCCTGATACTGAAATTCCTATAGTACATCTCAAAAGGTCCATTGTATTCTCCACCATTATCTTCTCTAACATATTTAAGGTTCTGCCCAGTGTTTCTTTCAACTTTCACATGAAATTATTTAAAGGCATCAAACACTTGATCCTTAGAATGTAAAACAACAACCCACACTTTTCTAGAGAAATCGTCAATAAAATTCACAAAATAGAGAGCACCACTAAAAGATCTATTTTTCATATAACACACATCAATATGAATCAAATATAAAACATCAATACATTTAGAAGGAGGAGTTCTAAGAAAAGAAATTCTACTTTGTTTTCCAACCAAGTAATGAACACAAGTTTTCAGAGATGTAACTTTCATGGAAGATAATATTAGCTTTATAGATAGAACTTTCTTTCTCAATCATGTGTCACTTTTGCCACAACTCAATGGATTCATCTTCAACTGCATTCGCTTAGTTTTGACATAGCTTAGTTTGTAATCGATAAAGGCAATCAGTCTTCTTTCATTTTGTAAGAATCAATGAACCTCTACAGAGCTTCCATACTCATCCTTTGAAGTTACTCTCATAACCCTCATCATCAAGTTGGGTAGTGGAGATAAGATTAAAATAAATATCAGGAACATGTTTTGCATCTTTCAACGACAATCTGTATCCAATGTTGGTTTCCAACCAAATATCTCTCACACCAATAACTTTACACAAAGCACCATCGGTTGTCTTCATAAAGCCAAAATAACTAGCAACATAGGTTGAGATTAAATCTCATTGAGAAGTAATATGAGATGTAATACTTGTCAGTTACCCAAGTGGGATCATTACATATGAGATTAACTTAATCATTGTCACATAAAACAATAATATCAACATAAGATGCAAGTGTAGCTGTACCACTGCCTTCTTTCTTCTCTTCGTATTTTTCTTTATTTTGCTCTTACTTCATTTTTCTACACTTGTATTTAATATGACCAAGTCTGTTGCAATAATGACATATAACTCTTTTTTCTAGACTTTGATCTCCATATAGGCTTATCACTTAATTTATCACGACTATAAGGAGGTTTTCTAATTTTGCTCCCCTTCCTACTCTTTGTAACTGATGCCTCGACCTCTGAAGAGATTTCTTATTCCTTCATTCTAGTTTCCTCATTAAACATGTCATCTTTAACACGTTGCAAACACCCAATTTTGTTCCAAATTTTAGAATTGGCCACTTATAGATTCAAATGATGAGAATTCAATCAAAAAATGCTCGAATTTGGAAAAATGAGAACTAAGGCTTCGCTTTTGAGAAAAAAAAACCAATTGCAAACCGAAACTAAGGCTCGAAAGCCCAAAAGCCCACCTAAATTAGCCTAAAAATTGCACATAACACAAAAACCCTCACTAAAACCTGAAAACCTAAACCAAAATCTTGCTTGGAAATTCTGGCCGATCGGTTTAGCTTTAAAACCAATTTGATCAACAGACCGAAAACTGCATTACAGAACTTTATTCCTATGATTTTTTATTTAATCCCAGACAAAAACGTTACAGAATTGATTTTGTAATGCCTCCAACAACCTATTAACCCACATTTACACTATTGTCTTCCAAATCATCTTATAAATACCCCCTCATTCACCATTTCAAGGCACCTTCCCATTTACATACTCCTTTTTCACCTATAGTTAGCTGAAACTCTAATTATTTTCTTCCAAAACAACCACCACATTTTGAAGAAATTTTGAGTTAGTTCTTGTATTAAGTTGGGTCCTTTAAACACTACATCCTTATAATCACTCCACTAGCCAAAATCAAAAGTATCTATAAGTGGTTCTACTTCAAGAATAAATTCTAGCCATTTGGAGTTCATCCATTCTCAATAAGAACAAAGGATTTTGACAACAATATTGATCCAATACACTTTGTTATCCTAAGCGTTACAAGAGGTTGGTAACACTTTCTTTCTCATTTCTTTTCAACCATAGTTATGATTGCTATGTCATTGAAGTAAAAATGATCACCACAGTGTTTAATATATTTTAATCATGCTTGAAATATGAATATCACGTAGTTTAAATCCATGTTTTGTAAAACAATATAACTTCTTTTAAGTAACATTATCTTGTTAACTAGGAAATGGTAAATTGCAATTAGATTTTCTATATCTGACACACTTGGGCCGATCGGTCTCTCGTGGGACCCAATCAACCCATAAGTTGAACTAATCGACTTAAACCTTGGATCGATCAGCTCATATTCTATTTAGGTAGAAACGTCTCTATGTTTTTCCCTGCTTTTGTTTATGTCCATATTCTTCTGTTTAGGCACTCCTAAACTCATAATATGACACATATTATTTTTTCAAAACAATTTATCATTTTTTCTTTTATTTTTTCTTATTTTTTTAATCAATTTTATGTTGGCTTCAGCCCAGATGAGAGATGGAGCTGTAATTCCTCATTCTTTCACACCCGAATCTTCTTGCCCAGTAATCTCTCACACATAAACTAATGAAAAGGGATTTGGCTCCCTTCAAGGTCAAATGACGACTCCGTACCCGTCACTCTTGCTCCGTGCTTAGGTGTCAATAAGTTCAAAATGTGAGAAATGTGCCTCGATCTAGAAGTTCTCTCTACGAAGGAGTCCCTTACTAATTGACAAAAGGCGGAGTAGGATGCGTTAACCACACACATGCCAATGTCAACTTTCCATCATTAGTAGAATTACTAACTGACACCACCAATGTATCTCAACTATCTGGCAATGAACTCAACAACAACAAGGCTTGCAACTCATCATAAAAAACAACCTTCAATATGGTCAAATGATTCAATAAATTCTTAAATTCATTCAAGTGTTCTACAACTGAGCGACCCTCCTTGTATTTCAGATTTATAAGTTTACTGATGATAAAACCTTTGTTCTAGGTGAAGTTTCTCTCATACATAGATTATATATTATAGCTTCTTCAAGAGTGTGGTTGCATTAGTCTTAGTGACTACATGGTGAAATGCACTCTAATCAATCTATTGTCGAATAACCTCGATAGTTTTTTCTCTACAAGAGCTTCCAATCTTCAACAGTTTTGCTTATCGGTTTAGTTTCATCACCTTCAACACGGCTATGCATATCCCTATAGTATAATAAATCTAACATCTTAGGCTTCCAAATTGGGTAATTGGTGGTAGCAACTTTAATCATGGAACCTGAAGCAAAGCTTGAACCAAAACCTGAACCTCTTCCATTTTAATTCACACAAGAATTTACAATCTAATCAGCCAAAAGCTCTGATATCACTTACTAAGACCGAAAGTACTTCACACGACGGGAGATAACACGAACATGAGCTCGATAGACATGGATGAGCACCAATATGACTCAAAAGCTTAAGCTCAAGAGTCTTGGACCCAAACTATGTATATAAACTACTCTTTTTTTTTTCAATTTCTTTTTTAGATGTAGGATAACTCACATGTAGATATTCTAATAAAAAATGAAAGTATAAATACCTTTATGTGGTGAGAGCACTATCAAATCAACTCCCTGTAGTTTAAAATATTGCAATTTACGATTATGTAGTTATTTTTAAAAATAGGTAAGTATGAAACCACTAAAGCTTCATTAATTTTTTAATTTTACTCTGAATTATGAAATAAGAAAATTTTAAAAATTGTTTTTTAATTTACAAATCCAATATTATTTTCTTATTAGTTTTAGAGATTTAAGTACTTTTCAGTCATCAATCCTTGTAACTTTCACCCAAGTACAACTTTTGATTTTATAATAAAAAATATGATCGGATTTCGATTACATGAAATTCAAAAATTATAGTCAAATAAAAAATTAAAATTGTTTTGGGCTTTGGTTTTTTAAAAACCATCTAAAAACACAATGAATAGGCTTCAGGATAATTTTGAAAATTATATTTTAAAAATAAATTTTCTAGTGAAAATAAAAATATAAAAATTTAACTTTCACACAATTTTGATATCACTATCCCTGAAAAATCAAACACACTAATTTCATGTTACCTAATAATTAGATTTATTGATTTATGGAAAGTTAGATTGTTTAATTTTGGAAATCCAATTTTTCAAAAATCAAACGTCTTAAAGTGTTGCTTAAGAGTTTCCTGTATATGCCCAGAACGTACTGCTACAATACTTAGGCTTACAAAGTTATTGTTTTTCAAATTGGGAGAAGATAAGGATGCAGTTAGTTTTAAAAAATATTTTTATTTTTTATTTCAATTTTATTATAATTTACGCCTTATTAACATAATTTAAAAAATTACATTTTTTTTATTTTTCATCTTCCAACGTAATATTTGTTAATATTGAAATCCGTTCGGATGAGTTTACATTAGCTGAAACCGTGAACACGTCAACTGAGCACTTGAGCACCTTAAAAAAGAAAAGTTGTATCGGGGCCACTGATGATGAAGCAAGTATCTTTCTTAAAAGCAGAGAGAACTTTGGGAAGAATGAACAATGAATGAGATACTTAGAATCGTGTCTCGTTATATATGGGCCAAATTTTACTCTAATGAAAAAGGTTATGGTCCCCCAATCAAGGTGTCAGATGAGATTACCTTGTTACCCTTGCCTTGTAATGAAATGACCTTCTTTATCCTTGGGGCTTAGTTGGTCTTCTATTGAATAGCTATTTTTTTCTCATATAAATATAAAAAAAGGGAAATAAAAAAATTGTTTTTTAAATTATATTGAAAAAGTAAAAAAAAATATATATATATTTTAAATTATGTTAAAAATTCGTACAATTCTTAAAAAAATATTAAAAAAATTAAAAATAGAAAATAAAACATTTCTCATAACTAAACATAACCCGAATATGTTTGATTATATCAAAATTCCCTCAATTTCCTATAAAAAATTGCTATGTGAACTGAAGATAAACATTTGTGGATCTATTGCTATGTGACATCATTGATCCTAAACTGTTTTGTACACTCAGACCCATTTTAGCAAACTCTGTTTTACTCCCTTCAAAGGTTTCCCAGATTAGCTTTTAGTTTAGTATGTGCAGTTTATTCTGGATCTGCTTGCATATACCATATTTAGAGAGCGCGAAACTTCAAGCTACCTCTCAAAACTCCTATAATGCTGATTTTATTCTTGAACATATTATTTTGGATGTTAGAGATAAGATCCTTAGTATTAGTAGCATGCATAGTAACTTGGCTGATAATATAATAGCTTCTTATATAATTGGTTTTTGGATGTAATTGGAAGAATAGTTAGCTGATTTAATTTGCTGTTTTTCAATAGGATCGCTGCTAGGGATACTCATATATGGCTGCCAACCCTTTTAGTTACCCCACAACTAACCAATCAGGGTTCAAACTCATTAAAGTACTTTTTTCACTAGTTACAATGATTTTTGAAGGTAAAATTGTCAATTAATAGTTAAAATCTATGACGTAACGTAATTTTACTTGATTATTAACATCTCAGGGTTATAAAATTGGGTGGCCATTTTGGAGGTTTTTTATTTTCCAGTTTTCGTAGCTAACACGGTTTTTATGTGGTGTTTTTGGTTGAATAAATTCACTTTTATAAAATAATAAACTATATATTTACAATTAAGGTTGTTACTTATATATAAAAAATTATTTTATTTGTTAAAGTATAAATAATTAAGTAGACTATTTCTCATCAACATAAATTTTTTGAAATAAATAGTAACTCAGTTATTTCTTAATTAATATTGTATAATCATAACTCAAAGTATTGGTTTCGAGTTCTAAGATACCAATTTTTCATTAATATTTCATTTAGTTCTTTGCTTTTTGTCATTGAGATTTTTTTATATTTGGCTTTCACGTGTAAAACTTTTAATTTTTTCATCGACTTAGATGTGTTAAAATATAAATAATTAATTGATTTTTTTCTGTCAACTTTAGCTCTTAAGATAATTATTATTTCAATTATTTTTTAATATCATAAATAGTGAAATAAAATAGATTTGACTACATATATAGGCTCTATAATTGTAAAAGTAACATTGACCATCGCTTTTAGGTGATCAGCTCGTGATGTTGCAATTTACATAGTGAAAGCAATATAATTTCATCTATTTGATTGTGTCTGTTATCTTTAAGTTGATGTTTATTTTTTAAAATTTATAAAAGAATTTAATTAAATTAAATTAAATTTTATTAAATAATAATTAAAATATCAATTAATATATAGTTTGATTTAATTTGATTATTTTTTTGTAAATTTTAAAAAATAAATACCGATTTGCTTTAAGCCCACCATAACAAAGTCATTATATATATATATATATATATATATATATATATATATATATATATAATACAAATCTAGATAAAAATAATAAGAAAAAAAACTAAGAGAAGAAAAGAGGTGAGGAGAGCTTTTATCTTATATGTACAAATTATAATTTTCCCAAATTAAAAAGAATTGAGAGTGGAAAATGAGAAATAAAATGGATGACTTTATTATTTTATCAACTTATTCTCATTTAATCCCTCATTATGAAGAATATAATGATAATAATATTACCATTTACATTTTCTTTCTTCATAATTTTGCATATTCTCTACTAAACACACAAGAAGAAAAAAAAGTCAATCTTCTTATATTTTTTTATCTTTTTATTTTTTTTTTATTTTCTCATTTTTCTATTATATTAAACAAACCTAGAAGTGTTTATAATTTGAATCAAGCTTGAGAGGTTCAACTAGTTAAGACAGGATCTGGGTCGTTGTCACACGGTCTTGAACACCAAATCCATCTTCATATTGGTAAAGGCTATGTGCCACACGAACTGCATTTGTGGTGACACTGAAAAATGATTGAAGCAACTTAGATGACTTGGTGAAGCATTGGCCATTCATTTTCTTCCATGAATTGTTTTTCATCCCTTTAATGTGCTCTTCAGCTCTCTCATACGAAACATTATTCACTTCCAGCTGATAACAAAGGATTGATGAAGCATCACCTCTCTCTCGCTCAGCCTGTAACAAAAAGGTACATTGTTAGTTATTGTAGCTTCTTAAACCAAAAAAAAAAGAGAAAAAAAAAATTATAGATCTTTTTTAATTTGTTTCTAACTGTTAGTTTTAAAGAATGAAAAAACAAGAATTTTCTTAGGACAATGAGAGAATAGAGGAAGATACACAGAAAATATAATCTGAAATTCTATTTTCATAATGCATCAGCTTACAATATATATAAGAACTGAAAAGTAAAACTGCAGAAAAAAATAAACAAAAACAACTAATACATGGTACAACATACATAGGGTAGTAATGACTGATAACATGGGTTAGTAAATGACAAAGAACATGGGGTAGTAAATGCAGCTGACAAGGGGTAGTAAATGAGAGTGGTGCAGCAGCACCTGATGCAAATCACCAACACTCCTCCTTGCATTAGGAGCTGCAAACTCCAAGTCTCTCCCTAAGAGGCTCAAATCTGTTTGCTGGTAGAAGTTTTGTGAAAATGTCTGCAAGTTGATCTTCAGATCTGCAATAAATCAAGCTCACATCTCCTTCTTTCTGCACTTCTTTTAGAAAGAATAGCTTAATCTTAAAATGTTTAGTTTTTCCATGAAAAACCGGATTATGAGATATTGCAATTGCAGCTTGATTGTCCACAAATACCTTTGTATCATTCAGTTGTTTTAAATGTAGATCACATAACAGCTTCCTCAACCACAATATTTGATTCACTGCTGCTGTAGCAGCAACAAATTCAGCCTCTGCAGTAGACTGTGCTACACATTCTTGTTTCTTGGAACACCAAGAGAACACACCTGATCCTAGACTAAAACAGTAACCAGATGTACTCTTCATATCATCCATGGATCCACCCCAATCACCGTTAGAAAATCCCATCAACTTGAAGTTTTGACACTTCTTGAATTTTACACCAAAGTTAACAGTCCTTTTGATGTACCTAATGACCCTTTTTGCTGCTTTAAGATGCATTTCACTAGCACAATGCATAAAACAAGAGAGAATGCTTACAGCAAAAAAGATATTTGGCCTGGTTGCAGTTAGGTACATTAGACATCCAACCAAGCTTCTGAAATAGCCTTCTTCAACTTTGTCTGTGCCATCTTCCTTACTTAGGCTTTCCTTCTGACTCATTGATGTAGTCGTTGCTTAGCATTCCTCCATACAAAACTTTTTAAGTATTTCCTTAGCATACTTTCTTTAACAAACGAAAAATTCTCCTTCATCTTGTTTGATCTCCATACCAAGGAAATATGTCATCAGACCAAGGTCTGTCATATCAAAAACTAGCATCATCTCTTGCCTGAATTCATCAACAAGCTTGGCACTGTTACCTGTCACCAACAAGTCATCAACGTATAATGACACAATAAGAAAGTCAGTCCCCTTTTTCTTAACATAGAGAGTGACTTCTGATAGGCTTTTTGTAAAACCCAAGCTCAATAGATGATCATCTATCCTACTATACCAGGCTCTAGGCGCTTGTTTTAAGCCATAGAGAGCCTTTTTTAGTAGGTACACTTTGTCTTCATGGCCTTCTTCAATGAATCCTTCTGGTTTCTCAACAAAGATCTCCTCCTGTAATAGACCATTTAAAAAGGCTGTTTTTACATCTAATTGGAACACTTTCCACCCATTTTTGGCTGCTATAGCTAGCACCAGTCGAATAGTGTCTAATCTAGCAACAGGGGCAAATGTATCTGAGTAATCAACTCCAAAAACTTGAGCATACCCCTTGACAACAAGCCTGGCTTTGTGTTTGTTGATGGATCCATCAGCATTGAACTTGGTTCTAAACACCCATTTGACCCCAATGATTTTTCTGTCTTGAGGTCTATCAACAAGCTGCCATGTCTCATTTTTCTTGATCATGTACAGCTCCTCCTTCATTGCCTTCTTTTATTTCTGGTTTTTAATGGCTTCTTCATAACCCGCAGGTTCACAAATGGCCACATTGCATCTTTGATAGATATCATAGAGCGGTCTTGTTCCACGGATTGGTGGATCATCTTCCAAATCTTCTTTTGTCGTTTGGAAGGGGAAACTTGATTTGTGTATGCTTGTGGATGTCTCTTGTGTCTGTTCCCAATTCCACTTTTCATCTTCATTGAAGAACACATATCTACTAACAATTAATTTCCCTGTTTGAGGTTGATACACCTTGTAGGCTTTAGAGGAAGAACTATAACCCACAATGATGCCCGGTTCTGACTTCTTGTCAAGTTTATCACGTTTGACCTGTGGAATGTGAGAGAAACACATACAACCGAACACTCTAAGAAAATCGAGAGTAGGTTTATAGCCATTCCAAGCCTCGAAGAGAGTTTTATCCTCCAACACCTTGGTAGGCAATCCGTTCTGCAAGAAAACAGCAGTACTTGCTGCCTCAGCCCAAAGCTTCTTTGGCAACTCCTTGTCATGAAGCATACATCTGGTCATCTCTATTATGTATCTGTTTCTCCTTTCACTAACTCCGTTTTGTTGCGGAGTATATGGAGCAGTAAGTTGGTGTTCTATGCCTGTTTCCTCGCAAAATAGATTGAATTCTTCTGAGGTGTATTCTTTTCCATTATCTGACCTTAGAGCTTGAATTTTGCAGCCACTTTGGTTTTCCACCACCTTCTTGAACTTCCAAAACACTCCAACCACTTCTGACTTGAATTTTAAGAAAACAATCCAGCACATTCTTGTAAAGTCATCAATGAAGGCAATATAATATCGACTACCTGCTAATGACAGAGTTCTTTGAGGACCGGATACATCTGTGTGGATTAGCTGCAACTTGTGAGTGGCTCTCCAGGTTGACTTTGGGAATGGTCTCCGTTTTTGTTTACCGTATTGACCAGTATGACAAATCGGTAAGTGATCTCCAATTGTTGGTAAGCCAACTGTGAGCTCATTTTTCTTCATGAGCTGCATCCTTTGCAAGTGACAATGACCAAGTCTCTTGTGCCATAACTCGGTGTTGCTGGCTTCGGTTGAAAATGCAGCAAGTTCTTCTTTGATGGGATCAAAAGAAAAACTTTTGCCCTTTATTCTCACTTTAAGAATTTCCTGACCCGTGACATCAAGAATGTGACAGTAACTATCTTCAAAGATCACTTTAAAGCCTTTTTTAATCAATTGACCTACACTCAACAAGTTTTGGTCAATTTCTGGTACGTAAAGAATATCTGAAATTCTCTTTGTGCCTGTAGTGCTGGTTATAGAGATTGTTCTTTTCCCTTTGACAGAGATGTAATCACCATTGCCAATTCTGACTTTAGTAATGTCAGTTGGCCTTAAATCTCTGAAGAGTTCCTTGTCATTGGTCATGTGGTTGGTACAGCCACTGTCAATTAACCAACTATCAGTCGAACTACTACTTGCAAAGCAAGATGCCACAAAAAGCTGATCTTCATCCTCTTGATCTGCAACTTGGGCTTCAACTTCCTGCTGCTGAGCTTTTCTTTTGCAGATTACTGCTTCATGTCCAAGTTGATTGCACTTGGAACACTTAGCATCAGGTCTTCTCTAGCATCTAAACGAAGGATGACCCTTCTTTCCGTAGTGTTGGCAAGGTGGAGCATTAGCATCAGGTCTTCTCCAGCATCTAAACAGAGGATGACCATTCTTTCCGCAGTGTTGGCAAGATGGATAGGATTTCCTCTGATTTCCATTATTTCCTTTTGCAATGGCTGATGCTGTACTTGCGCCATTTCCTTCAAAATCTTTCTTCTTTTTCTCTTTGTTTCTGGCCGTGTTTTGATGCTTGGCTGCCAAAGCTCCTTCGATTGTTGCATCCTCCCTCATCAGTCTTCTTTGCTCTTGTGCTTGCATTGCGTTAAGCAATTATGCCAAGGAAATTTTTGACAGATCCTTGGTATTCTCCAAGGTAGTGATGGTTGCTTCATATCTTTCAGGTACTGTAACAAGAATTTTTTCTATAATTCTTGAGTCAGTAAACATAGATCCAAGAAGCCTCACTTTGTTTGCAATGCTAAGAAGCCTGTCTGAGTAATCTTTAATCGTCTCGGAGCTCTTCATTCTTTGAAGTTCGAATTCCCTTATCAAGTTCAAGACTTGCATCCCTTTAATTCTTTCATTTCCTGCATATTCTTCCTTGAGATAGTCCCAAATAGCCTTAGCTGTTTTAAGAGACATAATTCTGGTAAAAATTGTTGATGAAACCACTGCAAATAGACATGCCTTCGCCTTTGATTTTCTTGTCCTTTTCTCCTTTTGTATCTTGATCTGTGCCACAGTAGGATTTGCTGGGAGAGGCTAAACTTCATGATCTTCTTCTATAGCCTCCCATAGATCCAACGCGTCCAAGTAGGTCTCCATACGCACTGCCCACATTTGATAGTTGTTTCTATAAAAAACAGGTGGATCCATTGATGAAAAACTAGATTCTCCTTCCATTTGAACACTCACAGATCCCCCAAGTATAAAGCTCTGATACCAATTGTTAGTTTTAAAGAATGAAAGAACAAGAATTTTCTTAGGACAAGGAGAGAATAGAGGAAGATACACAGAAAATGTAATCTGGAATTCTATTTTCATAATGCATCAGCTTACAGTATATATAAGAACTGAAAAGTAAAGCTGCAGAAAAAAATAAACAAAAACAACTAATACATGGTACAGCACACATGGGGTAGTAGTGACTGATAACATGGGCTAGTAAATGACAAAGAACATGGGGTAGTAAATGCAGCTGACAAGGGGTAGTAAATGAGAGTGGTGCAGCAGTACCTGATGCAAATCACTAACACTAACAAATATAATTACCACAAAAGTCACTAAATCGTTGCTAAGCTGAATTATAAGGGTTTGATTATAGACGGCGTCTTGATTTTTTCCCAGAAACGCTATCATCTCCTCAGTGCATTCGTTTGTTATAAAAAAAAAATGATTGAACAGAAATGACAGTGCCAGATGATGTTATCCATGCATTACTCAAATACTTTTCCAGGGATGTTGTATATCCTTCATTGTACCACTTTGCTTCCATAAATAATGATTTACAATAATCTGTCTACTAATTAAGAAGAAACCAAAAAAGAATAAGAAAAAAAATCAACTTTACTAAGATTCAAATGACAATATTGACCTCTGTCTAAAAATTATACCAATATTTGCATGATGATTAACAAATTATTAATTTGCAATTACCACTTTCTTTAGATGAGGTAAGATCACTTAGTGATCTCAACCCTTTGCCTCATGAATTTCATAAGTCATTTCATTAACAATGTCATACAGTGTTTGAAAACATATCTTCATACACTTTGGCAGTTGTTCAATTTCCTTGGAGTCCCACCTGATAAATTTAACACAGTAATCAATATTAGATATATATCTTCACATTTAGAAATCAATATTCCTCCTTTTCGATTTTGTTTTTCATGATATTGAAGACTAACCTATCAACGACATCAGTAAATTACTTTAGTTCATCCAATGTACCGTAAACATCATAAAGATCATCCATTATCACTATAAAAATTACACTACAAGAAAAAGTCTTTTCTGCGATGGGAATAGTAGCGACGACAACTTCCCTCGCTGGAAGTGGCTATTAGCGACAGATTTCCTGTCGCTGATGTTCTTGTAGTTTTTTTTTTTTTTCTGAAAAATTATCAACAAGAGGAATCCCATCGCTGATACTTTGATTCCCATCGCCTATATTTAATAATCCCCTCGCTGATACATATATGCAAAATATTTGGTTTTAGGAAATTCAAAAATAATGTATATTAATATCAACGAAGGGATTCCCGTCGTTGATACAGATAAATCCTGGAATCCCGTCGCTGATGTATATTCTAAAAAAGAAGACCAAAACAATGTAGTTCCTATTCACTATTTCAACCTAAATTCCTCCCCCTCACAGCTCATCCGTTCTCTCTTTCTCTCCATGATTTCTTCTTCTCCTCTCACACCCAGTCGCACGCACCCTCTGGCGATCGCTCGCTAGTCTTCAATCTTCCCTCCATTTTTTCTTCTATCTCCTTCGTTCTTTCTCTCTTTTTCCCTGTGTATTCTTCGTTCTTCAGCTTCTCTCTCCTCCGTCGAACTGTACTAGGCTGCATCGGTCATCGCCGACTGCAACTACTCCTCCAAACTGGCAACAAGCTTCTCCCCTCCCTCCATCTTTTCCCTTGGCCAAGAATTGGATCTCTCTCTCTAAAACAAAAAGTTTCATTTTTCGATCTGCTTTCTCTCTCTCTTTACAAAAACAGTAAAATTTTGGCTACTTGTAGACGTTTTTCGACGGCCCAAACGATGATTTAGGAAGGGTAAGTCTCAATCTTCCTCCTATTTCTCAACTTTCTCTCATTAAGATATGTTTAAACAATTAGGTACAATTTTGATATTATTGGGGTTTGAATTAATTTTGGTTATTAAAAAATGTTTGTATCTTATTTTCTTGCAACGTTTCATCACTCTTGATTTTACCCTCAAAAGCATCCTCCACTAGTTAGGTATGTTTGTAACACTTGATTTTACTAAATGTACTAGCTATGCTATAAGCTATTGAAATTTTAATCTAAGTTTTACTATACTAATTATCCGATATATATATTATATGCTTTCTAGTATGATTTGATGAGATTGACTTATACGTATTTTAAATGCTTTGTTTATTAGTGTGTGTGTGCATGAGGGGTAGGTGTGTGTATGAGTGTGGGTGGGTGAGGTAGTTAGTTTGTATGTTAGTATGTTAATATGTTATTTAGTAATTATGTTAGTTTGTATGTTGGTGTGTTAGTATGTCAGTTACTTTGTTTGTATGCCATTTTTTAGGTTAGTGTATTAGTACGTTAATTTGTATGCTAGTGTATAGGTTAGTGTGTCAGTAGGTTAGATATCATTGAAAAGAGAACGATACACTAAGTATTGGATTAGTTGAATTACCAAAGGTTTCTTTGGCACTTGAAATCTTATAATTTAGGTCTTACCCTTAGATTGCCCGTCTAGAGATTATTGAGTGTTACAAACGCTTTTGTTGCTTACCAATTAATATGTTTGCAATGAGAGTGTTTGTGTTCAAATAATCTTTGGATTGTCCAGTGTGGATAGTTTATAGTTTTTCCATGTTTGTTTTGTTTCGAGTAAATTTCGGTAGCATCTCTTCCCTGTTCTCTAGGTACATTATGAATTCAGGGTTATCTCATTCGGAGAGCTATGAATTTAAGTCGTGCACTTGGAGAACTAAGGGGAGATATTTGGTCTCAACCATCTTGGCAAGAGTGTTCCGAGAAAGCATCTTCGAATAGGCGCATAGGAGGTGAGATTGTCCACCATCTCACTGGGTCCATCAGTATACTGCAACATAAGGAGAGACTGGTATGAAGTTTTCGTTCTTCGGTAAAATATATATGTTATCTGTTGTAATTCATTTGAATTTTCAATGATAAAATTCAGTACTATGTTTGGAAGAAGAAGCTAGGTCACGAGCCTTCCAATATTGAGGTGTTCTTGGATATACATAAGAGAAAGAGATCCAGTGAATTTGTGGACACCAAGTCGAGAGTTATTGTTGTAAGTACTATTTTTTGTTTCTTAAGTAGTATATAGCATAAGTATAATGAGTATGTTCTTTCATTAATGTTTTAATTATGTATATTGATTATATATGTTCATTTGTCATTGTGGGAGAGATATAATGAGGTGTTGCACAAGAAATATAAAGATGATCATTCCTCAAACCCGATTTTGACGAGGAGAAATGGTTGGCAGTGTCTGGTGGATCTAGCAAGGGAAGGAATTATGGATACAACAATTAAATGGTCCCTCATACTAAGCAAGGGTCCATATTTGGATGTTCTTTGTGCCTCACTCACACCTCGACATTCGATGCATCAGAACCAGAGTTTACCGAGTCCCAGCAGCATTATGTTAACCAGATGATTCAAGAAAATGTGAATAAGGCTATGGTCAGGACTATGAATCACATGTGCGCGAAGTTGGACATCAATCCTTCATATATTGGGCCTCCACCATCACCCGGATCAGATGTAAGTATACACACACTCACATGTTAACTTTGTTATTTTCATAACATATAAGTTAAAGTTATTTTTATGAGTAAGTTAGTAGTTGAAGTTAAGTTGTTTTAGGATAAAAAAGTAGATAGCTTAGTGGTTAAGGTCAAAAGAGTAGAATACTTGTCTAACAGACGACACGGGGTTACTATCACATCCGTTTGGTAGAATGTGACTAGTGGTAACAAACAAAATCCATTTCGAATCACAGGTTACAAACCCGGGAGGTTTCGGTCTTAAAAAGTAGATAACTTAGCGATTTTAAGGTCAAAAGAGTATAATACTTGTCTAACGGATGAGGTGGGGTCACCATCACATCCATTTGGTAGAATGTGACTAGTGGTAATAAACAGAATTCATTTCGGATCACGGGTTACAAACCCGAGGGGTTCGATATAAAAAAGTAGACAACTTAATGGTTTTAAGGTCAAAAGAGTAAAATACTTATCCAACGGACGAGACGGGGTTACTGTCATGTCTGTTTGGTAAAATGTGACTCGTAGGAATAAACAGAATCCATTTCGGATCATAAGTTACAAACCCAGAGGGTTTCGATCTTAAAAAATAGAGAACTTAGTGATTTTAAGGTCAAAAGAGTAAAGTACTTGTCTAACGGATCAGGCGAGGTTACCGTCACGTCTCTTTGGTAAAATGTGATTAGTGAGAACAAACAGAATCTATTTCGGATCACAAGTTACAAACATGGGGTGTTTTGGTATAAAAACGTAGATAACTTAGCAGTTTTAAGGTCAAAAGAGTAGAGAACTTGTCTAACAGACGATGCGGGGTTACTATCTCGTCCATTTGGTAGAATGTAACTAGTGGGAATAAATGGATTCCATTTTTTTATCACGAGTTACAAACCTTAGGGGATTTCGGTCTTAAAATGTTGATAACTTTGCGGTTTTAAGGTCAAATGAGTAGAATACTTTTCTAACGGATGAGGTGGGGTTATTGTCATGCCTATTTGGAAGAATGTGACTAGTGGGAACAAATAGAATCCATTTCGGATCAAGGGTTATAAACCCAGGGTGTTTCGGTATTTAAAAGTAGATAACTTAACAGTTTTAAGGTCAAAAGAGTATAGTACTTGTCTAACGGATGTTGTGGGATTATTGTCACATCTGTTTGGCAAAATGTGACTAGTGGGAACAAAAGAAATCCATTTCAGATCACGGGTTACAAACACGGGGGGTTTCGGTATAAAAACATATATAACTTAGCAGTTTTATGATCAAAAGAGTAGAATACTTGTCTAACGGAAGAGGCAGGGTTACTGTCACATCCGTTTAGTAGAATGTGAGTAGTTGGAACAAATGAAATCTATTTTGGATCAAGGGTTACAAACCTAGGGGGTTTTAGTCTTAAAAAGTAGATAACTTAATGGTTTTAAGGTTGAAAGAGTTAAGTTCTTGTCTAACGGATGAGGTGGGGCTACCATCACGTCCGTTTGGTAGAATGTGACTAATGGGAATAAATGGAATCCATTTCGGATCATGACATACAAACCCGAGGGGTTTTAGTCTTCAAAATTAGATAACTTAGCAGTTTTAAGGTCAAAAGAGTAGAGTACTTGTCTAACCGTCGAGGCGGGGTTACTGTCATGTCCGATGGGTAGAATGTGACTTTTGGGAACAAACGAAATTCATTTTGGGTCACGAATTACAAACCCAAGAGGTTTCGGTATAAAAAGTAGATAACTTAGTGGTTTTAAAGTCAAAAGAGTATAATACCTATCTAACAGATGAAGCGAGGTTACTGTCACATCTGTTTTGTAGAATGTTACTAGTGGAAACAAACGGAATCTATTTTGGATCATGTGTTTCAAATTTGGGGGGTTTCTATCTTAAAAAGTTGATAACATAGCAATTTTAAGGTCAAAATAGTAGAGTACTTGTCTAATGGATGAGGTGGGAATATTGTCACGTCCATTTGGTAGAATGTGACTAGTGAGAACAAATTGAATCCATTTTGGATCACGAGTTACAAATACGGGGGGTTTTGATATAAAAATATAGATAACTTAGCGGTTTTAAGGTCAAAAGAGTAGAATACTTGTCTAACGAATGAGGTAGGGTTAGAATGTGAGTAGTCGAAACAAACAGAATCCATTTTGGATCACTGGTTACAAACTTGGGGGGTTTTGGTCTAAAAAAGTAGATAACTTTGAGGTTTTAAGGTCCAAAGAGTATAGCACTTGTCTAACGGATGAGGCGTGGTTACTGTCACGTCCTTTGGTAGAATGTGACTAGTGAGAACAAACAAAATCTATTTCGAATCACAGGTTACAAACCTGAGGGTTTCGGTATAAAAAAAGTAGATAACTTAGCGGTTTTAAGGCCAAAAGAGTAGAATACTTGTCCAACTGACAAGGCAGGGTTACGGTCATGTCTGTTTGGTAGAATGTGACTAGTTGGAATAAATAGAATCTATTTTGGATCACAAGTTACAAACCCGGGGGGTTTCGGTATAAAAAAATAGATAACTTAGCGGTTTGAAGGTCAAAAGAGTAGAGTACTTTTCTAAAGGACGAGACGGGGTTACTGTCACGTCCGTTTGGTAGAATGTGACTAGTGAGAATAAAAGGAATCCATTTCGGATCACGAGTTACAAACCCAGGGGGTTTCGGTAAAAAAATGTAGATAACTTAGTTGTTTTAAGGTCAAAAGAGTAGAGTACTTGTCCAACGAACGAGGCAGGGTTACTGTCACATCTGTTTAGTAGAATGTGACTAGTAGGAACAAACAGAATCCATTTCGGATCACGGGTTACAAACACGAGGGGTTTCGGTATAAAAAAAGTAGATAACTTAGTGGTTTTAAGGTAAAAAAAAGTAGAATACTTGTCTAACGGACGAAGCAGGTTACTGTCACGTCTGTTTGGTAGAATGTGACTAGTGTGAATAAACAAAATGCATATCAGATCTCGGGTTACAATCCAAGAAGGTTTCGATATAAAATGTATATAACTTAGCAATTTTCTACCAAAATACTTTCAAATTAACTTATTTAGTTTTTCATTCAATAACACTAATAATGCTTACTTTTTTGTTTCAGCTTTCTCTTGATGATGCTGGGGATGATGACGAGGCCAGTGAGGATCCTGTGCGTGGCGACGATCTTAGGGACCCTTAGGACATTTTATTTAAATATTATAACATTTCGTGTTCATTATTATTATATTTGGATATTGTATATCATTTTTTTTTTGTAATTTTGACTACAATTAGAATTTTTTCACTTCGTATTGATCTAGTTTTCAACAATTTTGAATGTAAATTCAATACATTGTTAGCAAGAAATTGAGTAGGAATTTTTCTATTTTTGAAAACATTTCAAGAAATATTACATAAATTCAAACAATCATCAGCGAGGGGAGTCCCCTCGCCGGTAATGCTAGATAGAAAATAATTTGCGACAGGCTCAGCGACAGGCCTCCCCTCGCTGGTACTTAAAAATATATAGCGACAGGACTTCAGTCGCTAAACCCATCACTGATGCTGCTACTATCTACGATGGCATTAGCGAGGCGTATCCCCTCGCTAGTAGCTTAAAAATATCTGCGAGGGGATTCCCGTCGCTATAAATTATTAAAATATTAATTTTTTGTCGCCTTTACTTTGGTGAAAAACATCAATGAGGGAAAGTCTCGTCGCTGATAAGACTTTTCCCGTCGCAAATTTCTTAATCAGCAACGGGAAGAAAATATCTTGTCGCTGATTATTTCTATCTGCGACGGGATTCCGTCGCTGATTACTTTCAGCGAAAGGATCCGAGTTTTCAGCGAAGGGAAATTCCGTCGCAAATGCCTCTTTTTCTTGTAGTAGTATGACTTTAGTAAGCCATTTTCTGAAAGAGTTGTGCTGAGTCTCAAACACGAATCCCATTGTGATCAAGAAAGTTTCAACTAATCTCAAATTCTCTCTTAGACCCTGATTTCTCCACTACCTAATTAGATATTATAAAATAAAAAAATGTCAGTACATTAAATCTTTGGTACTCTAAAATTGAAGAATTTTTTTTTTTTGGCAGGGCGTACTTATATAAACCCGGCCTATTCTAGAATTTCTCCTAAAATTAGCAAATATTTGCTTATTTCTCATATGGTTTGAATAAAGAGAAATTCTGGGATGCATATGATACTCGTGCATCAGAGGCAAGTAGTTGTTTATAGCTAGGGGAGAGAAAACGAGAGAAACTTGCATTCTCTCTCCGCTAAACGAGAAAATTTTCAATGCTCCAAGAGAATTATTGCTCCTTCCTCTCAAATACATGTGAGTTATATATAAATTTTTGAGTTGATTACATAAATTTTTGAGTTGAGAAAAAAATAATATTCTCGAAATATTAAATAATTTTTACATTTGAACGATCCATGTCCAAAAAGGTGCTCATGAATTAACAAGTTGGTTCCTTTTCATTTTTTATTTTTATTTTTTGTTTTGTTTTACCTGGATATCCCCTTTAGATCTTGTTGAAGAGTGGCTTGAACCATATTGAAGTTAAGTTTTGCCAACTCAAGTAAAGTGGTGTTCATGTGGTTGTCTTTCTCAAACATGTTGATGTACCATTTGACATTGAACCATGGTACTCTCTGGTGAGATGACAGCTCCAAAGCATGAGCCAGTTGCTTGGCAACATCACCATCCAAAGTATTACTTATCATGATTTCCTTGAGAGTTCCAGTAGAAAAGGCTTTTGCCTTATCCACTATGTTTTCTCCTTCTAAACCTAAATGTGAGGCCTCATAGAGTTCCGGCAATCCTTTGATATCTATGCATTTGCTCTCCACAAAAGTACCCTTTTCATCAAGGAAGCTACCAAACATATCTGATTAAAACACCACAGTTAAGTTTGAGAACCAGAAAATATAATTTCTCAAAAAAAAAAAAATGCATATATATATAGTCATCTTCTCAGATGTGTGTGGTTTCTGTAGTTCTGTTTATGTTAGAATTTTTTTTCTTTCTAAATCACATGTATCTATGCATTTGTTTCATGTTGGAAAAAATCTTCCCTAAAAAAAGTTGCAAAAAAATCATTAGTCAATTAATGTGACTGATCATTTCTAGTTTTTCAATAATTATAATAAAAATGATATGATTTTCGAAAAATGATTGACAGCACTAAGTGCAAATATTTTGATTTATATCAGTGAAAATTTGATTGGTAATTTTTTAAAACTTCATTAATAACAATAATTGTGTATATCAGATATTGTTAATAAAGTTTCACAAAATTACCAATCAAATTTTTAATTGGTACAAATAAAAAAGTTTACTACAGGTGTAACAAAAAATTGCTCGATTTTCTTATTTTTTTTACCACGTTGCTACTGCCCAGTTGTCTCCATCAAACCAGAAAAATTCTATTGATGACTAAAGCTAAATTATCTCCGTCGCAACAAAATAAAGAATTCACCAAACAATCTTCTGAGGTTAAAAAGAAAGTACACCATATGCAACTTTATGGAGCATTTAGTACATGACGCTTATATGTTATGAAATGCTAGGGTGGCCGAAAATCCCTTTATGGAGCATTTCCATAACATAAAGCGTATACTATATGCAACTTTGCGTATACTAAAGTTATGTTCGAGATTAGCTGATAAAGGCGTATATGCAAGTTTAAAAGAATAAACGTTCAAGCATATCTCGAATCAAGGTCGAGCTGATTTACAACCCTAATTGTAATATATATACGTTTTGTTGAGATTACAATTTGTACATATCCATCATTCTACTTATATATAGAATTATTTCAATAAAATAAAATATTTTAACAATCAGCCTACAAATTGTGGATCACTAACTCCAACGGGAACTAAAGTAAAGCAATCTGAAATTAGGAAAATACTTCAATACATGGACATGTCTCTAATAATTATGGTTATAAACCCCTCGTTAGTTTGTACGTAGGCAGGCTGTAAAATATGGAGCATATAAAAAACAAAATTATAAATTAGTGTGAGATACGTCACGTGTCAATAGATCTTTACCTTCTCTTTATATATATATATATATATATATATATATATATATATATATATATATATATATATATATAATCTTGGAGAAACACTAAAAAAAAGAATTCAAAGGAGTACTTTCTAGTGATAAAATTTAATAATTTTTTCAAATTGATTCAGATAGTTATAACATAATAAAATTTAAAATTATGGTGGAATAGATAACAAATTAAAATTGTTTTTGGCTTTGTTATTTAACAAAACAATAACAAAAAAGATAAATATATTTTTCCCTCGAGATTTGGCCTAATGTATATTTACCTCTTTGTAGTTTTGAAAATGATAGTCACCCTTTTTGTCTTACTTATAGTTTGAATTTTGCGGGACACTTAACCTTTCACCGTTGAAAAATCTATTAATCAACGATTAAAAAGTGGTCAACAAGTGTGATATATCATCATAATTTTGATTAAAACCTATAATGCCCTTCTTGTACTTTTATAAAATAATATTTAAATCTTCTAAAACACATCTCTCTTTACTTCTTTTCCCATTTTCGATTAGTCAAAGATTTATTTATTTATTTATTTTTGCAAAACCTAACATTCCTTTCTTCCTTAATACGATCAAACCCATACTAATTTTTAAACAAAATTTAAATCAAACAAAACTAATATTGTTCTTAACACTAATCTCTCTCAAACAACCTAAGGGCATGTTTGAAATGGCTTTTCAAAAACTACTTTCAGTTTTCAAAAACTAACAGCAGTTTTCAAAAACCCAAAAGCATGTTTGGAAAACTCTTTTCAAAAACCTCAATTTAGTGTTTTTAGGACTAATTTCCTAAAAATACCTAGGAAAACTCTTTTCTCTTCTTTGTTCTTATTTATGACACACGATGCAAACTTCTCCTTCTTCTCCAAAATTGTTTTCTTGTCATCTTCCTTCTCTCTCTATTTCTTTTCTTTTTCTTTCTTTCTTCGTCCTTTCTCTGAACCCGGTCTCTCTTACTCTTCCTCAAAAGAACTAGCGACAGTAATAGAGGTCCAAACAAAACCAAACCCAAACAAGGTAAATGCACTTCATTTTCTTTTGAAATTTCCCTAGTTTTTCTCTCGGAAAATTCCTTGCATTCAATTTATCTATGTGCATGTCTATGTTTGATTATCGTTATTTTCGTTGTTAATATCAAAATTTTTAAGCTTTACATTTTTTAATTTTATGAAGATTGATTTGTAGCTATTAGGTTATTGTTTTTTTGTTTGGTTGCTGAGAAAAATTGCAGAAAGCATGCACGATCCTCGACCTTAAATTATCTTCTTTTCTGGGCTTATGGTGAATTCACCGTTATTAAGTCATGTAACTGTACACGGCTTCACTATCAATTGAATTTTTCAATTTCTTAGAAATAAATTAATGAAATAAACGAATTCAATTTTCTTTTTGCCTTTCATTTCACTATTGTTTCCAAGGAGCTAGAAAATTAATGAAAAGCAATTACTCCAATTTGCATCTTCTTTAATCTTTGATTGATGATCATATAATTAGCTATTCTTTAATCTTTAATCTTTACTATTCTGGTTATTAAGCATCATTCTTTGTTAGTATTTGTTATTTGCTTTTTAAAATGCTTAACGACTGTCATTTGTTTTACAGTTATATGGTTGGCTATATGAATTGAAAAAAAAGAAAATATATGACTATCGGAGAGTTTCTTTGAGCCTCAATTTTTTTCCTACTGCATATGGAGTATTTAACAGACTTCATAATGTATTTATGCATTGACCTTAAATATATTTTGTGTGATTACCTCAATAAATTTCATATATGTTGCAGACAATTAACAAGAGAAGCTAAATACTATTAATTAGTCAATGCTTCACAGCCAAGAATTAGGCACTTTAATGAGTTTCTATTATATTATGTTTCCCTTTTTCTTTTAGTTTTGCAACCCTGTGTGCATGTGAGGATATGCATGACTTTGTGCATTTGCTTGACAATGATCGAACATACCACACTCCCATTCTTTCATTGAACAATACTTAGATAGGTAAGTGCCTCTTATAACTCGTACCTTCTTCAATGTCAATATTCTAGGGTAAGTAATGATTTAGGTTATGGAAATTATTTTTATATTAGGTTAGTGGCTTGAAAGATGATATCTATATAATTGTTAGGATTTTGATTCAATTCCTATAAAAAAAAAACTTCTAATTTGTTTGGGAAAAGTTGTTTCCTATTTTGTAGTAGGAATAATAGTAATTTTCTATTAAATTTGTTGATTATACAAGTAGTAGTAGTCTAGTATGATGCAATTGTTCTTTTCCTAATAGTATTAGGAAAATATCTTCTATATAAAGGAGTCACAGAGAAGATTTGAGGCACACTCATAATTTTTATATACATTGTAAACTAGAGGGGTTTACTACTAGAGTTAGGATGAGAGTTTTGGATGTATTGGGGTTTTGGGTTGTCAGAGAGAGCACTTGTAATTAGAACTAGGTTAAGAGCTTTTGTTGTATTGAGACTTTGGGACGAGAGTTTGACAACTTTGCTCTTCTAAAGTTATAGTTGAAGATTAATAAAGCAGTAGATTTGTTGGTAGATGTAGGTAAAGAGGTTGTCGAACCATATTAATTATTGGTATTCTTTCTCTTTATTTATTTTGTGCTTGTGTTTTTTTACCTAAGATTGAGTACGTGGATTTTAAAAGTAAAATCCCAATAATAACAGTGGGTCGAAGCATGTGCATTTGTTCATTTTGACCATGTGCGTTTGTTTTATGCAAATGCCCATAACTATATTGGTGTTGGCAGTTACCTAAACAGGTAAGGACTTACTTCAAAGTTTTTTTTGCACTTTTGACTTGTTAGCTCCTACGTTATTAGAAGAAACTACTACGTTAATCAGTAAAAACCCCCATGCCTATGTCTAAGAAAGATTAGTGAAAATAATGACTTTTTCTTTGTTGCGGTATTAATACTCTACTTAGCTAATGAAATAAGACAGTTGTGTCTCTTGTTGAAACCTTAGAGTTGGGTGGTCAAATTTTATTTTATTTTATTTATTTATTTATTTTTGTGTTGAGCATTTCTCATTTGTATTGGACTTCTTGGTGTAAAGTAAAATAGAGAACAAATTTTGGAAAGGTTTGTCAACAGAAAAGAAAAGGAAAACTTGAAAAGTTAAAAAGAAATCCCACCATTACTAAATATATCTGAGAAAAATGTTATGCATATCAATCTCGGATCATTAGTGTTTTGTCTCTGGTTGAAAATATTTTGATTCAAATCCTAACCGTTATATTAAAGTGAGCAACAACTAAGTATAGAGGTTTCAGTTGGATGTACAATTTTTATTAGCAGACCTTCGTTTATAGATTAAATACTTCTTTTTGATACATCCTGAGATTGATGAAGATGCAACTGAAGCTCCAAAGATCCATATCAAGTAAAAGGAAAAGAGAGGTGGTGAAGCATATCAACTATGAGGAAGACAACACAGTGATATGCAAAAACTGTGGGCAATTGGCAAAACAATTGTAATCTTTAAGTTGGATTGTATGGTAGGTGGGGTGATGTAATACTCACCGAAAGACTTTTTTTTTTTTTTGTAATGGTCAGTTTTTGTAATGTCTGAAGTTTGCACTTGTAAGGACTATATTATCTTATTTTTAATGACACTGCCTTGATTACTTTTAACTTTTGCACTTGTAAGTCCAATGTTTTTTGTTGGATCAAGTATACTTGTTTTGTTTACTGTGGTGGCAGTTGACAATTGAATGCAAAAATGTTTCAATAAGTTGAGAAAGCTTGAATTAGAAAAAAACATTGATAAATAACATTAAGAAAGAAGATGATCTAGATTATTATCAATTTATCAAATTGTAAAAGTTGTGTTGTATTTTTTATTTTTATTTTTGAAAATTTATTTAACAAACAAACATATGTGCTCTGGGGAAGGAGAAGAGTTTGAGCATGTTTGATCCATGGTATATAAAAAATATTGAAAATAAAATAATATTAATTGTTTTTTAGTATTTGATGCATGCTACAAAAATATATTTAGTAAATATGAGAAATAAAATTAATATAGATTTCAAATTTAAACTCAAAATTGAAAACAATTACAAAATGTATCCAAACATTTTTCTGTTTTCAAAATAAAATTATCCAAATAACATTCATAGTTTTTTGCTTTTGGAAACAGTTTTCAATTTTCTTTTTCGAAAACTGAAAACAAGAAACTGGTACCCAAACATGCCCTAACATGTTCTTCATGCCCCTACTGTGACTATGTTCTTTATGCCCTGTTGTATCTGATGTAAAAAAATCAGAAATTGAACTGCTTTCACAGCCCTTGTCTTCAATTAAATCAGAAACCTCCTCTATTAAACAATTTGTTTTTCCCTTCAATGCCTTTTTTTTTTCTCGATAAATCCCTCCATTACTGCTCTCATTCTTCAAACAACCCAGGTGAAGCACCAAATCGAGCTTTGTAGTACAAATTTCGGAGAGGTTTTACCAATCTGCCATCGGCTGATAGTAACTCCGGCCACCTCAGACCACTTCCTAGGATTAGTCATCGCCAATCTCAGCAACCCCGAAGCCTAAATCCCAAAATGTTGGCCAAAAAACTGTTGAAAACCACAAACACTG